>JAPZDX010000021.1:22563567-22573866 GCA_029783625.1 Naso annulatus
AAACTACTGATGTGTCAAGTAAAGACAGTGCTGTTCCTACGGGCTCCTCGTTGTTTAGCACAAAGAAGCCAACATCACCACCAGTTACAGAAGTTAAACGTTTTGTTACCGGTGAGACAGAGAAGGTCTCAATTCCTCCTGACACTTACAAGACAGAGCCAATGTCTGTTCTCACCCCAGCTGTTGATGATGGTTCAGGTGACCAAACTGAAGACATGTTTACGGAAATCCCTTCTGTGACAAGTACATCTTCTCTCTACATCATCAAAGGACCAACAGCAATGTCTCCAGGAGCAGAAACTCCCCTCGAAACACCAACAGCTGTTGAGCAGCCCTCTGCAGAACCAGCAACCTTAGCCACAACCACAACGAGATCATCACTTATATCCACATTTGTTGAGGGAGAAAGTTCAAATTACAGAGAATTTACAGTTGTCACAACAAGATCATCTACACCCAAACCCGCTCTATCAATGGCAATCCCAAGTGTCACAGTGTTTACCTCAAAGGAACCCTCTACATACATGGACATGGAAAGCTCTGGTCTCTCAGCTGAAGAGGATGATTTGGAGTCAAGCCCAGATGGATCTGGTGCAGAGATATCCATTGAGACAACCACAAAACCCCTGGATCATTTTGCTGTAGCCACAGATGAGACTGAACTAGATGAGAGTACATCTGATGTGTCAAGTGCAGGATCCTCAAGTCATTCCAGTGCACAGCTTACAAAAGCATTTATGTCATCAACACAATATCCACAAATGACAAGTACAGAGATTTATATTACTGAGCAGGGTAGTGGGGTCCTCACAGATGACTCTGGAGTTGAAGATGAGGGTTCAGGTGCTGACAGCTTTGATACATCAATGTTGTCCACCACAGTGATGTCCACCACTGTAGCAGCTACAAAACAGATTATTTTGTCCTCTGGTGATGTTGCTGTCACTGAGGAGATCTCAAGTGACCAAAAAATTGATAAGTCAACTGATGGGAGTGCAGCTTCCTCTCTTCACAGCACTGAGAAGCCAACTGCCATGTCTTTGGAAATGCACACTTCAACAGTCCAGGGAAGCTCATCTGATGTGTTCTCTCAGACATCATCTGAGGCATCTTCAACTGTCAACATGGAGTCTAATGTCACTTCGGCTATATCTTCACATTTAGTAGATTTCGTTGAGAATTTGGACTATGCTATTAGCGAGCAACCTTTACTTTTGGAATCATTGTCTTCCACCACAAAAGTAACTGAAAGACCAGCTGAGATACCTATAAGTAGTACTGCTACCTCTACAGGTACAAGCTTTGTGTATTCAGAAGAGGATGGCTCAGGCAACCACACTATCAATGTACTAACTAAAGTTGATGCTACAGTGTCTTCAGTGCTCAGCACAGAGAAACTAACAACAGCAGCATCTCATAAAAGTGCATCTGCTGATAGTACAAAGAGACCAGACTCTTCCCTGTTCAGCACAGAGAAACCTAAAACAACAACATCACATGATGGTGGAATAGGTACTTCTCTCTACAGCACTGAGAAGCAGAACAAAACAACTGCATATGCCATCACATCTGCCCAGTCAGTTATCACGTCTATATCCGCAACTGAAAAAGCAACATCAAGTCCGACCTTTACTTTGACAGAGGGAGAGAGTTTAAGTGACCAAACCACTAACAATTTCACCTCAAAGCCATTTTTGATGGAAAGCATTACATTTGGAGAGGCAACAGGTGAAACTGCAACCTTTGTTTCAGTTACACCGACCTCAGATGAGCAGGTTTTCTCACAGGAGGGTGAAAGTACTCTAGATACAGACAACCCGATCACTTCTGAAGCAACAGAGCCTCTCGTTTCAAGCACTCAGATAAATAATGTCACTGAAGCTGAGTACATAATGCAATCCTCTCATACAACTATGTCCCCCCACACAGTTGGCGCTTCAGTTACTGATTACACTGCAGTTGACTTCACAACAGTAAGCTCCAGCAGTGAACACAGGCAAGATGGATTCACATCATTGTCCACCCCCATTCCCTCCATTATATATCATGGTGTGACAGACCAACAGGTTGTGATTATCACACCCAGTAGCAGTCAGGCCAAGACAGACCTAACAGAAGAAACACCCACTATGGTCCTACATGTGTCTAAACCATCAACAAGCAAAACTATCATTTTTATGGAGAATGCAGATGATGAAGATGAGCTTTTCTCTGCAGTTACAGACAGTAAAAGGGAAGACAGTTCCACTCCTGAGACTTTTATCAAAGATGAAACTATTATTGATGCAGATTCTATTTCCATAGTTCCCTCTTCTTCATTTTACCCAACTGTCCTGACAGAGGAAGCTGGAGGTGTTGCAGCAGTTACAATGACACAGAAGTTTGAGGTAACAGAAGAACCAGAGGGTTCAGGGACTGATAGTGCCACATTCCTTACTCCTACCCCAGTAACTTTACATGCAGCCTCAGCCACTGATTTGTCAGGAGCCTCAACAACCTCTCAGCATTTTCTGTCTACATCAAAACCATCAATTGCAAAAGGTGATTTTAGTGTGGAGGCATCCAGTGAAGAGACACCCACATCCGCATCACCTTTTACTCTGTCCACAAAGTCAGTCTCTGAAGAAACACATAAATTACCTGGGCCGTACACAGTTTTCCCTACTGAGACTTACACCAAACCAGTTCCAGAGCCGGTGATAGATGATATATCAGGCAAGGACACCAATAATATCACAGGGTCTGTCATTGAGATCGCCTCTTCGTCTTTTCCTTCACAAACCCTAATTGAAACAGCAGACACAAGCTCTGTCAGTACAGTGTCCAGTGAGGAGTATATAAACAGCACAGTTGAAAATGGAACAGTAATACTGTCTGTCACTTCTGTGACAGAAGTTATTGATCAAGGCACCTTTAGTGATCAGACCTCTGGTATTTTGACAGCTTCAACAGCGAAGGCTGAGCTAGTAACCTTCTCAGTTACCTCATCTGAACCTGGCACCAGTGAGACAGACTTTGCAGTTTCTAGTACTGCTTCCAATCTGCATAGCACGAGGAAGCAAAGTGCTACACCTACCTCTCCTGTTACTTGGGATGAATCAGATGATCACACTCAACTGAGACAGCTTGTGACACAGACAGCTGCTCCTATGCATAGTACAACATCACCTTCTTTATACAGCGGTGATGATGTTGAAGGTATGGAGGGCTCTGGAAATGAGATCTCAGATACCACAACTGTGTTTCCTAAGACAGTGACATCCAATAGTGAAAAGAGTGTAGCTACACCAGTATCTTCTCTCTTTAGCACAGAAAAAACCACCACCATGGCCCAGGAGACTGACACTCAGATGACTGAAATAACCCCAGAAGTAGAGAAAGCATCATTGTCTGAAACGGTTTCATCTCCTGCCGATGGAGCAACTTCAACCCCAGCACAAGAGGACAGCACAAGGGACCACGTCGGTTCTATATCTACTAAAGAATCTATGTCTACATCCACAGTGTCCTTTCTACAAAGCCATTTTAAGCCTGATGTGATGGTTCAGTTTGTAACTACCTTTGTCCCACAACCAGATACTACACCATCTGAAGTGTCCTTTCAACAAGCCCGATCTGAGATTGCATTTACTCATCGTCCCCAAATTGACATCTCTTCTGAGAAAACTGAGTGGGCAACAACCAGCCCAGTCTTACCCAGTGAGATGTCAAGCCAGCACTTTGAACCTAGTGATGTAACTCCCCAGACTGGACTTACATTCACGTCACTGGGAGACAAGAGAGCTGAAGTACCAAGTGAATTTCCTTCAACGAAAGAATTTTCAACTAATGCAGAAGGTAGCACAAACAAAGACAGTGAAGTCCATGAAATGTCTACTAAAGCTGCAATAACTTCACCTCCTATAGTTGAAACTGTAGGTTCTAACAAGACAAACCCTGCTGGGGTTGAATATACAACTCCAAAACTTTCAAGCTCAGTGACTAAAACAGTGGGATCCATGATGCCAGGTGACCATATTTCCTTTGAACCTTCTTCAAATGTCCTTTCACCATTAGCACCATCACAGCCTGAGGTTATCATGCAATATACCACTACAGTTTCCCCGGTTCAACGCCCAAAAACTCCCCAGTCTTCATTTGAAAAAGTCAATGCAGAGATCACGCTAACACACAGCCCTGCCACTGACTTTGCGTCCCGGGATGTATTACAGACCACAACTAGCAAAGTGTTAGATGGTCATGAAGGAAATCAGAGTACAGACTCAACAACTGTGCCTGCTGCCTCGTCTTTGGTTGCTGAAGCTGTGTCTGCTTTGGTTGAAGATTTGGCGGTTGAACCCACTATTAATCAGGTTTCAAGCAGTGCAAAGATTAAACCTTCTCCAGATACGAATGTCCATATAAAGTTCCCTTCTCCAGATGACAGTCTTGATGGAGATATGGATTATCCAACCCCAGTAGTACCAACAGCAGCTTTCACTTTCTCGCCCTCTGCCTCAGCTCCTGACAGTGCAACATCCTCTTCTAGTTCTGAGAGTGGATCAAAAAGTGTAAGCAGTTCTGAAGAAAACATATCCACAGCAAGCACTTTTAAGCTGGATAGCGATGAGGTTGAGAACATCACCTCTGTGCTCCTATCTGCCACTACCAAGTCACCCTCCATGCTTGGCATTGGAACTGAAAATGGATCAGTCAGTTCTGAGCGTGCATTTGTCAGCTCTGAGAGTGGGTCTGGAGAGATAATGAGTACAAAAAGGCCAGATATTGACAGTATGGAGGAACAGTCTCTGTCCCCAGATGAAATCCAGACTGTATTCAAGGTAGATGCTACCACAGCCTCACAAATAGAGTCTTCCAGTGCTGAAACAACCTCTTGGAAAGATGAAGTTGTGGGTGAAACTGAGGAAAATGTCTTTCCTCAAACTGAAACACCCACAAGTACAACATTTGTTTCCACCACTCAGTCATCCTCTTTTTCTGAGGTGGACAAGAAAATTGATAGTGACATAACTGCCCCTCCAGTAAGACAAGTGTAAACAAATATGCAACCTTACACAGGACTCAATTTTTGGCACACCATCCTTGGAGAGACTGTTGAAATTCCAGGTATGTTTCTTAAAATGGTTTTCATTGGGAAAAAAAACAAAAAACTGGCAGCTCAGAACAATTTATATCAAAAAACAAAGCAAAAAAGATTATTTAATTTGCTTTTTTCAATCTTTAAACAGAAGTTCACTCATGTTTGAAGAACATTTGTTTGAATGGAGGATCTTGCTACAAGAGTGGCAACGTTCAAACATGTAGCTGTGCTCCTGGCTATAGCGGCGACCACTGTGAAACAGGTACGATACTGAGGATTAAAAAAAATTCCTCTCACAATTTCTCAATGCCCTAACATTCACCCAAGAAGCATCAAATTAATACAAAAATAATTCTAATGTAGCAGATTAATGTTGTTTTTGTCTTTTCTTAATTATTATGTCTGTTACTATGTTTCCTGTAGATACTGATGAGTGCCAGTCAAACCCTTGTCGCAATGGAGGTACATGTGTTGATGGGCTAGCATCCTTCACATGTGTCTGCTTGCCAAGCTACTCTGGGCTTTATTGTGAAGAGGGTAAGTGTGTTGTTTTTTTATATTTATTCCTTTACTTCTTTCTGAGTATTGTGGCTCAGATTAATAAAAACTTTTTATCATTAGTATTGAATGTGGTTCCAACTACCCATCTAAAGTGGTTAGTCTCAAATTTTACTAATTGAATTATTTTAGTATGATATTGTAGATTAAACATTTGCTGGTCTTGCATTTGGTTAATTGTTTTGACACTTAAAGATATCACTCACCTGAGTCCCTGGGACATAAACCAAAGAAATATAGTATTCCCCCAGGGTTTCTCCCATGCATTAGCTGAGTCATAAGCACCATATTTACCTTTTCACCACAATTACTTTTTACAGTCTGTTAGTAGTGCAAGTTAGGGCTCTATGATTATACTTGGATTATTAAAATTACCCTCAAACTATGTTTCAACAAGTTTTAGACATTAAGTTCTCAGTGCCACATTAGATGTGGTATACACTCAACTGCAGATATGCTAAGCTAGTCACTTTTTGATATTTCTATTTGCATATTTGACTGGAAATGGCACTGAAGTTACTGAGCACTTTACTTAAACACACCAGGCATTTCCTGAATAATGTGGATGGATTAGATCTGAGGTTCCCATATCCCCATAATTTTTCCTAGTTGTGACACTTTTTCATCCCAAGTTTGTTAAACCCGGGACACCATTGGTCTTTGCTGGTTTATCTTGTCCCATGTCTACACCCTAAATTTTGTTAAGATCCCTCATCAGGGAATCACACCCAGATTGTAGAAGCAGCTGCTGTTACAGGAAGTTTTGCCAGGAGAAAGGGGGGAAAGTAACTTGACGAGGAACAACCCAGAGAAAGATTATGCCTCTGTTTTTCTGTTGAAAAGAAGTAACGCTTAGAAGATGGATAAGGAGATGAGAATCGGAGAGAGGAACAAACTGAAAGTAAACTTAATTGCAGCAGTACTGTATATGTTAATACAAACACAGATACACACACCATCAGGTGGTTATCAGGTAAGTTAAGAGCACTGTAGATACAGCAGATTTAGATGATGTAATGAATATTGATGCCATGAGGTAAACAGATACATGGATGAAGTTAACAGCGAAAAAGAAACATCTCTCCTGGCAATATCTCCTAAGCTCAGCGCTTCACACCAATATTTTATGTCTGTTGATCTGCTGCAAATCATTTTCTCATATACCTCATTCCCTGATTCTTTCTGTTAAATTAGATACCGAAACATGTGACTATGGCTGGCATAAGTTTCATGGCCACTGCTACAAGTACTTCCCCCAAAGAAGGAACTGGGACACAGCAGAAAGAGAGTGTCGCATCCAGGGGGCTCATCTGACCAGCATCCTCTCCCACGAGGAGCAACAGTTTGTCAACCGTAAGTTTAAGATCATAGTTGTTCGCAGTCATCAGTAGAAATACATTCCCTGGTCCTACTTTTTAAACCTACATAAGCTGAAACAGCACAAGTTCTCCTTTAAAGCCACATCAAATACACAAATCTAGTTACATAATAAATGCAGGAAATGCACTGCAATGATTTTGGCATCCTAAATGGTGTCACATCTGCCTAGTCAGTTAGCACGTCTATATCTGCAACTGAAAAAGCAACATTAAGTCCAGCCTTTACTTTGACAAAGGGAGAGAGTTTTTTGTTTCTCTTTATCCCTTTCTGTAACGGACAAGTCCTAAAAAGGACACATGGTCGCAGAGAAACATAATCTGCTGTGTTTCACTCTGCCCTGTATGTCAGGCCTTGGACAGGACTACCAGTGGATCGGCCTCAATGATAAGATGTTTGACAGTGACTTCCGCTGGACTGACGGCAGCACTATGGTAAGATAGGTTGCTTTCTCACATATTTTTGTCTCAACAAACATGGCACGGAAGCAGTGTAAATATTTTTTTTTAAATGCTGATGATAGATAGTCATTGAGAGGGAGTCATTCTTTTCAGGGACTGTGGTGACTTTCTCATGATGTATTCTCCTCTGCCTCATATTGCTGGACCCTGGTGTGGGACTGCACTGGTAATAAATCTGATGTACAACATGCCGTAAGGCAACAGTGAATCCTTTTAATAAATGTTAACCCAGCCACAACAATGCATGAATAGTGTAACAATCCAATGTAAAAGAGTAGGCAAAGAAGAGAAATGCACACTGTTCGTAAATGCAGTGTTTGTAAAACAGCACATAAGTTGTAGCTGCCTAAGATCCTCTCCACCAGACAGGAAAGTGCCTAATTACTATGTGCATCTGTGTTTTACAGATTGATGTCCTCACTTCAAAAATTATCCTTTAGGTCAGAGATAGGGGAAGCTTAGAAGCAGCCTGGGGGTTTAACGATAAGCACAGGCTGCCTATTGAGACATTTGCTAAGCTGAAAGATGGTGGGGTGATGAGGGTGCGAGTGACGCTATGTAGAGGAGAGTTTGGCAGGCGTAGACAGGTATGGTCCCCCTTCGACCCCCGCACATAGAAGAAGGCCCTGGCAACAGGCAGCCTCTGGGGGAAGGGCCACCAGGCAGGCAGACACAGATGGACAGCACCTGTGCTTGGAGAAAAACACTGGATAGAAGCAACCCAGGGGGTCTGGGTGGGTGGTCAGCTCTAGTGGAATTAAATTTAGTTCTAACATTTTTTATACCACCGTGAAACATTTACCTTTGGAAAAAAAATAACATAAAATATATTAACATTGATAGTGGGTCCACTGAAACTGTCTCACTGGTTTATATTGGTTGTTTGCGTGTGGGTGATCAAAGTAGGTTTTGATTATTTTGAGGGGGATGCAGGCATGCTGTGCAGCTGATGGGTAACCCATTTGTTAACTCGAAGTGAGCTGAGCAGGAAGTCAGTGTGTGTTTGCTAACCATAATGATAGAGTAGTAGAACCTCAAGGCAAGGCATGATTGGAGGAGTGAGGGGGTCACAACTTTGAAGAGACTGTTTGAACCTAGACTGCGTTGAAAGACTGCACGTAGCATCAGTTCCAGGTTGAGTGCCCCTCAGCACAGCAGCTGTGTGTAGGCCTATACTGTATAATGTGTAAATGTGCATCTATATCTGTGTGTCTAATGATTTTTTTTAGTTATTATTTTCCAATATCATGAAGCCCTCATATCAAGCACCTGTTGCATATACTGGCCACTGATCATGTCTAGTATGATAAAACAAAAGTATGTAATTACTGTTCCTCACTATTTTGCTTGATTAAAGTGCACAGGACAGGACTATCTTTGAGAAACCTGCCCGATCTTCAGCATAGTAACATAGCTGACTGTGACTTGAATTAAGTTCTTAAGCCCATTTTATAAATGTTTTGGTTTCATTGCCTTGCATAAGTCATTAGGACCCTTAAGCTGAACTCAGAGCTGAACTATGATGAGGTCACAGAGGAGCTTGGTTTAAATTGGCTATAGAAACTTTTAGTTGCTCCCTCTTGTGGCCTTTTAATTGAAATAACAGCAAAGGGAAACCTCTGCAAAACCCGTATGTGAAAGGACATAGGTGGGAGTAACACCACATGTTCTGATTTGGTAACCTTCTCATTGGTGTCTTTAGTGTGTCATCATACACTTTGTCAGCTATACTTAGTAAAAAATGATAGATAGATACTGCAACTTTATCGGGGTTTAATGTTTTTGACAGAGGTTTGAGGTCCATTATGGGACTTCTCTCATTTTAAAAAAGTCCCGAGAAGGACAAAAAACCCATCCTAATGTCTGACTCCATATGATTGGCTCTCATTTCAGCAATATGAAAACTGGAGGCCCAACCAGCCTGACAGCTTCTTCACTTCTGGAGAGGATTGTGTTGTGATGATATGGCATGAGGATGGTCAGTGGAATGATGTTCCATGCAATTACCACCTCACCTATACCTGCAAGAAGGGAACAGGTACAAAATCTGATAGATTTGCACACATCATCTCATATTTAGCCAAATGCATAGATTTAGAGAGGAGCAGTATACAAATCTTTTGTTACTATAAAAATCCTCACTTTAATGTAATGAACACTCTTTCTCAGTGGCCTGTAGCCAGCCTCCTCTGGTGGAAAATGCACGAATGTTTGGTACGAAGCGTGAAAGATATGAGATCAACTCGCTGGTGAGGTACCAATGTCGCACAGGCTTTATTCAGAGGCACATCCCAACTATCCGTTGTCGTGGGAATGGACATTGGGATATCCCTAAAATCTCCTGCGTAAACCGTAAGTACAGCAAACACTGCCCTCAATAGACATGGTGGTGTCTCCCTACTGTAAAGCACTTTGAAAAACACTATCATCATTGTAGAGCTAATACAGGACTATTCTCTTACAGCATCAAGCTATCAGAGGGTCTACATCAGAAAACATCAACATAATAGCCTCTACAGCATTAACAACTTCAAGAGATGGCCAAATGAGGCTGTCCACTTACCCTATCAACGCTACCGGGGAAGGAGAGACAGGACTGATCATAAGCGGAAGAGACACTGATTGCCATGTAACGAGGCACAGCTTCCCTGAGACGAAAACACATGACTAATGCTTGTGTGGAAAGAAGATTCTCAAAGGAAAAGCTCAAGAGAAAACTCATCAAAGAAACCAGGGGGATAACCTGTAGTTGTTTTTTTTTTTTTTTTTACATTATGGATGATGATGGAATTTTTTGAAGTGCCTTTTAAAAAGCTGTTGATA
>JAPZDX010000021.1:22608708-22623673 GCA_029783625.1 Naso annulatus
GTGCTGACTTCATTAACTATCTCAGTGTGAGGCTCCATTGACTGAATGATAATAAACCTACACACACACACACACACACTTAGAGAGAAGGTTAGCCAAGGACTGAAAGCTATCCGCAGCTGCACTGTGATTT
The DNA here is from genome assembly GCA_029783625.1 of Naso annulatus. NCBI lineage: Eukaryota > Metazoa > Chordata > Actinopteri > Acanthuriformes > Acanthuridae > Naso > Naso annulatus. The sequence goes on from JAPZDX010000021.1 coordinate 22,608,842, forward strand.
TTCCTCCTTGCCGCAGAAGTGGCCACAAACACTCCACAACGAGGCAGAGAGATAAGCCGATGATCATATCTTATCGTGCATTCAGTACTCTGCAGATGAAACAGATTTATCAGTGATTTAAACTTCTAATGCATCTTTGTATCCATCAAAGGCAAAGTATCCCCATCTCATCCCTCATACATTTAGTCAATGCAACCTGTCCGAGAAAGAATATCCACAGGATACTAACACGGACAAGTCTGGTCTATTTGCTCAAAACTTTAAAAGAATCTGGGAAATGCCCTTAAAAGCTCTTTTGTCTGATGGAGGATTAATACCACTCTAGTCGGTTCAGCACAGCTGGAGATGATTAACATAGCACAGCACTGTGACTGGAAAATTAAATCCTTAACAGTACGTCTAAAAGCTTACTAATTAGCTAGCTAGCACTACTGAATTACCCTGTAGCCCATTTTATGTTTAATGTGTCGACACAGCCATTCAGGGCAGTTTGTGAGTTAAGAAATTTAATTTTTTAGATTCTTGTACATGGAAAACACAAGATTTTTGCTAACCAAAAGTCATTGTTGATTGTTTTAAGGAAGTAACGTAGGTTTTTTAAGCTACAAAAATATTTCTCCCTGAATAAATAAACAAGTCACAGTAAGCACACAGGACCATTTAGAGTTGTTGGAAAGTTTATCTGATGAATTTAGGCAGAGCCACGCTAGCACTTCCCACTGACTACCAGTATTTGAGCTAAGCTAATTAGCGGTGGATGAGCTCTGCCTGTCTCTTCCTTATTACCGCACGCACAGTCGAAAAAATGGTATCTATCTTCCTGTCTGGGACTTGGAAGTGAGGCAAATAACAAAAAGGAAAAAAAAAGTGGCTGTATCCCTTTAAAGCATCGACATTAGACAATGTCTCATCGATCATTTCATCTAACTCTCAGGCAGAATATCTGCATGCATACCAAGATTTTTGTTCATTTATTTCACCTTTATTTCACAGTTAGAGGTAGAGACCTCATTTGCATTTTAACATGTAAATAGAAGATAAAAGATACCAAAAGCCACAAATGACAAAAAAATCAAAAACAAATAGGAAACTCAGTTAAAAAACAGTAATAAGAAGTAAACTAATAGAAAGCCAAAACAGTAAAAAAAATCCAACCTCAGGGATAAACAAAAGTAATTAGAATTTTAAACAGATATAGCAATGTAAATTATTTAAAATTCTTCAAGAGCTAATTGAAAATCTATTAAACAAAGTAATGAAGTGAAAAAGTTTTTGTTTACGAAATACCATTTTAATCATCATAAAGTTATCGAACAATATTTAAAATTCCCTTTTTCAACAAAATAATTCAGACAACCAAACTGTGCTTTAACTGGAAAAGTTAGACCTTTCCATCATTTCAGCAAATTCAACAATGTTATAGATAAGCCTTACGAGGCCACCCAAAAGAAAACGATCCAGAGATTTCTTTAACGTCATAAATCTATAATAGGCCTTTTTCAAACACTAAAACACTTGCGGAGACAAGTGCTGCCTCTATACAGCTGACATTACACAGACCACATTTTAGCACACAGCAGGTTTTGCCTTTAATCAAGATGAGGCTGCTGTAGATGGAAAAGGATTGGTGATGGGGTTAAAAAAGAAGAGAGGGGTCTTTTCTGTGAGGCTGCGTGTGTGACAGCTCTAACTCCCCGTTGCTGGAGGGAGAAGGTCTGTTTCTGCAGGACTAAATTGGCTGTCAAAGCTGCCACGGACGACCCTTCACACAAGCAGCCCACTCATATTTCTCCTGTAAAATGAACTGAGGGAGAGGAGAGGGAGGGAAAAAAATGCAATTACTGCTCCTTTTTTGTATGTCATCTCTGTCATGTATGAAGGCAAAAAACAGAGCAGCTGTTGTTATAATGACTCCCTCAAAACTAATTTTCCACTTGCACAACAGACACAGGTGTGCAGGCTCCTATTACCTGAACCACGTAAGATTGTCAAAACCACTCGACATTTTATGCTTTTGCTCCCTCCGTTTTAATAAAACCTCTTCAATATACAGACTCCCCTGAGGCCACAGAGTTTGAATTACATCACATCCTCTTGTCCATTGGTCTCAAGGCTTTCTGCATTTCCCTCATCAGTCGTTGTGCTTTGCTCATCTCAGAAACAGACTAACAAAGACAAACCGCACTCCACTGACATCTTCATTAGAGTAATAACACACTATTTAGAGCAGGAGAAGGATTCTGTAGACGTAAATAGCTCACCGCAGGTCCAAATGTAGTCTTCTTGTTAATGCAAATCAGCATAATGTGAGCTAATAAAGTAAAACTCTACAGTCGCTGCAGAAGAGCTGATAGCATCTGAGTTTAATAAAAAAGATAAGCCTGGTGATGTTTAAAATTTTTCCGTCAAATTCCATAAAAATATTAAAAATGAAGCAATGGATTGATCCCACAGAGACGTTTTGTCTGAGTTCCCCAAGCCTGATGTAGTTTATTCCTCTTCAGAGCTCCAACACCACATTGTTCGGCTCTCATAAATATTTACTAGAGCATCGAATTCACAGCTGGAAAAAGACCCAAACAAATACCAACAAAGTGCCTGCCCGTGAGAAATTATTTACCCTTTAAAAAAAAAAAAAAAAAGGAAAGTATTAATTTGAGATCAGCCGATGGACTTGGGGTTGGTTAAAAGAGACAGGCAAGATGTCAAGTATGAGATTAATTTCACTAACATTGATGATTGTGGTTCTTTTTGTTTTTGGAAATTTAAAATATTTGAAGGCTGATTTCTACTTTATTCCCACTAGATTTTTTTTTATATATAAATATTTTGGGCCATCATTGCTTCTGTTTGTGATAACATTAAATTCTGTGTTTTGTGAATGTGGCAGCTAAAATTTGTCCTACCAGGCAAGAAGTACCAACAGTTAAATAATCACACAGCTGAATGTCTTTGGGAAACCGCCTGCTTTATTTGTCTGTTTTGAAAACATCCATAACAATTTACAGACCACTTCCTGGTTTAACTTTGAACAAATGTACCTCCAATACTTTTTCTACAAATGAAATAAAATATGTTTGCTTTTTATAACTTTTCCTGTTGTTATACTTTTTTTTTATAACAATGTCTCTAAAATCAAATTGTGAACAAAGCTACTAAAAACAACTTTCAAGTTGCAAAAGTGATGCAACACAGTTAACAGCTAAAACCCATTGTACTGTATTTAATTAAGCTCCATGTTGGCACCCAGATCTCAGGTTTCCTTAAAGCCCCTGTGAGGAACTTTTATTTTGTGTTGATTATAGTGTTGCATGTGGACAAAAGCGGTACTGCTTACTGTTATAAAGATCTTGTCTAGTGCGAGCATTTGTTTTGGAAGAGAATAAAGGAAAAATGCAGCTTATCTGAACAATACCAGTTTAGCCATAAACACAAAACACTGAAATTACCTGAAGAAAAACATCCTGATGCTTCCAACGATAGATAGTGAAAAAGAAAACAGCGGATCGATCATGCTCGTAAACAACAAATTGTGTCTTCTGGACTGTGTTCTATAAAGTGTTTGGTAGTGTTTCCGCTGACTGAGCAAACCGGGTAAAGGCACTGTAAAAGACAGGATAATAATTTCCAATCTCCTGGCTGATGGACTCATTTATTATGTATTTCAGGCATCAATATCAAGACTGCTTCATAGCCAGTTAAAATTTCCTCACTGGGACTTTAAAGAGTTCATTAACCTCACAAAAAATGAAATAAACAGCTATTTTTTTCCCAGAAATTTTGCTAGAAACATCTTTAAGGCTGAACTGAACCTTATGGGCCAGTTATGGCCTGTGGGCCCCACTTTAGGCAGCTCTGATCCAATGTCTGCCTGTGGAGGTGATAGTCTCGTTTGATTATAACACTGTATATCTGCTCTAATTTAACAAACAATAGCATTTGGCAGGCTCATGTCAGTTTATTCTTATCATTCTAAATTGTTCTGGATAAGCGCGCCCACTAAGTGCTTGAATTTGAAATAGATTGACGGCCACCCACAGTGACAGACGACCATCTCCTCCCCTTGTCTCCCCAGATTTTCTCATTAAATGCACTGCTGTGACACAGCAGAGGTGATCGATGGCGCCGCTCTCTCATTCTCATGTGCTACAGACGTGATTTATCATACTCCTTACCCCTGTTTCCCTCCATCTCCGTAAGGACACCTCTTCTCATCAGTGGAGAATGGAATCAGGAACCAGAATTGCACACGTGAATAAAATATGTGACGCAAACCATATTTTAATAAGTCTGAAGTCAAGACTTCGGAGAGTTTAAGACCAAGACTGAAGACATTCCCGGACGAGATGCATGCAAATGCCGTAAGTCACAACTTTTCCTCTAGCTGATACATCACACACCACAAATTAAGTAGGAGGGCCTTTCTCCTGCTTCTTCTCCATCTCCCTTGACACAAAAGGAGGTGATTCACCAACCCAAGAGTTGCTGATGACTCTAATGGCACATGAACTTCTCACATACTCATTACACATGATCCATCATCAGCACCCGGCCTGTTCTCTTACAAAGCCGCAGTGTTGATGAGTGACCACCAGATGAATCGCAATTAAACACATCTCCCCTCTCCTCTGTCGCCATGGCGGCAGCTATATCACCGAGGTTATCAGCGCGAGACAGCCTGGCGTGTAAATTAAATGCACACAGATACAGGAGCTGTCAGTCAGCCTGTTCAGAGCGAGTATATCCATCTGTGTCTCCACCTCAGAGCCACGGAGGCACCGAGGACACGCGGCAGCCCCATCGCAATTCAGGAATAGCACCCACTACCCACCTCCTCTCCTTTCTACTGTATGATTACTATGTTCTTCATGAATAAATTTGGTTTTCTCTGAAGTAGTGTGCTGCATACTTCTGTCCTGAATAAAAGACGAAAACAGCAGCCATTAATGGGATGCAGGAATGCAGGGCAGATGCAGATCATGCTTTTCCACACTGACCACAGCTGTCTTTCTGCTGTTTGCTGTTTTTCTTAACAGACACAAACAGCAGAAATATGTAATAGGTGTCAGGTGTGGATTTGCACACACACACACACATACACACACGCCATGCAAGGCAACACTCCTTGGATTACCATGCCTTCTTTTGGTTTAATGTAATGCAGATGCCCCTTTGTGCTCCAGACAACAAGGCTCGTCTCTGCTGTCTAGCATGCAATCACAGGATTATCATGCACTGCATAGTGATGCTGCAACATAGCTGAGTTGTCTGTGTTGAAGAAGAGTAACACTGGACAAATCCTAGCTAAAGTATGACTCGTGATAGCACATTTTATAGCTCTGAGAGACCTATTTTTACCTTTTTCTCTGACATTTAAAAATATTTTTTTAGTTTTATTTATCATCATTAAGTAAATGTTGAGTGTGTATGGTAGTATTTGTGGAAAAATGAAACCATCCTCAAGCTTTCACCGTGCAATCACTGTCTGCCCGTGGGTATGAGTCAGAATTGTAGGTCACATAACGAATTAAGACATGCGCAGAAAACAGAGGACTGTAGTGTGCAGAAGAAGAAGAAGTTAGCCACTAGCAGCAACAATGGCTGACAGTGAAGCAACAAAAGTTTCTATAGTTAAAAAAAAAAAAAGAAAAAGAGCCCCACTGACTGAGGAGACGAAGATAGAGGGAAATTGATGGAATTAGCGAAAAAACTACTTGAAGAAAAACCCTGCTCGTTACTTGTAACTTAAGTCACTAGAAAATGTAAAACAACAATGTTAGCCAAGCTGTGTCCCAATTCAGGGGCTGCTTCCTCCGAAAGCCAATTAAGGCCTTCATGCCAGTTAAAGAAGGGGTAAGCAATGTTTGGAAATCAAGCTAGCTGTAGCATGAGACCCCTATGGAAGCAACTCTGCTGAACCCTCCCATCCCTGTTTTTGCTCTGGCTTGTGTTTTATTTTGTTTTTTGTCATGTTTCTCTTTAAAGTCCAGTTTACACCAAAGATAAATGCTGAGACGAAATGGTTGCAGGGAAAGTTGCAGCAGTGTAAACTCGTCCGTCTCAGCTTGACTGAAGCCGACTAATAGTGTCGCCTGCAACTCAGCTTGTCAAGTTGCCGGAGGCCAGTTTAGATCTTGTTTCAACAGCAAATCAGCTTGTAGCAATGTCAGCTGTCACTAAGAAGCGCAGGGTAGGGTACAAACATGTGCTTTCTTAAATAACCTGTGATTGGCTAAAAAACTCCCCATCACAGTCGAAGGACGGAGCCAAAGAGAGGTGCAGAAGTCCAGGGTTCTCTCAGACCACCTGAATTTCAATATGCTGAAAGGTTTTTATGTAATTTTTTCCCAATGACACCAAAAATAAACTGCCTACCCCTGCTTTCGTCACGTTAGTTATTGTTACATTGACTATGAAGGTCACACGGTGTGGGATTCATAGTCAGGTGGACTTTGTTGTCAATTTGTCCCCACACAAGTAAAAGATGGAGTTAGCTTAAACTGCATAAAGTGCATACACCAAGGTCCAGTTGTGTGTGCAGGTCATACGCCGTTTATTTACACACAGATGGATGAGATCAGGTTGTACATTTGACCTGGAGGCTTTAACAATGCTCATGCTGTCTTTTGTATTGAGTTTGTTGAAGTCTTCCTTTCTGTCTTCTGATCCTTTCACCTCTTGCTTTGTTTGTTGCAGAAGGACTTAAGTGGTATTGAGGAACACTCTTACCCTCCTCCCATCGCCACTGCTGCCTTCTAGCCCTGCATTATTGAACATGCTGCAGCACGGCCAGAAGGCAAGACCACCGGGTCAGAGTCACGGAATCAGGGTCAGTTGTAGTAGACAAGCTATATTTAAATCAGGGTCAGGACTGTTCTGAGACAAGCGTGCAACATTTCCATTTGTTAATAATCGTTGAATGGATCCCGTCTGCCTTTTAACATCATTGATGTTGAGTTCAGGGGCCTTAATCCCCATCAACTTGAGTTAATGGGAAAACAAATGACAAAGCCACACAGCCAGATTACAAAACTAAATGCAACTTTTTTTTCCCTGCTTAAATCTTTAACACGTCAACTCTTGTCAAGTCAGTGTTATGTCATAGCAAATCATTTGGGTCCCAGAGAGACACCGAATTTGTCTTTTGGGTCTCAAGCTTAAAAGTTTGGGATCCTCTGGACTTCACTTTACTGTGAGTTTGGCCTCTTTCCCAAAAAGAAAGATGATTCTAATAATTCTATTGATTTTTCTCAGTCTTGTATCTTGAGTCATAGACATTCAACCCCATGAAGAAAAAGCTTTTTTATCAGTGTTGCTGCCAGGCTAAAGTATAGGCCTACAAGACGTGGATCATCAAGCATTTTCTCCTAAATCCCCAAGAGCTCTCCTATACTTTCACACATGACTAGACAAACCATCCAATATCCTGCATGGGGCAGACTCCTGAAGTATCTGCACTGCACAGGTCATCTAATGTCATACTGTAGCTTTCCTCCTGTCTAATTTCTCTCAATTCTTTCTTCAATCTGGGTGTTTTATTCGGGAGGTTTCGCTCTTTCCAGACCATGACTTTCCAGTCGGGTGTGTGAGGCACATACTTAAAGCACTTTAAGGTGGAGGAGAGACCACTGTGAGTGTCAAGGCAATTAATCTCATGACCCAGTCTAGGTCACAGGGAGACGTAGATGGACAGAATTTCATCAGTTTAAAGGAGCATGGACCAGAACAGGAAGAGAAAGCTGTGACAGGACTTTAATCTATATGATTTTGACTTTCGCTTTATCTATAATTCACCTCTATTCTGCAACATTTTTTTTTTTTTGTAACTAGAAAATATTTTTGGTTAAATTCAATTTTGTAATCAAATGGATGCAAATGAAAACAACCAAAAACAAAATACATTCTTTACAAAAGAGTTCCATTTGTGATTTATGTATAAATGAATCATCTGCTGAGCTTGGATCGGTGGCCTCTCTTCAAAAGCCGACACAAAATGGGTCACATTGTTTTACGTTGGAACTCTGCTCTGAGAAAGCAGCGTGCCTCCGTCAGCAGCACCTAGCTACAGAATAAAAAGAGGACATAATTCAGCCTAAATATTCAAGCATTTACATATGAGTCATTATCCAATCGCAGCCACACACCAGTGCACTTGATGATGAGGAGTTTTTTGCCGTGTACTGGGAGACACTGAGCTGGAAAGTGGGTGGGATGAGTGGGTGTGAGACTGACTGGAGGAGCAGCTGGAGCTGAAATTTGATTGAATCTGTTTTATTTTTTTCCTCCTTTTATGCTTTCCTTTATTGATCTCCATAGAAAAGTTCATTCTCTGCATAACACCAACATGACTATTAGGAGCAGTGGACAGCCACTTCTCAACGCCACGGTACCTCTAGTCTGATCTAACATGTACATATTGTGATGAAACTGGAGCAACTGGAGGAAACCCAAGCACACACTGGAGAACTCCACACAAAGTAGGCCTGTCTAAGCTGGGATTTGATCTCAGTGTTAGAACGCCTCTTCAGGTGTTAAAATAGCAACACTTGTAGTTGTTAAAACACCTCCTACCATCTCTAATTATAAATTCAGTATTTTAGCGTTGCTGTTAAAACTCCTCAGGTGTTTTTAGCAGCACTTGGACTCCCTTTATGACAGCCTTACTGCCCCGCAGTTGGGTTTGCATCTGCCATCTCCACACAAACAATGATGAAAGAAGTGGAAACCAAGCAACCAAATTAGAAATTCTCACTTTCACAGAATTTGTTGTTGTGGCTCTAATGCGTACTGAGAAACTGTCTGGATACATAAAATAACACAAAGCATGATTGGAGCGCAGATTCTCATTATTTAAAGACGATCTTCTGACAAGAAGAGTCAGATCTTTTGTTTTTATGAGAGTTTTTCCAGTGTGTTACAAAAGAATTAGGATGTTAGCAAATGGAACCATGAAAATTTGAATAGTGTTTTATAGCTGCGAGTATTAACATGCTTTATGACAAACCTTGCTGCAGCCTCTCAAGCCATAAAATAAGGGAGGTTTATGTGTCACAATTGGGCTCAAGTTTTTAGAGTCACAGATGCTCAGGCAGGGTCTTCAGAGCCTAATTTGTTGACTTACAGAATTCATGACTGGAGGCTGTGCGATTTTACCAATTATCTGTGCGTGTGACAGAGCAACACTGTTTGACTCGGATGCAACATCTATGTTTGGCTCCACAGCACAAACTTAAAAGGGACTCAGGCAGTGCAGTGAGTACTCTAGCTAGCAGGGAACCGAGTATTTAAGGCAGTGTGCGTACCATGAACTGGCATCTACATTAAAAAGCTTAATATTAATGACTATCTACTTCTTCTACATAGCCGGACAGTAGAAATTCTACAAATATATGCATTTTTGTGCGTTATTTCTGTCCTTTCTATCATAAACAGCATGTGCAATGCTTTCTTCTTTCTAGAATTCAGCGGAGCTCAGTCACACTGGAATTAGCAGCAATTTAAACACAGCAGAGGAAATTTAACACTAAAAAGCTTTATAAAAAAAAAAATCCTCTATTGCCTTAAACAGGCAAACAGACGTTACACAGTTGCTCATGGCTTAAGTTTAAAGGAAAGAGAGGAAAATGTTCATTACCAGATGTTACTGACTCGAATAGATGTGCAGCATTTGTTTAATTCAGTATATGTATGACTGAGACTGAATGACTGCTGACAGTGGTTAGACTCATTATAAGAAAAGGTTGTCTTCAATAATTAAATGACAGTAAAAGCTGTCTGATAAGACGATAACATCTAAAATGAACCAGTGTCTCTTTCAAGAAGTGATAGTATCTGCATTCTAATCACTGTCTCTGGAGCAAAATTTAATTGCGTGTTTAGCCTAAAAAAAAAAAGATCAGTTCATTAAATGCTCACACAAATTTCTGTTTTATAGCCAAGCAACACTGCTCTTAAATCTTTTCAACAACTTCTACTTTCCTTTATATTTATTTCTTCTTTTACAACATGTTTTACTTGATGTGTTTTTTTTATTAAGTAATTGTTTTTATTGTAATAAATAATGATATTTATTCCTTCCTAACAATATCCATATTACATGAATTATATATATTTATATAAAAATTATAGATATATTTTATAAAATATAAAAATGTATAAATTTTTATATTATTTTATATATTTTTTTGTGTATATATTATTTTCATTCGACAAATACATTGTGTTTTGGTATATTTTGTTAAATGAACTATGCTTCGTATATTCTTGCAAAAAAAATAAATAAAAACATGAAAATAAGGATTATATGTAAACCTACATTTTGTTTATATCACACTGGTGCAGCCATAGGTTGCAGTTGGTGCACATGAGAGTGTCCACAGGGATTTCACAGCCGGAGGCTTTGTACTGTATCACACAGTGAGATAAAAACTCTTTGAGTCAAAACATTTCTAATAGGAATAAGAATTACAGCTACCAGCAGCCAAGAAGAAGAGTGAAAATCTACTGAAGAAGAAACAAAAATAGAAAGTGCTAAGAAGAAGATGGGATCTGACTGAGTCATCAAACTAACTTCTGTGCAGCATCAGTGTGCTCTGTGTTAGTGTTTGTGTGTCGGCGCTACCCGTTTTGAAGAGAAGTCCTCTGCAGGTCAGGATATTCTTTGATTCAGAGAAAGTTAGTCGCTCAGACAGAGCACAGGTGACAGATATGCATTATGCATGGGAGGGGAAGGGAAGGCTGGATATAAAAAGCACACTAAGATCTCCACAGCTGCACGTACAGTTAACAGAACCATACTGTACTGCTGCCTGTGCAACTTTATTCAATAGTGCCAGACAAGCCCAGTGTACAGTCATTATCATTTCAAACACATTAACATAGGAGAACACTCAGATATATATATACTGCACAACATATCTATGCATATATATAGGACACAGACATATATCTGTGAGCTTTTGTGTCGTAAACACAGTCCTCAACCTTCCCTGGCTACAGCCGACTCTGTGCTTCTCCCTCAGGCTCAGAAGGCAGTCTCGGGCTGCACTTTAGTGCCTAACGGCAGAACGGCTTTAAAAGCAAATTCTCAGGTCTCTCCATCTGTTGCTCTGTTCTGAGCCAGGCTACAGTAGCTACAGTAAAAATTGCTTCAGTGATCAAAAATTACAAACCCGATGTCAGCAGCAGCAGCAGCAGCACAGTAACTATAGCTAATAATCAGCTACATCTTCCAGAGTCTCACAGGGACCTCCAGCAAGTTCACAGCAGTCTATGTTTGTGTATGTGATGTTTAGAGTGGGTTAGAACCATCCTCAGTTTGTACAGGTGTCGGCTGTGTCTGTAATTACCTGTGGAAGATTTGTGATGCAGATAAATTGGCGGTTTTTGTGTGTAGTCCTCAAATTCAAGCTCAGTTTAGATTGTAAAAGTCCCCTTACCTGTAAAAAAAAACCCTCAGTCTGATATCAAGGACCGATTTTTGCTCTAATCATTTTTTTTCTTTTTGAACTTACTAGTTGTAAAAACTTTTATGAACTAACTAATTTTCAACCAAGTCTGCAATTGCCTTGAGCAACAGGCGCTTCAGCAGCTTTAAATTCATTGTTTGGTTTCAACTGTTCTGGTTAATTCTCTGTTTTCATTGACAGATTTCCAGCTACAGCAGGCAGCTGTTTTCCAAGAAAAAGCTTTTATACCTGTCCTCCTCCAAATGGCAGTTTGCAAAAAGCATGTGAACATGTGAACAACAGCTAAAGAGCCCTCAACATCAACAACAAAGAGCAGAAGGGAGAGTGAATTCTGGACACTGTATGACCTGAAACACTCCAAATAAATGCAAAATAAGCAACTGTTTGCTAACATGTTCTCATCTTTACTTTGCATGCGCAATATGTCAACGCTGTCTTTCTGCTTTGTCAATAAAGTTGAACAAATTTGTTTGTTCTTGGTTTCCCCTTTACAAAATAAAATAGATTTGCATTTATTAGACCGCGAACTTCTTTGAATCTGGATTGATATGAACCGATAATGACTCTCAGCGAAAAAGTATTATAGAGTCTGGAACAGTGGATGAGAGGAGGCGAGTGTGTGAAGCCACGCAGGGTGGAAATAGCTGACATGTGAACCCTGGGAAGAAAGAGGCTTAGCTAAGACTCAGAAGACTCTGAACAGAGGACTAAAGAGGGAGCAGAGGGGTTGAGAGCAACACACACACACAAACCACAAATGTACAAAGTTGGGAGTGTTTCTGTTAGGTGCACCTACAGTAGTTAGCAAGTGCTCGGAGTGCCTCATAATTAGTCTTTCAACAGGCTGGACATTGTTAATCTTAATCTGTCTCTTATCTCTGGTTCCAGGCGAGGGGAATTAGTGGCCTTCACCCCGCCACTTGGCTTCTCTTCACGCCTCAGCCATTTCTCCTCATTACCGCATTACTGGACCATGTGGCCCAACGTGATACCGCAGCAGACCACGTCTGGCTCGTTAGACCCATTCTCATTTTTCCTGATGAATGATACGTGCCCTCTGTGGCATCGGCGTCCCGCCGACATTGATTTCGCAACTCGAAAGGTTCTTTAATCACGTTAGAATTATAATGGAGTGTTCATTGTGCTCCTTAAGTGCTGGTGAGCATGAAGATTTTTTGCACTGTCGTGGAGCGATACATACACACAACAGTGATGTTACTCTCTTCCTTTAAAAAACACACATGAATACCCAAAGCATGGTGTTCATTTCAAATTACTAGTGTTTTTGTCCCATAAGCATCATCTGGGTTTACTTCAGCAGCACAGTTAGAAATAATCCCTACTAACTTATCACTTGTATGTTGTATCCTGTGTGTAAAGCTGCACACGGACCGATGTGCTTATGTTAGTCAGAGAACCAGTTCCTGTCTGCCACATTTCACATGTTGATGCGAGCCTGCACCGTTGTGTTGAAATCTCACTTGGCATCAGATAGTTACATAGCAGCTCATAGCCATTCCATTCACAGCACAGTAATCCCAGAACAGGCTATGCCAAAAACAAGATATAAATAAGTAATGAAGACGTGAGTGGAGGGAAAAACAACAGCAAGAATGGAAGAACAATATGAGAACATTGAAAAAAGATAAAGGCGCGTGTGCATCTTATCTATGAAAGGTTTTATGCCCCTTTCTTTTTTCAATTAAAGATTTATCCCTGGTCTTGTCTCAGGAGGATGACACTTTCAGCACGGCCCTGCACCATCTGATTGCTATTTCACTGTAATGTTATTTTTATGCAAATCGGGGTTTTTCTCTCATCTTCTTTTTCATGTCCTAATGAAACGTCTGCTATGCTGGCAGCGTCGCCTTCCCTGGCAACATGGAGGAAAAGCACCAGGAACACGTCTCAAGCCTTCTGAGCATTGTCTTTACTTCAATGATACTGTGGAGGAGATAAGCTGGACGCGTTCAGGGTAAAGCAGCTCTGTTGATACAAGAAAAGAGAGAGGTGATACTGTTTCCCCATTAGACGTCTTATAAATATTTACAGTGTAGAAACACAACAAGGGAATTACAGAAAAATCTTACAAGTAGAGATTTCTTGTCATCATAAAATGGCTTGGCTCCCAGTTCATTGATTCACTGAATGGATTTGTTGTATTTAAACTTGAAGACAAAAGCACAGTCTGCCATTGCTTTATATTTTAAGCCAAATTCCATTCAATGCCAGCAGCAGTGTCAGTTTGTCTTTCCGTCAGTCAGTCCTGCGCTTTGGCAGGGACTAAAATACATTAACAGTTATTAGATTGCTATGAAATTCAATATACATATGGATGGTGCCAAGATGTTAAATCAAAGTGACTTTGGTGCTCAGTTAACTTCCTCGTCAAATTTTCTGCAGATGTTCTCGATGACAGTATTTCCAAAACTCTGCAACTCCCACCAAAACAATGAAGATGAATAAATAGCACAAAGGCAAGGAGATGTGTTTTTGTGAACTGTCCCTTTAAGACAGAAATCATCAGAGGGAGAGCGCTCAGGAAAAACAACACCTCACCACAGATATTTAAATTAACACACTGCTGTTCCTGTTTCTGATGAGTGACTGTGACACAAAATTAATGAATAGTGTGAGTTTGAACTGTGAACTGTGGATTCTGAAATGACAAACGTCGCAAAGACGGCGTGATAGTGTGAAGCCGCATGACGTGTGAAATCAAGGGACAATTTTTTAAGTGAAACTTGCAGAAATCACTGCAAAGGAAGAGGAGGTAACAACTTAGGTGGCTTTCACGCCTGTCGCTGTTGTTTTGTTCTGATTCTGATGATGAAACGATACATTGTTGATTTTTCCTTTGGATCGTTTTTATGTTCACAATACAATATTATAAAGCTATCCTTATGCAGTTACGTCGCAGCCTCCTTTTCACTCTGCATAATTAAACGAATGCCATGTGGAGCAGTAGCACTTTGCAAGTCCTGACCCAAAACCCTCTTCAAAAAAAAACCAGAGAAGCGGGTTGTTGTATGGCCTTTTCCTGTGATGCCGTTATATATGAGGCCGTTTCATATAATAGCTTACCTTTTGATGGGAGACGTGAAGCTGACCGGTGGGATGCTGTTTGGTTTCGAGGAACGATGCAATTTAATGAAGGGACTTGCTGGACAAAATTCTCAGAACTAAACCAGTTTTTGAACCAGTAAATGTTGTCGAGTCCTGTTATGTTGCTACAATGAGCAACCAGCTCTTCTGCTGATGTTGAATTGGATGGAAATGGAGGGTAGCCTATCACTATTTTTATACTGATATGCTGAACAGCTATTACTAACTGCAGTGGCGTGACCGCAGTTACTAACGAGGG
>JAPZDX010000021.1:22673667-22684690 GCA_029783625.1 Naso annulatus
ATTTGTATAGCACAATTTAAAGAGACCTGTGACGGTCAACCAAAGTGCTTCACAGAGCAGAGACAGAAAACAAAAAACAAAACAAAACAAAAAAAACAAAACTGAACAAAAATGAAACTCATGGAGAAATACACAGAGAAAGGCACAAGCTACCAAGTAAAAAACACCATCATCTGCCTTTTATCTCCGTTTGATGTTTGGTTTTTGCATGCCTATGATCTCATGTTCATTTGTGAAGGCAATGAGTGGAAGATGGCAATTAAAACACGCAGCACTTGGTGACGCCACAAGGATCTCTTACCCCCCTGCTGCGATCAGAAAGAATGCGACAACAATGTTCTTCTACTGTACAGATGGATTTTTACCAAAGCCCGGAAACAGATTGCCACAACCCAATTCTGTCACACAGCAGCAATATTTCGGATGACTGCCAACTTCTACCACCAGAAGCAACACTTTTGTGGCAATTCACATTATTCACCTTGACTCCTGAGGCCAATACAGCGTGTCTGCAGAGCTCCAGTCAAATTTCATCACCCTCACTGTACACTGATCCACCCTGACCATCATGGCAGTTATTCAGTATGAGGGTACCAGCCTGTATTCAATAAGGAGAATCTCTATTCCTTTGCACGCCTCTATAACCAGCTGTCACAAGTGGAGGGACATTTTGATATTAGCAATCAAGGAATGTATGCATCTAAACTGCTGCGAGTGTAATAACAGCAGCAGAAGACTCAACAGGCTTGATACAGCTGTGACTGTGATAGATCGCTTTTCTTCTGTCTCCTCACTTGTCTTTGTCTCCCCTTTCTGGTTTTATAGTCCCCCGCTGTGCTTTCTCCTACTCTCTCCCCATGTGCGGTGCCTTCGCTGCCAAGCTGGTACTATTTACCTCATCAGCATTTGCCTACGCAAACCTCCACTCTCACAGTAGTCATTTGCTTAATTGTTCTGTGTGCTCTCCTCGGCCCATGTTCGTCTGCATTTACCCAGGTTGTAGAAATTGTGGGATTTTGCTGCTGTGCCTTCAATCAAAAAAAAAAAAAAAAAAAGGCCAAATTCTAATCCTGCCTGCAGCTGTGTGTGTTCTTATGAGTCTGAGGATGATTTAAACCAAACAGTGAGAACAATGTTTGGATAAATGTGTCTAAAGCAATGTAAACATTCAGTCTTTGCTCACTTAAGTATAGCAAGAAAACGGTTATTATGTTATTACTGCAGGGTTAATAGAGTTCCTTATTAGTGCCTGACAGATATGGGATTTTTCAGGCTGATGCCAATACATTTTACGGAACAAGAAAATTCCAATATCTGATACATTTGCCAATACTGTGGGCCTCTAACCATTAGGCCACCACTTGGGGCAGTGGGAGTTTGTGATCGGAAGGTCACCGGTTCAAATCCCCGACCAGAAGGATTTATGTGGGTGGCGAAAGTGAAGGGAACTGCTTGCACCGCCCGTATTCACCCCCTGAGGGCCCTTGAGCAAGGCTCCTAACCCCAGTTGCTCCAGTGGAGATGCCCAGTGGCTGCAGATAAGCCTGTTGCTGTACTGGGCAGCCTTCATGTGTGAATGTGTAACTGTGTGAGTGTGATCAGGGCGTCCCTGAAAAAGAGAGTTCGCTCTCAGTGGATCCCTCCCTAAATAAATGAAGGTTAAAATACCTTTTATTTTAACAAACTTTAATAAAACACCAGTGGGTTGAACAGTTAACACTTCAAATGTTAGTTCTTAAAAAACAGACCATCCAACCAATCTAAGCATTTTTTTCCAGCTTTAAAACAGTTTTAATATTTGTGCATATCGGAGAACATATACGCAGATAGCGATATTTCCGCGATACACCAATATCGGCAAAGCGATATATCAGTCTGGATCTTTCCCTCACATTAGATGCCTAAAAAATGTGGTGAAGAAATTTCAACCCTTTGTCTGATTTCACAGATGCAGTGAATACAAGGTAAAATGCTAGAAATATATCATTAAAAGCCTTTGGTCTACTTATCCATGATGACAGGCATGTAACTGCCTTGTTTGCGAAAAAGGGACTGTCACGTCACCACCACATTAACAATTAACAAATGTGCTGTGATGCGTGACAGTGGTTGTATGCTGAATTTTCACACTAGTACCAGCACACTTTTTGCTCACTTACGTAACTGTGGTCTTCTCAAAGTTTTCACGCTCAAGTTTGAGCTCACTCTGCATCATCAGAGGCAGAGGTGATTATCAGGGTGTCACAGCCCCACACCACACATATTCATCACTTCAAGGAGATAATTGGGTGTGAAAAACTGGGAGACAGCGGATAACAAATGAACCACCAGAACGGAATTACTTTCATAGCTTGTTTTGTAACCTTTGCAGGCCCAACACACAAAAATTTAACACATTGCAAATGAAGTAATAGATTTTTTGAATTGTATACTGGTTAATGTCCATTGAAAGCTAAAATATTTGTACATTATTCAATGGTCCTACACCTCATCATTATATAATACACTAATGTACATTTTATTGACTCAAATTGCTCAAATTACTGTGTTTATGCCTCTATAATTTTGTTTGTAGAGGTCTAGCAAAAACTGGCAACTGTTGATTGAAAATGGGGAGATGTTGGAAATAGTTAAAGACAAACCTATGTAACAGAAAAGTTATAGCAACCCAGTTACTACAGAACTATTTGCAAAGAAAGGATCTGCTGCTTTATCAAACATGTGATGGCACTGGAGACCTTTCTGTTTGTTCCATTTTGTGAGCCACTCTAGCTCTAACATGCTCTGTATTGCACTGACATATTACAGCAACAGTTGTGTGCGGCGACAACGTTGCTTGTTTGGCTTCTGTGTGACAGAAAAAAAAGAGCATTTCCTGATATGAAAAGAACAGTTAATCTATTTAATGTGAAGTGGTTTTTGTGATAGGTCACTGTCTCAGAGCTCCCTTGAACTTGTCACTGTACTCCAACTAAACTAAAGAGTTAGTATTTAGTTTAATCTTTAGCACAAAGCACAAAGAAAACTCAAAAATCGTTTCTTTTCCCTGCTGTTTTGAAACAGGGATTTGCTCATAAGACTGTAACAAAAACACATGCTTAAAGTACCTCGGGAGAATGCAATTTGAGATTTGAATTTTTGTCATCATATTATTTTGTCATCTAGCCAATGTCCAAGTTTATGTTCCTCATTGAACCTGGTGTCTTTACATTAGATTACCAGTCATTCAGCTCTTTCAGTGGATCAGAAAAGAGACAACACCACCACCTTTAAAACCCATATATTACTTTTTTCAGTTTGTTTGAAGTATATTCTCTTTTTTTGAGTATGGGTGAGAAACTGAAGTGACCTTAAATACTTTAAAACAGTGTTCTGTCTTTATATTCCATCATTTTGTACGAAGGCATTCATTCCTACCAGTGGTGGCCATCTGGCGTACCCGGGTAAGTCCCAGAGGAGTACGGCCACAGCACTGGTGGGCTGTCGGACTGTCAAAAATCCATAAAGTTTTTATCAGCCATCCGGTCCAGTCTGTCACTTAAACAGCCCTCTCTGTGTGCCTGTCATTTAGGATAAAAGCATGCTGCATGTTTCAGTGAAGGGCAAACATATATGAGCATGAACAGCGAATAACAGTCCAGTGTTTCCTGCACAGTTCCTCTCTGCAGTTATTTAAAGGGGATATAGTGTCTTAATATTTATGAGGATTTGACTGGTAACATTGTGGCCTAAGGTGGAAGGAGATGAGTTATACAGCACATGTTACATGCAAGTCCGTCAAACCCTTTGAGAGATTATGTAGACAGTTTGGAGTTAAAGCGACAATATGTAACTTTGCCTGTGACGGTGACATCAGAGGGAAAACCAGGGAACATTTTCTCAGTAAGATATGACCCGGTTTTACTAAAATTGCTGTTTTGTGCGACATATTAACGGGCATCGTAAATTTTTGTTTTTCAAAGCCACAGGTCACGGGTCAAAGTCACATAGTGTTGTTTTAATGGCTTTTGTGGTATGTCTGTTTTTCCGTAATTCAAAAATTGCAGGTCAGCAAAATGGAAAAAAAAAATCAGCTTCAATGCCATCATCTCTCTCCGCCTTGTAAGAATTCAAGAAGGGGCAACCTCCCTCAGTGTTGCCTACTTGTCCTTGAGGATCTTCCTGCGTGAGCCCTTGAGATGGAGGGAGTGGACGACTGCTCAAAGGCCAGCGTTGCCCATTTTCTCAGACAGTGCTGACTTGCAATTTTTTCTCAGCAGAAACAGAAAAACCAAAAAGAAAAAAACCTTCAGAAATAAATTTATTTTTTTGATAATTCATTGTAACAGTGCAGTACACTGGCG
Organism: Naso annulatus; assembly: GCA_029783625.1. Lineage (NCBI taxonomy): Eukaryota > Metazoa > Chordata > Actinopteri > Acanthuriformes > Acanthuridae > Naso > Naso annulatus. The sequence goes on from JAPZDX010000021.1 coordinate 22,678,011, forward strand.
AATCAGTGAAGGTGATTTGCTAGTACATCAAAGCAGAGCAAAACGAGAATATGAAAGAAAAATAAATTCAACATCACGGGGAGTGAATCCTTGCTAAGTACTTTGTTTTCTGCAGTGGAATTAAGAGATTTGAGATGGAGAAACACAATCACCCATTTCCGAACTTCTTATTTCTTTGTCTGAGGAAGGTTTACCAAAATCTTCAAAAAAAGAAACTGCACGGTCCGAGAACAATACTTAAGAACACTTGCAGTGTACGTGTTGCATTAAGAGGGACACTGTGAAATTAGAAAAAGAGCTACTGTCTCTCTGGCAATTTCTCTTTGCTATGTGGACATGTTAATGTGCATAATTAACTAATCAGCTTATGCCAGCTGGAACACTTGGCAGCTCAGTCCGACAGCTTCAGCTTCACTCTTGAGAAACATCTTGAAAGATTCTGGTTCTCCCTGTGTAATTTCATCTGAATAACTTCAGTTTGGACAATCATCACACATGTCCAGTTTTTGGTGTTTTTGCTTGGATTTTTGTGTCACAGAATTTCTATTCTTACACGCTGAGTCTGCTGACACTGCTCTCAACTTGTTAAACCAATCGTTACATTTAAATGATCCATTGCATTGCTGAGTCGTGTATTTCAATGACTGACACGGCCACTAATAGGAAAATTAATTACTCTTGTGTCAAATGATGAAAAATGTTGAACAGTCAGTGTCTCGCTAAACTGAAACTGGGAACATTTTCTTAAAAAACCTACAAAACTACGCAATAGTATGTTTTTAGAAAGAAAAATACAACTAAGAAAAATATAAATATAAAAAAATAGATTATCTTCAGTTTGAATGTACATTTCTAAATGGTTCAAACCCCGGAATAGCCATTTGATAAATATTTACTCACATTAATATGAGAGATAAAACCTGTGCATTAGCTCACGACTCCATGCTTTGCTTCCAAAATGAGATTTTGTCCGATCCTCTGCATCAAGAAATCCAGTTTGACGTTTAATTCCTTGCAGAGGTTCTTACTGCTTCCACGGCACACCAGAGCAGTTGTCTTGATTAATAGGAATACTTAATTTGTCATTACTGTTGATTAATTCCATTAATCTGTAAGGTTTAAAGTCATTCAGTAATGTCACTGAAAATCAATTACTTGCCATGGCAACCAGTAAAAAAAAAAAAGACACTGACTATAGGACTTTAATAAATGCATATTGGACGATCACTCAGGATACAAAATTGCTCTGTTCAGAGAGCTATATAAGTATAAATGTAAAAGAGCACTCCACAGTATATAACTCTTAACGTCTACTTTTCAGAAGTCAGATTTTGTATTAAGCCTGAATGTGCAGAAATGGTCCTTGGCAGTGGAAGCCATTGATTTTCTTTCTGCCTCTGTATAGCATCTCCCCTTTCCTGCCGGCGCAGCATGTAATATGAGACCACAAGATTTCCTTTACCCACAGCAATCAATTCTGCTTAGCCCGGCTCCCCGGTCTGGATGGGACCTGCCTAAGTACCTGTCTCCTCCGCCACACAGCCCTGCATACCCTCACCCTTATCAAAAAGCTTTCAGCATAATAAAATACATATCTGACTCAAGACTCCGCCAATCTAATAACAGCCAGACGAGTCAGTGTGACTACAGAGCCCTAACTATGTCACTGCTTGGGAGGTGGTCCGCGTGGAGCAAGTGCAGCAGAAAGGGCCAAGAAATCAAAGAAATCACTCTGATCTTCAATTCCCTGAGAAGATGATCCACATCATATTTTATTCTATGCCCTCAGTTTTTTAAGGCACCGTGTAATCTGTGCTTTATTAATAAAAAAAAAAAAAAAAGCATTTAATGCCTTTTAGATACAATATATCAGGCCATATGTGAGGGCATACTGGGCATGACTGATTCTGATTGATATGTATCTTAAACTCTGTAGGCCTGCGCCAATCTCACATACTGTTCAACAGAAAGACTGGGTGTGAATGTTCACTTAGAGACGTGCCTCGTCCCTTTCAGGAGACATTTTCAACCATCAGTTACTGTAATGAAAACAAATGGATTGGCTGTTTTCATAGAGATAAAGGCTGGGCTGCAGCCAAAGCTAAGGCTAAACTCCTCTAACACAGGCTGTGTGGGCGCTGGATTCAAAACGACTGGCATGAAAAAATAAGAAATGACTACCTATTACTGACGGTTTCCAAGAATAATACTGAGAGATAGCTCAAAGAGGTAGAATGTCAAGATATAATTTCCTTCACAAAAGACAGTGCACACATCAATAAAGTCTTTCCTTATGAAATATAATTGAATCTCTTGGCATGCATCACCATGTACACACCATCCATTACTATGCCAGGGAGGGAAGAGCTAATGCTTCAGCAGAGTGAAAACCAACTAACTGCAAGAGCCTGACTGTCTGTTGCTCATATCCCTGCTAATGCTATGTATTAATCTAATCTCTACAGTAGCTACAACATAATCAGATTGGGCTCAGATAGCATCTTACCTGTAGCCACTGTGACTGATCACTGTGTCCAGCTGTCCAAGCATTCACTTTGCCCTGTTTGTCCAGCCGGGCCTTTCCGGGCTCCCAAGTGAACATGTCCATGTTGAGAGTCCTAAAGATGCTGGAGGCCGTGACCTGGTAGTCCTGGACATGGCCCGACTTCATTCCCAGTGGTTCAGAGCAGCCTGGCAACAACAAAAACACATTTGTCTAACCTTCCTGACCTCCGTAAGAACAAACAGAGTATACCCGATAGGCTACAAATACTACGGAATGACTATGGAACGCAATTTGCACTGCATCAGACCGGTTGTGTTGCGTGTGGAAGTTGAGGGATTTCATTTCAAATCAGCTGCGAAAACACACAGATGTGACGTTCGTTTGATCAGTGGGTAAGGAAACATCTATTCCACATTATTTCTGTTTAAAAGAAATACTTTCAGTTTGTATTTTTTGTTGTTTTTAATCAAACTGGCTAGTGTCCATTCGAACTCCGGCTAGTTTGACAACAAAGTGTAGTAAAACTGATAAGTTTGGTCAGGTTGGATAGTATGGATGCCGTTTAGTGACTGATAAGCCACCAGAACTCTTTGAAAACTTGCTGGCAAAAACTTTGGTACTAAAGAGCTCTGGAGGGATCGGTCTACCTTGGCTAAACTCTCGGGTCTCCTCCATGTCACGACAGCCTTTTGACAAGAGACATTTCCTTGTCAGTATAATATTTAATTTGACTGGATATGTTTTAATTGATTTAAAATGTCACAAGGGGGTAGACTTTCCGCAGTTGTTCTGCAAATATGTGAAGCCCAGGGGCTGAAAAGAAAATTGGTAATAAAATACAAAAAAAAAGGATAAAAAACATGTAATTGTTGAAAATTATTGAAATAGGACAATGCAAAAGTTGTCAGTACAGTTTAAGAGGGATATTATTTGCAATGTGAAAGACAGGAAAATCTTTTAGTTGATGCTTTTAAAAGCTGCTAAAACATCTATTTTGTAAGCAGTTGTAATGTGTAAGTTTTATTGTTTTGTTGACTGTTGTTTCTTTGTTTTAACTATTTTATTTTGCAGCATGGGGTACTTTTTACTGTTTTGCGCATTGCTGCTGTTTTCTTGTTTTTGTATTTTGTCCTGTAGCGTGTGTCTGCTCTCTGAGTAGTTCATTGTTATTGCTGTTTTATCGTCTTATTATTTATTTTTTATTTTTGCACTGTGCGGCACCTTCTAAATGTGATTTTGAAACGTGCTCTATAAACAACATTTACCTACTTATTCACTATCTGCATCAATAGAAATACTTTCATTACTTAGCTCAGCACACTTACCTGTCAGTTCACAACCGAGCAGCTCCATGCGTAAGGTACAGTGCCTCCTGCAGACTTGGGGGTAAATGCGCACATACTGGGCTTCAATGGGAGGGGTGAAGGAGTTGGCTGATGGAGCGTTGTTATCCACATTTCCCCTGAAAATCTGTTTCAGGGAGTGAAAAAACAGTAGACAGTGGGCGGGGAGGACGGTAAAACAGATCAGTTTCGCTGTAATGTGGTAGTCTATCTGGAGCTGTCTCTAGTGTCTACTACACACTCAACAAATTGCTGTCATTCAAGGTCAATGAGCTAGAATTACAGGGGAAAATAGACAATTTCTCGCACCATTTGAGCCTGTAATTCATAAGAACAGTGGTGTGTTTTAAATTAGTGCTCCAATTATATCGCTTTACCTTCTGGACTGTTTTATCCAAATGACCTGAGATATTCTGACAAAAAAATATGCAATTTGAGTAATTGATGTACTGCATGTGTGACGTCGACTGAACAGATGAAAGCAAGGGAGAGACAGAGCAATGTGTTTTTATGTGATGCAGAAAGTGTAGGAGCTGGAACTGGGTAGCAACAGGTCAAGGTAAAAAAAATAAATAAATAAATAAAAAACCTCAGTTATGATATTGCAGCAGATAAGGTCAAGATGATGTGTGTAACTACTTCAGACACTCAAAAAATATTAATGCTTTCTGTACTTTGACTGAATATTATGAGCTAAAAGCAAATATTCAACCCTGGACTCATTGTTGCGTGTGATGAATTTGAGAAGAAGTTTGGAGGCTTGGGGTCATTCAGAGCTCGGCCAAATGGAGGACAGCCGTGCTTTGCTGTCAGGGATGATAGAACGCTGTGTGGCCTATTTGGTGGCTGTTCATCCCCAAATAGTATAAAAATTCAATCTAGAAGTCATAAAAGTGGAGGGGGGTAAGGGGCAGCAAGATGGGCCCGGTGTGTGCGAGCTAATTAAAAAGCCATCTCATCATGTCCTCCACCCTGCCCTTGACTGAGTGCACAGTCTCTAGTCGCTGTGTGTGCACGTGTGTGAGTGTGGGCATGTGTGCATCCTTGTCTGTGTATTACAGAGTGAGAGGCAAACGGTGTGTAGTAGAGGGATGGTGATGGGTGTGTGTGTGTGCCCACTTATGTGTCTCACCATATCCTCATCTTTGCCCTTGACTTTGTACGTTCTCCAGGTCTTCCCATCATCACTGTAGGCTACTTTGTAAGACTTGACATACTCTGGGCTGCCGATACGCTTTGCACCCTGGGTAATTAGGCCTGTGACCCTCATCCTCCTTTGCAGGTTTATCTGTGCAACAAAAAAAAGGCAAAAATGAGATATTATAGGTTCATTTTTTTGAGTTTGAAGAAGTCCATCTGTGTCCGTCTGTGCGTACGAGCGCTGCGTGAATGCAAGTCATGGGAATCAGTTCACTGCCTTGTATCTTTTCTGTCAGGGCCATCCATCTTACTCAGAAAGTCTCTGATCAAATGGAACATTTAATCAATCCTCACAATCCAGATCCAGTCAGTCGGCCCTGTGCAGACTGTCAATATGGTGCCAATGTAAAGCAGCTTGGAGAGCTGAGAGGAAAAGGGAAAAGCTACGAAAGAGGAAAGTGATGAATGTTCCCATAGATCCTTCGCAGCGTCACAAAGCAGGATCTGTGCGGCACACAGATTTTTTTCACTGATTGGCCGCCTTGATGGAGTGCATCTCCAGCACCAGTACACAAAATTCCTTTCAGAGACAAACAACAGCACGTTAAGCAGAGTTGGGAACATTAAAAAGGTTTTGATATATGTTTAATATGGTTTTGTGTCTACATCGGTACATTAATAGTTATCAGGTGAATGACATCGGTCCAAAAATACAAAGTGGACATATTCAGCTATAATGACCACATTTATGCCTTTAACTCACATGGTGTACTTGAGTGGCCATCACTCTGTATGATCAGAACTAAAGCCAGTGAAGGATGCATTCGTGAAGGGCCAACATCCTTCCAGAAGCCATTCTAATGGTCCTATAATGTATCTTGGTTAACTATAAAAGGTAAAAGAGCATTCATACATTAATTTATTACACATAGTTGCTTATCCTTGTCAGCGTCTCGGGTGGCTGGAGCCAATCCCAGCTGACATTGGGTGACCTTCACCAGTTCACCACATGGCTAACACATAGAGACAAACAACCATTCATAATCTAATTCACACCTACGAGCATTTTAGAGTCAGCAATTAACCTACCCTGCTTGTCTTGAGACTTTGGAGGTACCTCGTGTATCCAGGAACCCATGCAGACATGGAGAGAACACACAAAATGGCTGGATTTGAACCCAGAACCTTCTTGCTGTGAGGTGACAGTGCTAACCACAACACTGTGCCACCCTTTAAGTGCCAATCACATTAAGAAGCATAGCTAGAAAAGTGCCGCCAGCAAAACCATTGTTTTCCAATGGCACAGTGCGTCTGCGAGGTGCTCCCCTCTCGTTGCTCCCCTCTCGCTGCTGCTTGGTCGGTTTTCCTGGTGGTTTTTGGGCGTGCATAAAAGTTAACATAATTTAACTTTTAAGCTCTAGGCGAGGATTCGCACTGCTAGTCAATGTCACTTCTGGCCAAAGCAGCCAATTAAATCAAGTAGCAGTTGGGCTATACTACTCACCACGTCCTCTCTGTTTTGTTGCCGTGGGAACAGTGGCAGAAACAATAGGATGAGAAGTTAATACTGACTGCATTTTCCTACAGATGTGCTTCCATGGTGCTGGTGGAGCGGCCGTGCCTGGTGCAAAGCTTCTAAGTGTAATTGAGCAAAATCTTCAAAAAATATTTATTGAAACATTTGGTGTTTC
>JAPZDX010000021.1:22738304-22750282 GCA_029783625.1 Naso annulatus
GTGGTACCGAGGGGGTTTTGCTATTGCAATACCGCAAAATTAACAATACCATTACATCCCTTATCAGCACTCCATCCTTGCTTGCCATGATTAAAGCAAAAAACATCAGTCTTGCATCAATGTGTCTGCTCTGCATAGAGACTCAGAACAAAGACAGCAGACAGTAAAAACCAGCACTGGTGTGTTTAAAGTCATTCACCAGACCACCGGAGAGGGGGTCCGCCTGTTCGAGTTTGGGATGTTAAGTGGCTTTAACTAAAATGAATACCAATGTGACCAACTACATTGAAAGTCTATCATTATCACTGACTTCATTATTCCTTTTTTAGCTAGGAAAGTATGATTCACAATGGCCTTTAAGGAATAATACAAAGAGGATTCTATTCATTGTATCAAATGGCCTCACAGATTGTCTTTTAGATGTTAAGTTTTTGTCTTGCTTTACTGTTAAAGGCCAATGCCACAAAATAAAAGCATCAAATAACATAACAGAGGAAACTGGTACTTTTCTGGTTCTTACTCTAAACCTAATTCAAAAAACACACATGCACACGTTTGTTTAAGTCATTTTGTATCCTGGCAACGTGACTTAACATTTCCCTTTCTTTGAGCCTTGAAATGTTTTCCTTCACAAAATCCTGCAAACCTAACATCTATCAGTTTCCTTTACTGTGAAAGCTGTCATGAAAGCCACATTATCAGACGTCTCTCAGCTATTAACAAATATATGATGTATCATGAAACAACCACATTATGCCACTCCAGTGAGCTCGCTACACTGTATCTCAAAAAGAGCTGTGATATAAACTTGAACATCAAGCAGTCACATCAGTTTAATGTCTATCATGTCTTTCAGAGGGGTGAAAAAACAGCCCCCATCTGCACATGAGAGCTGTTGGCAAACATAACATGAAATATTATAGTCTCCATTACTTAGCAACAAAACTGTTTCGCTAACTGACAACCTACAAATTAGTTGATACAACCAACTAAATGTGATACATACAGATAAAGATTCATTACCAAACATTTTGTTCCATTTGGCACAACAATTGCTCGACAAGTGGATGCATCTTGAGACTGCACTAATACATTTGTTAAACATGGAAGGTTCTGGAGAGGACTTATTTAAATTGCCCCTCCCCTCCCTGGGAGAAGGTCCTCTCTGTTGCACGATGAGCCTCCATCCTGGGACATATTGGTTTAATCTGACTGACAGCCAGAAGGCAGTAATAACCATCCATAATCTAAATGGAAACCAGCCAGCCTGTCCAGCGCAGGGCCGATATCACCTCAAGGTGTTCTGCAGAGATAGAGGAGCCGGTGCACAGGTTGAACAAACACAAAACACACACACACACACACACACACGTATACGGAGCAGGATACACATGCATATATCCAAACACGCATTTTTAAGGTGTTCACGTATGCAGGTTTGGGTTGGGGTTGAGGGAAATGTGTGTTCATGTTGGAAAAAACGACTAAAATAATGGATCTGCAGCAGAAATGGAAATCATGTTGTTATACATGGCAGTGTAATGTTACTTAGTTTAAACAAAGTGGGTGACCTTTAACAGAAACAACCTGTTTTACATGCGCGCTCACACACACATACAATCACACAGTATAAATTACGTTTTATCAACAGTGCAGAATCAACTGTTTAAAAAACTAATAGCATATACTTAATAATATGCATTTCTTCCCTAAAGTGATTTTAGGCTTCATCTTTAAAATCAATCTCACAAGACAAATGTGAAAGAAATGAGATCTATTTAACCCTGCACAGGCAGCTTTATCAATCACAGTGGACGTTAGATGTTGTGCAACCCCGTTCTGTTAATGCATGAATACCAATGTGTGTGTGTCTCTCAGCTCTTTCAGTCAGTTTTTCAGAGTGGAGTTGAGGTGCTTTTTGCTGAGTTGGGGCCACCCCAGCTACATCGTTTGCTGGTCATAGTGCTGGCATGACAAGTGGGTGAAAATTTGTTAAGTGGCTTTTTTAAAGCAGTGCACTTCACAAAGAGAAAGAGCTGAAATGACAAGGAATTGTTAAATATCAGAATTAATGGCATAAATATATTATTGCCCCATGTTTTTAATAGGAATACATCTTCAGTGATGTTTTATGTGGCCTTAAAGTTCAGCCTTTAACCAGCAACCTACTAGTGAAAGCTAATGTTGAAAATGTTGGACTAATGAGTGAAGGATTAACAGTGAAATCTTGCTATTAAATTAATAATAATAATAATAATAATAATACATTTGGCATTTTAAGATCAAGCAAAGGGCAAGATATTTGGTAATGCATGACCAATGATTTGGAGATTTATACTGCAGATGGTTAATGTGATAAATTCGTGAAGGTGCCAAGAGGAAAGTGGAATGTGTGAAATGCATTTGGATCACCTCTGACAAACCACGTTATCACAGTATCACAAGGTGGCAGACATTTAGAAATGGAATCAGAGAATGCGAAAGAAAAGAGACACACAAAAAAAATCCATCTATCCATCTCATGTCTGTATCCGCTTATCGTTTTCAGGGTGGCAGAGGGCAGATCCCTGCTGACACCGGCCGAGCGGCGGGGTACACCCTCTGGATATATCGACGAAAAAACCACAAACACTAAAATTTCAGGACTGTAACACTATTAGCTGATTACTTAAAGCTACCATGAAATGGAATACGGAGTGCTGTATGGTCCCACTTATCATGTATTTACTGTTAAATCGGGTAGCAGACTTGTCACAGATAAGATTGAACTGTGATTCTGCTGTTTATCATATATCTGACATCATCATAACAATTTGAGAAAGAGTCTCAATGGAATCAAAAGCAGTATGTGTCCCCCTGATCGCATTATGAGTCATCAACATTTCTGAACCTTAGTGAGCATTGAATAGCAGGAGAGCAATATAAGTAATGTAAAGGTTTAATAATGTGTCTGTGGGATGGATTTTACTACTCTGTTTCATTGGTTTCATTGAAGAGAGAAAAAACATATAATTTTAAGCGTTAATTGTCCATTATTTTGCAAACTGTATTGTATAAACATTATTGTGCTGTTTCTTTTAGCATTAGCATTAATCCCATAATCCTCTAATGCTTTCACAATACAGATGACAGAACTGTTTTTAATGTATTCACATTTGTCTGGGTAAGAGGTCAATGCAATGATTGCAAATAGTGTAATTATGATGGCAATCTGTTACACAGTTGTGGGAGCCAGCAACATTTTTATGATGTTGAGTCTATAAGCATTGACCTGGTGGATGTTTTTTTTTACCACAGCAAAGTCGTAGAGGAACTTAATTTTAGTGTTTACTAATTAACAAGAGCAGACATTTTCACAAAGTGTTTTGAATATTGAATAAGCTGTCACCCCTTACATTTACATATGAGTATTGCACAACAGTGGGAAGAGTAATGAAACTCAATAGCCAAGTACGGGAAAAAACGGGAAGAAGTAAAGATAAAATTATGTTACATTCAATGTAATATTTTAATTAAATATTAGCAGTTATTAATCTACATTCTTTTTTTGTTTAAAAAAAACCTGACAGAGCTATAGTCACAAGATAAATCTTTTATATTATCTTAACATCGTATATTAACATTACACATGAAGCATTTCTACATTTAACGTCACATGTTTCACCTTTTTACCTATATTGGCCTTTTTTTCCATTAAAATTCAGTCACATTATATTTTAGCCATGTGCCTTTCGTTATCTTGCCCGGAGCAATTTCCGCCAATGGTAGTCCATACCTACCATTCATCCTAAATTGTTTATTGAATTCAAATTGAAAGTCCTCTGATGTTGTGACGAATGGTCATGTTCTCTTGTAGCTTTGCAATTTACTTTTTTTAAAATAAAAGCCATGTCAGGCAGACAGCTGTCAGGCAGAGCTGCCCTCAGAGCTTTTAAAAAATTTTGAAGGAAGTCCAAACAATGTTTTTACTGCGGCTCGACACGAACCTCTCCTTCTGTTCAAATGTCTCTAATTGATCTATTTTGGATTTGATAGGTGGTGTGGTGAGATCGTGTGTAAAAGGACCAAATGTGTGTGTGTCACACATAATGCTTGGGAGTTGGCACCTCTGTAATTTATAGGCTCAAGATAGGCTAACATAAGCCTCTATCGCAGAGACCCTCCATGTTTGTTATGATGCATCGCATTTTAAAATGGTCCAATCAAATGCCTCCCAATGTTTTATCCCCTCTGTATATCCTGTGTATAACATAAAGATGTCAAGATAAAGAAGCTGAACATAGTCAAAATGCTGCTTCAGGTGGACTTTAAAGCATCTGGCAATGGAAATATCATTTAACATTATTTATGACATTAGAGTGATTTTAGTTCAGGGATAACAGAGCTCACTATCACAGACACTTCCGACAGACACAATTATCAATATTTGTTCCACTGAGGAGTATAACTCTTGCATGAACCTGTCAAATCCTCTTCACACATTTGCATATTACTCAAAGTATTGACCATATAATGTGACCTATGGGTGCAAACTTCTTTGTGTTGATTATGTTACTTAATATAAGCAATTAGCTGGGATGGTACAACTAAAATATGCTGTGGCGGCTGTGACTCAGGCAGTAAAGCAGGTCATCTGTGGTTCAATCCCTGCTGTAATGAGCCCCAAATTGGGATCCTGTTCTAATGAGCAGGTGGCAGTTTGTATGAACCCATCTGCCATCCGTATATGAATGTTTTAGCGAATGGGCGAATTCACATGTAGTCAATAGACTAGAAAAGCGACACACATGAAGTCCATTTACCCAACAATGGCGGCTGTACAGCAGTAAAATTGAGCTCCATGTGATGTGATGGCTCTGTTAAGCTTATCACTGTACCTTCATGGCCAGACTGAGACAAAGTCTGAAACAATGTGGGTAATGGAACGTATTCCCATTTAGCGCCGTAGCATCGAGAGTGACAGTCAGCTGTCACAGCTAATGCTGGCAGCCCAGACGCCACTCGCTGGGGGTGACAAATCCTCTTTGTGTCTGTCAAGTGTCTCATGTTGTGAATCTCAAGCAGTTGAACTTTTGTAGGAGTTTTCATGTTTCTTTCCAGCATTTGGCAGTTAGTAAGAGATACAGGGTGTTTTCATCATGACACAGTTTGAAAAAGACAGAATCCATAAATTTATCACACAGTTTAATTTGCCATTGGGATGCATTTCATCATTGCATTACTCAAGTCACAGTTTAAAATGGTCCATGTGTTTTCATCCAGAAATGAGCAGTATTAATTATCACATTCAAATTGCCAGGCAGCTGCAGAGCAAGAATGACATATGATTGTAATAGACTAGTTGAAATGGTAATTCTAGGTGGGAGTTATTTATGTAAGTGATACAAATCAGTAAATTAGCATTTATGAAGGCATTCGTGATAGCCGTGTTTCAGTAATCGTCAGTTACTTCCAAAAAGTTAACTAGTGCTCATTTTTTTGTCAAAAAGGTCTCAAATACAACCAGAAAAGGTGATCTTTAGTTGATGGGACCAACCTGGTGGTCAAATAGTCTTGCATATTTGATTGCCTCTGAGAGGCTGTTTACAAATTAACTGATTTAGTCGGACTAAAGCCCCAACAAGCTTGTCTGAACTGGAAATGCTGTTTGACTGAAGAAACAACCAAACTTCTTTCTTGCAGGGCTAGCTGAGGTCTTTCCTTCTATAAATATCATGAATTCTGTTTATAAAACATAGAATAACGCAGAAAATTAATACTCAAACAAATCAATGTCCTCTTTGGTAAAGTATTTCCAAGCTATTGATTATACACAAACAACGGGACTTACCAACTATGTTTTTTCTCCACCTTCCTCTCGTTGCACATCCACTGTTGTAGCACTACACACTGCACAGGGTAACATCATTTGCATTTTTCACAAGAGTTGCCATCATAACTCTTCAAAACGAGGCTCAGCTGGGCCAGCGCAGCCGCAGCATAGACGTTTCTTAGCAGCGTGACGACGCCATAGGCATCACTTCACCTGCAAGGATGTGCCGTGTCCCTTGGGGTAATTCTTAGAAGAGGGAGTCCTGTTGGAGTAAGACATTGCACCGTTTTCCAGTCAATTCTAAAATCCGTAGTGAACGGACAAAGTGATGCCCCCGGTGTTGTCAAGCTTCTGTGAAACTTCTCTGCTGCGCCCGTCCAACCGAGCCTCGTTTTGAAACTGCAATGGTGACCCGTGTGGGAACGGCGAATAACTATGAGAGGTCCACAACTACCCACAGCACCCCCTGCTGCATTTTTGCCATAGGTGCAATGCTACTGATGGATTACAGCATGGTGCTAAAACCACAGATGTGTGATTAGTCTACAATGATGCTCGACGTTGAATAATGGTTTTCTTTGTCAACCAGTCAACTATTCATTGAAACGCCAGCAGTAACACTCATTAGGTTTAATTCCACTCATAGAAAATGGTCAGAACATTTGGAGAAGAACACTAAACGTGAGACTTGGCCCTTTGTTTGCCTGAAGATAGTTACAGAACTCCGTCCAGTTGGCAACAAACACTGTCAGAATTTATTTCATCTCATTGTTGCTTTTTCTGACAGAAAAAAAAAATGGTTCGAAAAGTTTGTTGCAAATTAGGATTGAGTTAGCTGCATGGTGTCACATATGGCAATCTGTGTACATGTTCTACATTTGCACTGCAGATATCACCTCTCTATGTACCCCTACCCACACACACACACACACACACACACACACACACGCACACGCACACGCACACACACACTTTCCAACCCCCAGCAGATGCTCACTGCGCATCTATCTCCCACATAACATCACCCTTAAAAGTGTTTGTTCCATCATAGCTGGGCTTATTAACATTAAATCATCTTGCTATGGAGTGGGTGGCAAACTGTGAAATGACTCACAGACACAATACCAACAATAATTAGGGAGGCATTGCTGATGTTCTTCAAACTAATGACAAGGAAGTGCAGCAGCCTACCCCGTTTTATCAAGTAGAGTGGTAAACACTATCTCTGTGCAAGTAAATAACCCATCCATCCTCATTGAACTTTTTTTTGTCAGTGGAACAGTGGTGCAGGGTAAAGTCCTCCATTAACGAGACGATCTTTGACATGTTGTTTAGGAAAGGGGAAAATAAAATACCCCACATTCCACAATGAGATCAGAGATTTTTTTCCTGGTAACTCATCTGGTTTCTGAGGATTCTTAACATGATATTTAAATTCCATGTAATTAAACAATAATACATGAAAGCAGGCCTGCATCATATAAAGAAAGCATTTTTTTCCTGACAGATATTGCGACTGAAGTGTGGGTTATGACGTACTTTTGCTTTACAGCTGCATGTCCGGATACAGTTAAGAAAGTAGTCGGGCTCACAGGATCACAAAAGATAGCAACAAAGCTAAGCTGAGCTGCTAGCTGAGCTGGTACAGCAGTTCAATGTCACATTAAGAGCAACAGTAATCAGTTTACAACCTACTACTTTTGTTATTCAGGGTTAGGGTTAACACTAGAAAGGCCATGATGGTCATTTTGAACATTTTCACATTTTAATGTCACGTAACCCTGTTGAATTAAAAAATACAGTGCTGCTGGTCCCTGACTTTTCCAGAAGATGTCTGTATTTTCATTTAAATCGTTATTTATACAAATTGCAGTAAAAGGCAAAGAAACTGTAAGGATTTCTACCTATTTCGGACACAGGCAGTCATAATGACCACACAGATTTTGCCACAGTTAAATTGGTACATTTTCTCACATTGGCAGCTGCATCTTGGCTGCTTGTCAACTATCACTGACTCTGTCAAAAGTAAAACTCGAGAGTATCTGTGAATTCCATTTACAGAGGCAATTTTTGTCCCTCGAAGCAGCGTAGCCGAGCAGAGCTCACCTGTATCAGCCGGGAGCTGATCAGGATGATCCATCTCTGTGAAAGTGGGCGTTTTCTCTTCCTCCTTGGCATATCTTCACGTGTTATTTCATTTTTAAAAAAATATCCAATACAATAAATGCATTACTCTCTATATTGGGTATTTGTCATGAGAATTAATAGAATTTGGCGTTCAAAATAACCACTCATGGCCTTTCTAGTGTTAAATACGCAGGACTGGACATACACCACTAATTTAAAGTTAAATAATTCCCAAACGTTTTAGTTTCTTCTACATCCCTCTTTATTCACATGATAAAACAGTCTCCATGTCTTTGTAAGCAGTTAAAACAAAGAGAAACATATTAACAGTAATAAAAAAAAACTCTTGTGATGTACATATGGGTTTTGTTTTGCTTTTTTTAAATTTTTTATATCAACAGATATATAACACATTGATCTCGCCTTAAATAAAGCATTGATCTTACGGTCATGTCCCTTTGACAAATGTGCCTGAGTCAAAGGAAAGACAGCATGAAACAGTTT
This sequence comes from Naso annulatus, assembly GCA_029783625.1. Lineage (NCBI taxonomy): Eukaryota > Metazoa > Chordata > Actinopteri > Acanthuriformes > Acanthuridae > Naso > Naso annulatus. The sequence goes on from JAPZDX010000021.1 coordinate 22,746,748, forward strand.
AAAATCCACAACATCACAGACTGTACACTGTAAGTGATTACTTGTGTTGGTGATGTTCAGTCAAATAGAACATTAAATTGCTATTCCAAGCAAAACATCAAAAAGCCATTGGAATGGACAGTGTACGGTGCTTTTGTAATGAGGTCAACACAGAGTGCAGAAATGATGGCCTGATTCATACATAATGTATATGAAGTTATATTGATATGTTTTTTAAAGTCTGCTCTTGGGTGTCAGTGTGCAGAACCAAACATCAGCAAATAATACATGTTTTCTATGGTGCTATGGTACGTATTGAGGCTACAGAAAGAATACAGGAGCAGACAAAATGATTTTTTTTTCTAACAATTGTCGATAAAATGCAATCCCTGATGCTGGTAATTGAAGTGTACAAATTCGGAAATTTGACAGACTCCTCAGACAATTGACAGAAAACACAAGCATGTTGCACACCAACCAGTCTGATAACAAAACTGTTCATTTACAGATTAATTATTGCAGTTCTCCCAGAAAGAATTCCAAACTGAATAACGCTTCTTGCACTGTTTAATGAGCGACAACCAGATGCTGTGGCATGGATGCTAATTTGCATGGCAGTGTAGCAAGCATTTGTTATTTTTTTTCTCTTTCCCCAGCAGACATGTTGTCTATAAGGCATGCTTTTTTATCGTGTGCGTCCTACTGTGCAGAACATTTCTCAAAGTCAGGATGAATGGGGCGTTGGAGATTTAAATTGTTCGAGTTAATGATTAACTCAGGTTTGGGACAAACCAACATATTGTGTTTCCTAGTGTATTTGGAAAGAGAGGAAGCCTACATAAACAGTATGTCATCACTGCTGCTATTGCAAAAGTGAAATATACACACACTGCAACACCTCTAATATGAACATGTGGTCGGATCAAAACCTCAGCTTAACTAGTTTCACTTTTTGTGGTTTGGAACACAGTAAAACATAAACAAAGTCAGTTGATATATACACAAAAGCACCCCTTTCCAAGATGAATGTATTTATTTGATCTATCCAAATGAATAATGCAAATAAGGGTTATTACTGCAACGGTGCCAAGAAGAAAAATGGAGCAGGGAGGTAGAGGAGGAGAAAGGACAGAAGCATAAACAGCCGACTACAGCAGTACAAGCCAAAGAGCAAATGCCTCCATATGCGACAGCTCAGCGCCATTTTAAAGGAGCAGTTCACACCATAATCAGTATCTTCACCCTATTGTATGTATATGTGAGTCAAATTCCACCGAAGTCTTAACAAAAATATAAACAAATCAAAAGGCTCCTTGAGTGCTACAGCAAAACCACCTCATGATGTTGCTCCGGCTGTTGCCAGAAAATGTATGGTAATTTTCACAAACCGCTTTTTACTTCAATTATCTGAGATGGAACTCTTAAGGTTAACTTCTGGTGTCTTTGAAAAGAGAGAGATTCTCACTGACATGGTGAGCATTTTTTTTACGACTTCGAAGAATTTTCTGTTAAGAATGTAAGACAAGAGCGCTCGATCACCTGTGAAATGTGATAAAAATAAGATGATATTACACTAAAGTGTTCAAACATGATCCAGCTTTATCAGTCATGCCACGGAAAAAGCTGCTGTCATGGGCTTTGGATGCACTTAACACAAACACCTACCAGAGCTGCCATCTGTTTTAGAGGATTTGGTTTCTCAGTACTTGACACCTACAGTATGATGCACCACGATGCACAATAGTGGAGGTAAAAAGATTAAGCAAAACTATGTTTTCAATCTGGTCCTTTCATCAACAGTGCTTGCTATAACGAAGATGACAGTGTTGCTCTGGGTCATAGAGCTCTTTCCAGCTTTGCGCTCTTAAAATTGTTGAAGGCCATGGATTCTGCAAGAGCAAGATGTGTTTAAAGGTCAGCTTAAATGCTCTACTTATACGCAGCCCTGCTTTAAATTCACCTGAACAGCCTCTGAAGGTGTAGCAATTTCAATGTAGAGATTTGTCTCAATACTGTGCAAATATTCTGTGGAAAGAGAATAAGCGAGGGAACCACATCACTGCAAGGCAGCATGGCTGAAATGAACACAATCAGAACAGCTAACAGTGTTCAAAAAAAGGCTGGAAAAGGCTTGTGCTTGAGGGATAAGGCTTACCAATGTGATGATCACAGTCTGTGGCCGGTTACTATGCTAGCACAATACCCCTGTTATGTATACACACATATATTTATACTGTTTTTCACATTCAATTTTAAGCTATATTTTTTTAAAGTTCAAAGAGAATGTCTGAGATAAAAGAAGGCATCAATCCACACCAAGTGATCTCTTCTTCCATTGTGTATCTGGTTGTTTACTGAATGACAAAGAATCCAGACTTGAAAGAGAAAACTGGATCCTCGTTTCCTCGCCAAGTGTGCATCTGAAGTGTAATTTGTTCACATCAAAGAGGAGAGGAGAATGCCCTGACTCATTCCACTGTATTCCACATTGCACATTGTTAGTGCAGAAAGGGAGGAGGGGTGAAGCTCTCACTCCTCCTAATTGGATGTAATAGCTAGAGGGAATAAGCTTGATTTGGCCTCGGGGAGGGAAAAGCCAGAAAAGAGGGAAGATGTTTATAGGGGGGTGAAAATGCTAAAGATCCATGGAAGAGTAGAAAGACAGAGAGTGTGGTCCTGGTAAGCTGAGCGCATACAGTACACAGTCTAATGTTCAGAAACAGCTCTCGAGCTTAAAAGAGAAAAAAAAAACACATGGGAAAATGGACTGGAATTAAGCCAGTGAGAAGAGAGACCGCGGAGAGATTTTTTTAAAAGTAGCACATCAAACACATGCAATGGTTATTGATAAAAGAGAGCATGCTGGCCGCTAACTGTGCGAAAGCTTCTGAGTGGACCAAGTCCACAGGGAGGAGATCTGGGTCTTCATTGCAGGGACATTTTGAAGATGAGAGAAACCTTAGGTGCTCCTGTGAAGTCACTGAATTGCTTAGGGCAGTCCTTTAAACTTTGCCCATCTGCTGATGTCTTCAGCGCATGGAACTTAGGCCCAATGTGCCAGCATTAGTATTTAGAGAGGTCTAACAAGTGATTTCCTCATTTCAGACAGGTCGAAATCTAAGTTTTCTGCCAGAAAACCACTGATGAAATAGATTGAATTAATTTCACTGCGTGATCAGGAATTTTGCTCATAAATGCAACATCAATTTGAGCTTTTGGGGAACTCTGGTGAACTTTGAAATGTTAATTTGAGTTTTAAACCAAAAAGCTGTCTACTATCGTGACAGTCCAAAATAGAAGAAACGATCAAATTAATTGTAGTATCATCCATTGTAATTTAAAGGCATGATATACAGCAACTGTCAGCTACTGTCTGCAAACACATTTTCAAACTTGGCCCCTCCTCCATGACTCACCGAGACTCAGAGAGCAACGGTGATCGAGTAAGCTAGAGATTTAATAAAGAGACAAAGCAGAGTGAACAAAGCAGTAAATCAGAGAATAATCTTGTTATTTTTTCTTTGTGTTGAAACACAAATAACCACACCCACACCTC
>JAPZDX010000021.1:22750347-22761960 GCA_029783625.1 Naso annulatus
CAGGTTATACGTCATAATGACAAAGTTAAGCTAAAAAAAGTTGTCTAATTTCTCTCTTAAAAAAGATGTGGCATATTCGCTGTCATGGAGCAAATATCTTTCTTGGCCAGTACCTGCCACTATGTTATGACAGATTTATGATAAAACAGAAGAAAGAAACAAGAAATACACATTACACTGTGTTAGTAAGATTCAGAAGGTGCTGATAGACTGATATTTGTATCTCTGAACAGAGCCAAGCTAGGCTGATACCCTTTGTTTTCAGTCTTTATGCTAGGCTAGGCTAACTGGCTGCTGGTGGAAGTTTCATATTTTCCTTACAGACATGAAAGCGTTATCAGTCTTCTCATTTAAATCACAGCAGAAAAGTAGCTAAGCCAATTTCCTTAAATATCAACGAACAGTATGTTTTGAACTTATTCGGAGTTAGCAACCAAGACTGCATTCCTCCAAAGTTGCTGTAATCAAGCTTTCAGCAGCATCTTTTGCAATGCAAAGCATTTTGCAATGTTGCACAAATAAATTTCACCACTTTCTCTGCTCGCACACACACTTATATAAACACTATGGAACACATACATTATGCAACTTGTTTGTGAAAAGTTAATCTTACTCATCTAAACACTTACATTATGATGTCACCCAAACCTAACCAAATCCTTCAGCGGTCACGGCCCACAGTCAGCACCCATAATAAGAATGGCTTGTCTGAACCACTATGAGGTTAGAGGCTTCACCCAGTGCAATCATCACCTCAAAGGCTTGCACACACGAAGTCATCTATTTGGTGTTTTTGTCATAAAAACAACTTCTGTTGCCACAAAAGCCTCCAACCAAAGCACTCAAAAAGTTGGGATTTTTCCTCCCAGCCAGCTGCATTCTACCCTCTTAGGTCTGGTTACGCTCAAACCATTTTCTCTGAGGAATACTTTTAATCGTTTAAGACCATCTCCACTGTTCCTCTAACTTCAAACTGGTTGTAAACCAAATTTACTTTTCAGACAGCCTTCGCCGAGATATGTTCCCACAGGAGTCCTAAATTCCAGATAAGACCATCAAGGCTACAGTGCACGATGCTTGGAGGAACACAGTCAGTAGAGAAAAAAGTAAAACAAAAAATGCCCACACGGCTTCTTTCTTCTCTTCAGTGTAAAGGTCTCCATCCTTGTTAGGAATAAACTGGTCCCTCATTCTGCCCTCTATTGCTCTCATTACTGTGTATCCTGCCTCAGCCAACTCTAAGCCCTGCAGAGGTGCACAGAGGGCTTTTGTCAGAGGATAAGATCGATACCTGTCCTCATCATGGGCCAGGGGCAGCGATAATGCACTCAGCACAAGGTCTGGAGGGTTCACAGGATTTTGCAGCAACCCAGGAGCGAGGACTCACTTTCCTGGGGTGAAACCGTCGTACCCATGTACAGTATTACCTTTGAAGTTGCCACAGAATAAAAAGGTGCAATGGTTCCAAAACTATGGTGATATTTCAGATGCACAGACTTCAAGATTTTATCACCCCATGCTGCCATTATAAAACACTATAAAACATGATCAGATGCAGCAGCAGACCTAATATAAATTTTACAGGGTTAATTATTCACTGCCTGCATAATGCCCTTATCATGAATGCCTAATTCATCTAGTGGTTAAAATTGGATATGGCAACTGTTATCACCCAATCTCCGCAGGGCAAAGCCTGGTGATCCCACCCTGCAAATCCAACACAATGTAGGCCTATTACACCTGAGCATTTTTCTTTCGTAGACAGCATTCTCCCATGACACTGCAGGGTCGATAAAATCAAAACAGTCTGACCACAACATCAAGTTGAGCCATAAGTTAGCTAACATCTCAACCTTAGCTAGTCTTAATGTACCCATTCCTGAGAACGAAATCAGCAGCAGCCTAGAAATATTATAAAAACAGATATATAAACAAAAATTTAAAACGTGCCTTTCAAGGACCGTACCAGTCTACTTTTTAACCTCTTAGACCTTAGCAGAGGTCGCACCTATCTTCTACAAATGTTGTTAAAATTCAACCATGTGCATTCTTTAGTAGATCTCAAACTGTAATTTTACACCCCATTCACTGCCATTCATGTTGAAACAGGGTATAGAACCAATAGGTCATGTAAAAGTTGCTAGGTTTTAGTAATGTATCCTTCTAAAGAGAACGTCTGCGTTTATTAGTCATAAATCGCTTAGCAAGAGAAAGGGGAGCCAACAGTCATGAAAAGGAAAGTTATTATGCCGGGAAAAATAGTTCCTTACAAATACTACCTTCCTAGCCTGAATATTAGCGAGAAGGATTTTGACCGTTTGACACTTCTTTCTGACTATTGTCACTCAGGGTCTTTCTGTAATGGTTATTGAATATGGACAAAATGTGAAAATACAATATCTCATAGATAGAGCTGATTTGGAAAAAATGTGCAAGATTTATGTAACCTTTGTGACCAGTGTTGACAAAGGACAATGGCATGTAACACTGGTACGGGCCTTTAAATTCACACTTACACCACTCTCTTTTCCCACATTAACTCTATTGAAAGTCAACAGCAGAGGTCTAATTACCGGCCTGCAGACACTTGTGTCAGTACCGGGTCAACTCAAGCAATCTGACTAGTTGTTAGTCATGATATAATATCTTGAGATAATTCTAGTACTTCTTCCACAATTTCCTTGTGTGCATACTAGAATTATTATGAGACCTGCATGCCATTATATTAAGTGTAGAACTGTGTTAAAAAAAAATTACAATTTTTCTATCAGAAATACTCTTGTGACATTGTACGTCTTACTAAAGATCAAGACAGAAGTTTCTGAGAAAACACACGGGGTCTGGGGGAGGTGGTGATTTTTAAATTCATTCAGTATCTCCTGTTGAGTGTGAGCAACAATATTACTGACTGGACGGCTGAAGTTGAAGCTTGTGGCTCAATTCAGGTTTGCAGCATGCCCCTCTTCCTCCTCTCGGCCTCCACCGCCTCGTTTTATCTGCACACTCATTACAGATGCCCTAGTTTGCTCGTGAGCCAGGAGAGCCTCGCTAGCCTCATTACAAAGTTGGATACCTCCCATCTTTTGTACCTTTTTTCCAGACAACATCTCCCACTTTCATGCTTGGATCCCAAAAGCAGCATAATAAAAGGTTCATCAAACATGTATAAAGAATGTATAAAGAAGTGGAGTTCACATCTCATCTGAGTCTTCACAGTAACCACTCAAGAGGAAGGTGTCTGTGATGCAAAACGCCAGTGCAGATTACCAGGCGAGAAAAGAAAAAGGGGGCTAGGGGAAAATACATTTTACTTGAAATCTGTGTCACTACTTCACAGGATTAATGCATATTCAACAGCACACGAAGGCATTTCTGTGACCCTGTTTGTTAAATGTTTACCTCATTAGCTCTCTTGTTGTCATGATGTTTTCCATGTGGCATTTTGGATGAAAGGGAAATTATGCCACACAAATACACTCTGTGACTGAACAACCCTCTGATTCAAAATTCACAAAGGATGCAGTAGTACGGCAAATTAAAATGTTTAGGGTTTTTTTTTTTTTTTGGTGTTTTTTTTGTATTTTTGCTGGCGTGTGTAAGAGACATGGAGACACAGATGGCTTCAAAGAACAAATTACAAGTTTGATAAATCCAGGATAAAAATGTAAGTAATTTTTATTTTTATATCATTATTATTATTATTATTATTATGATTACATTGGTCTAAGCTCTTTTGCATTACTGTAAGGGAAACATTTTGAGAGTTATGTTTATTCACTTATGATGAGAATCAGAGAAGAAACTGGAGCTGGTAGCTACGTTAGTTTAGCTTAGCTGCCCTGGGGCCTCCTCCCAGTCGGACGTGCTTGGAATACCTCCCTGGGGAGGCAACCGGGAGGCATCCTTAACAGATGCCCGCACCACTTCAACTGGCTCCTTTCTATGCAAAGGAGCACTAGCAGCAGTGGCTCTACTCCGAGTCCCTCACGGATGACTGAACCTCTCACCTTATCCCAAATGGAGAGCCACCTCCTGAGGAAACCCATTTTAGCCATATGTATATCTCATACCTTCGGTCCTGACACATCCTCCCTGACCTTAGGTCAGGGTAGGGAGGAAGACTCACCAGTAGATCCAGAGCTTTGCCTTCTGGCTTAGCTCTCTTTTCATCACAACAGAGTGGTAAAGCAAGTGCAAAACTGCTCCCACCGCTCCAATTCTCCGGCCAATCTCCTGCTCCATCGTCCCCTCACATTTAAACAAGACCCCAAGATGCTTAGACTCCTTTACTTGGAATAAGGACTCATTCCATACTCGGAACTGACAGTCCACCAGTTTCCTGCTGAGAACCACGGCCTTAGATTTAGAGTTGCTGATCCTCATCACAGCCACTTCACAATCAGTTGCAAAGGGGATGAGACTGTAATGGCAAAAAATTGTTTGTGGGGACTTGTAAGCCAGAATGCTTCTTGGCTTAAAGTTGTGACTGTCTGGCATCTCAACTGGTAGCCTGGCACAGGCATGGTGACAACAACACATCAGTAAATAAACCTGGGAGTGACTCCCAGTGAAACAGCAAATCAGTTTTTAAACTTTGTTTTGTAAGGAGCAAATTAGATACAAGCTAAGCTAACAATTTCTGAATCAAGACAGATATGAGAATAACACTGCAAAGTGACTAAACATTTTTCCCCAAAGTGTCAAACTATTTTTTTAAAATTTCTCCTAAATGTTACACACAATGTCCACACACAAGACACGATTCTTTTAACTACTCATCAAAACTTTTAAACACAGCTACAATCCCAATTAAAGTGAACGGGCCCTCGCATTCCTTCGCCCACTGGGGAGGGCTGCAGTCAGGCTAAAAGTACATAGGAGCAATGAGCGTTGTCTACAACAAGACAATTTTGTGAAAATGATATAATAACTTCAACAACAGCCTTACTTCCTGCTCCCAGTAGGGGGCACATTGTGTGTAAGCTGTTGATGGCATGTCAATCTCCTCAGAGTGTCATTCTAAGCATATATTTAAAATTTCAGACAGACTGGATACTCTAAAGTAAAGCTACAACAACTTCCTGTCCATGGCGAATAACACCGTCATTGTGGCGCTGGTGTTTGATCAAACCTCACATGATTCATTATTCAGCATCATTAAGGCCCAAACAGTATTCAAAAAAATGTAAAGTAGAATCAGTCAAACCTTTGAGGAGTTGCAAATTGTTGATAAAATCATGTCATTTCTCATCGCCAGTAGGTGGCGCTATGAGCACAGCTGAATATCAGCATGTGAATGGGTTCAGGGTGGGACTCTTATCAGACATATAAAGTTTGATGCATATTGGACAATGTACACTGAAGTTGTAAGCATTCAGTTTTTCATGGAAAAACGTTCAAAATGGCGGCCTCGTCACACCCACACCGTGACTCCAAAACAAATGATTTTAATACCTTTTGATCTTAAAGGGGTTAAGAGTACACACAGCAATTTTCATGAGAATCCGATAAAATCCCTAGGAGGAGTTTGTTGAAGTACACAACGTGTAAATCGTCAAAAATGGCTGTTCGATTCAAAATGGCCGACTTCCTGTTGACTTTAGCCTATGGTCTCAGGAGACGTTTTTGTAGTTCTGGGCATGATACATATGTTCACCAAATTTTATCCATGTACATGAAAGTATGCCCCAGGGCTGCAATTTAGAGGGGGGTTAGCGAGTCAATTTGCCCCGCCCACTTGCAAAACCAATGAAATATGTAAAATTTCACCATGACTGACCCGTCTGTCAAGTTTCATGAGTTTTTGAGTATGTTAAAGCCACTAAAAAGGCGATTCATTTGAATAAAATAATTGCTTGGTTGCGTGCTCGGGCCCTAATTAATTTAGTGCATGATGGTTTTAATGGAGAACCTTTGGATCATATACTCACCTGCACCGTTAACAAACACTGCACTGCTCCCTACTGTCGTTCATACTTTTTAGTTAAGACTGTACTAGCAATGTAAATACTGTCTAACATTACAGGGAAGCTGCCTGCATGTTGCTGGATTACACCATATGCATGTTACATAAGAAGTTGTTGGACAGTAAATTCTGATTGTTGCTCCACTCGCACTTCACACTCGCTGGCCTAAGCTGTGTATTGTGCGTAGAAAAGGGCAGGCCTTGACAAATTTAATTTTTTCATCCTGCTTACCCCTTGGTCACTTAATTTTGTGTAGAAGGCACTACTTACTTTAAGCCTCAGAGCTGAGCAAGACAAGATATTGTGCAAAGTCTGCAAGTGTGGTAATGTACAGCTGTAGGTGAGTACTTAACAGAAAATTATTATATTGTTGCTATTTATCAGGGATTGTTTTGTGTCTCTTTGAATAAATGCTATTTTTTTCTCAGTTTCTACAGCAATAAGAAGCAGGAGAATGCAAATATTACTTACCATGCTTGTTAGAAATGAATAACTGATTAATAACTGAATGGCAGCACATTCATCAGACACAAACAGACTAACATGGATATGTGAAATAAGCACATTCTCCACAAGTGCAGGCAAAATCTGTGTGATAGTTTTATTCATAACTTCAAGCCAAATCCTCGCCCAGCTGCAGCAGCCACCTAAGAACTGCGGTTTGATGTGTTATAATTATAACTTCTAGAGTTTATATGCGTGTGAGAAAGTGGGAGATGGGGAGTGAGAAAGAGAGAGTGAGATATCCCACAAAGACTCCTCTTCAAGGCATAGAACTTGGTTAAAAATACACTCTGTGATTTCAACTTTTGAACTTCTTCAGCTGCTAATTTAACTTGTCAGACACCTCACAGCTTCAACACTGGATTCAGTGCAAGCCTTACAAGCATACTGTTCACAGTGCACTTCTTGGATTTGCCTCCATCTGCTGAGGAGCACACCTACACAGAACAGCTGAGGCAGGTTAGAGGGATCACACTAGTAAATATTTCATAGACCTCAAACAGTGGTGAATAATACAGAGACCGTACTGTCAAACTACCTGGTTTAGAAACAAAATAGAAGAGGTACGACAACAATCAGCTGAGTGAATGATGGCCGACGCTCAGCATGTCCTCTGTTTTATTTTCTGAACGAAAGTCAAAAGGATTTTTCTAGTAGAAAAATACAACCGTGACCCCTGCAGCTTGTTCAAGTCACAGTGAGTCAGAGAAAAGGCAATGAAAGCAGTCACAATACTTTCAAAACTCCACTCAGCCAACATTTGCTACAATACTGGTAATAAAAAGGAAACACCTGGTCAAACACAAAACTTATCTAAAGGCTAAGGAGTGACAGCAAGAAAATCTAGCCTACCACAGCTTCGGCAGCTAACACTGGCATTCCTAGAGGCAGCACTGAGGAGGCTGACACAGATAAACAAACTTGTGAGAAATCAAAATCTTCATCAACTGTTTCATGTGACTAATTAGTTTATTATGGGGATAACTTGGCTTTTTTCATCATCTTTGTTAGTTTAGCATTTTTACTAACAGTAAATGAAAATTCCAAAATTCATCCAAAATTCCTTGACAACACACTATTTAGTATGCTGAAACAGTATGTGAGATTTTTTTGTCGTGTATCTGAAACCTTATTGTGAAACCAATAGTATGTAAAATGCATGGTGTGAAAAAATATTGTATGCAAGCACTGTGGTAGAGCTGACAAGTCTTAAGCAGACTACTCTATTGCTGCAGTGTTCTTAATGTTCCTTTAGACAGTTGTTATTTTAATATACCTAATCACTTTCTTAATATTAGTCCAGTTAGTCCACATGCAATTTCATTTTTGGTCTTGCAGAGAGAGTTAAGCAACAAAAAAGGTACCATTAGTACTTAGAACTGAGTACTGAGAAAAGTTTGCCATAATTTTCGTCATTAAAACCCAAAGCAGTAAAAAATGTCCTTGCCCTTTCCAATGTCACCTGGTTGGCCGACGTTGGCTAACATTATCTAGCACACTGCATTTGCTTGGATATCGTCGAAGAATCAAACACAAGAACAATAAACCAACCGGATGACCAGCATATGTCTTTGTACTTGCTGAGTCTCTAGAATAAATGGATGGAACAGCATCGGTCTGAACCTTTTTTTTTTCTTTTGAAAAACAACTTTCAGTCAGACAACTGATGTTTGTAATGGTCTGAAATGTTTATTGCATCAGCAGAACACAGTTTGGCATCCAGGCTCCGACATTATCACTCCCTGCAGATACGTTTACGTAGATATAGAGGAGTGATGAGCAAAACATACTGAACCCCCAGTCGGAGCCCGCAGGTGGATGCTGGGGTGGCGTTGGGGCTGAGAGAACATGCAATGGTACTGATGCGGGTCAGCAGGCGGAGGTGGAGTTGGCTTTCCCTGCAGTTTAAATAGACCGCCAAATTGAGAGTGCACTAATAGTAAATGTGGAGAGTGGGGCAGTGTCACATATGTACAGCAGCGCAGCTGTCTGCCTGAACTAGCTTGCAGGCGTCGCTCCATTAATTCAACTTCTACCTGTCAACAGGTCCAGAACTAGCATAATGTGCTGCTCTTTGTCACTCCCAACCTTTCAGTGCTCATTTGAAACCAGCGACAGCAGGCTGACTTTTTGCTTGGTGTCGCTGCCTCAGACCGAGAGGAACTTGATTGCACAATTCATTAGGGCTTCAGTTTCCTTATGATTGCCTCATACGCCCCTAAAAATAAGAATTTGGAGAAAAAAGCGATCTAATCATCGGTCTCATGGCTGTACCTAAAAAATTACCAAAATGGTGCAACCTGGTGCAACCCTTTGCCCCCTTTATGAGTGACAATGGCCAGCAATTACTCAGCGGGGAAGATGATCTTTCTTCTATTTTCTAATGGGCTTTACTTTGAAGTTTGAAGGTGAGTGGTTGCTGTTCATTGAACTTCACATTAAAGGGGATTTTCATCCTGGCTCTCAGCGCTCTCATTCTCTCGTTGCCTCTCTCTCTTGTGTCTGGTATTACACACCCTCAAGGGTAATCTAAAACATCTGGACTGGAGATCTCCCACTTTAAAAAATTGCACTTTACTTCTGAACGGACAGCACATTTTTTTATGCCATTACCTCAAATAACCCTGAGGAAGAGTGTCTGGCACCAGTCCAGGGCATACTGAAGTGGAAGAACAGTTTTATTGTTGTAAGTTGGTATGATATTATTCTTCATATCATTTTTTTTCATATATTTCTTTTCATATACACACCCCTTCTGGCTCTCAATTACTCACCCACTCCCTTTTGTTGGCATTCAGCACAATTTAGTATAAAAGCAGGCTGGCTGACATTATAAATAAAAGGTTGTTGTTTTTGTTTTTTGGCAAACGAATGAAGTTTGGATGCACATCCACACTGTGCTGAAGAGCCAGAATTGCAGCCTAGACGTCGTGCGATGACATTTCTGGGTTACCTCTCCAAGCTTCGAGCACACAAACCCACACAACTGCACAGACACACACACACAGAAAACACAGTATTACCAGTACAGGTATTGACATATTTAGATGTAAGTTAAAATTCTGTAAACTACAGAGCTGATGAGTCTGGAAATCAGACAAAATGCACAAATCTTCAAACAAGCCTGTATCTTCCGAAGTGAGAGAGGAAAATGAAAGACATAATCAGAATGACGGATGGATGGAAAGAGAATAGTAAAAGATAAAATGGCACCTGGAGCAAGAAGTACATTCAAGCAAAAGATGAAAAGGTTAAGAGACCTTTTAACCCTGCCTTGCAGAGTGTTGCATTGGAGGTGATGATTTAAATATGCTTTTAGAATAGGAATAAGTAGCCCACATCTCTGATGGCTCATTGGGCGTACGAGCTTAAGCCACCTGCACACATACGATCTCAAATAAGCAGATTTGGCTTATTGAAAATGCAGCGGAAGAGCAAGCAGAGAGACTTTATCTGACTGAAGCAAAGCTCATTGCTTTAACTCCACAATCTTATTTTCACTAAAGCAGGCTTAACTTCAATCTGCAGCAACCAAAACATGCTTGTCCAATAAATACAAGCATAAGTGTTGCAATCTTTGGGTTTATTGGAAAAATGACTCACAAAATCTCCTCCCATAACAAACTTTACGTGAGACTGGCTGGCCTGAACGTACCTGCCAATTCTATAAAACTGAGAGCATTACACAAATGCATTGTTGTCTTTGAGGGATGGAGACAAATATAAAAAATTACAAGCACACACTTCAAATAAAAGACATTTATATCATTAGACACAGCAGATATTACATTGTGAAAAATGTTCCAGTAGCTGCCTTTTTCTATAAAAATAAAACATTAGAACATTCAAAGGTCTTTAAGTCACAAATATTCATAAGCTTTAAACTTTCAAGAAAAAAAAAAAAGCAGACATTTCAATTTAAATCTCAACGTGTTAAAGCTTTGGTCTTACAATAAAGCTTTAAACCGCTCGCAACTCCTCAGATTTACAGGCTGCTGCATTTCTGCACTTAATCCAAAATAATTTATTTTGCTTATTGATCCGCTGTGGAAAGGTGGACTCTTTCACTCACGGTCAGTGCTGGTAATGAATGGCCGACGCGTTCTGACACCTCCCTGACAGAGAGGGCGGGTCCAACACACTCAGTATCCACTCTCACTACAAAAATCGTGCTCGACACGAATGAGGAATGCAGTGAAAATCCACCCTGATGCTTGTCAGTGAGCTTTGCATTCCTGCCTCGAAACTCCCTCCTCAAACACACTCACACACACACAAACATGCTTGCTGTATAGCAATACCTTAGCACTCTGACTCACTTTTGGCGTGTAAAGGCAGGTATTTAAAAGCCAAAAGAGATTCATTAAACCAGTAAAATGTCCCTTTTTGTTTGCAGTTGACAGTCAACAAGTCAGTCAGATAGACAGATGGAAGATAATTCACTGTATGTTATACTGTATAAGCTAACATGAAGAGAGAATGATGAAATTTGTGCTTTCCCATTTTCTGCAGCGAAAGAAGCAGAGTGTGGATAATGAATGCAGCTTCAGGAACGAGGCCAACCTCAATTTCTTTGGACTGTATTTCTCTGATTAAGAGCTGTAATCTCATTTGAGTGTTGATTTAAAAAATGCACTACATGTTTGCTGATGCCAGGCTAGTCTGTGGATGGTGGAGAAATCTAAACCATTTTTTTCTGATGCGCCTAGCTCGCTGCCTCTGAACCACCTCAGGTGCTATTTCTTTGAGAAATGTTGAAGCTCTATAAGACGCAGTCTATTTAATGGAGTAAGCATGATGAAGATGTTGCAGTAATGACGCTTTATATTACACATAAATCCATTTTTGTGTTTGAACTTACTGAGTCTAATGAGTATTTGTGCTGGCCTCTTTATGACCCCATAGCACACACTGTGATAAATGTATGTAATTATACGACACAACAATATGTTTATTTTTTTCTAATTTGAATATAATTTCAGTCGTGTTCCTGAGGTGCAGCCAGAAGAAACTATTTGACAATGAGAAGACAATGTCAGCTTTACCAGCCAAATAGCTGTCTGTCGATCTAGGGAATCTCGAGGCACCTCAAGGTTCAATTCAATATCTATTCAGAGGTAGTCTGGCTAAGGCCTCCTCCCAC
>JAPZDX010000021.1:22850755-22861155 GCA_029783625.1 Naso annulatus
CCAAGGAAACACCACAACAATGTATCCATATTTCTGAATAAAATTAAAAAATTAAATTAAAATTACATAAGGATTTTGATTTCTGAAGACATTTTTATTGAAAAGTGCAAGCAAAAAGTCCTTTTTTTAAAGCTTTTTTCATGAGACTCTCCAGAATTTTGCATTTTTACATTTTTTTTTAAATTTTATTTGTTGTCACTCTCTCTTATAAGGCCAGTTTACACCAAAGAATTACGATGAAATGAAATGGTATGGTTGCAGGGAAAGTTGCAGCTGTGTAAACTGGTCTGTCTCAGCTCGTGTCTATCCAGCTGACGGTGTCACCTGCAACTCAGCTTGACAAGTCACCAGAGGCCAGTTTAAAAACATAAGGCACTTATTTTAACACTCACTTATTTTAACGGCCAATCAGCTAATAACTATGTCACCTGTTGCTAAGAAGCATAGAAGAGAACAGCCAGTAGGAGCATGCACTCTATGAAATGACCCATAACTGGCCAAAAGTGCCTGCCACAGTCTTCATTTTCTAAAGTGCAGAAGTGTAGTATTCTTTTAAACCACCTAAATTACAATGTGCTGAAAAGTTGCCAAGGAATTTTTTTTCCTGATGAAAAAAAATAAAATAAATTGCCTTCCCCAGCTTTAACATCATGATTTTGGTGATGCCATATCTCCCAATTCAAAACTCAAAAATTCACATTATGAAAGAAAATTGAACCTCACATTTCTTTTCTTGGCTATGCGTAGGTTAACACCAACTGTAAAAGGGAGAAAACTGGGAATTTTCACGAAATGCCGCCATGTGCTCTTCCACTTACAGATAAATATCCAGTTCTGGAAGTTACTCTTAAACACTGGCTTACCTTTTTTAACCAATGCTCTCATTTGCTTTGACGTCTGATGTTCTCTCATAGGAAAACTCAAAGAAACAGACAACCACAGGGCTAAAAGGCTTGAATGCGGGAGTGTAAAATCCAACTCCACAGCTTCCTGGAAGTTGTCAAAAATTCAGCTTCTCCATATGACAAATTCTACAGTGCCTCATGGGGGCTAAAATAAAACTGGGCTGGTGAGCATGACGCCTCTCCCTCTCTCTCTCCTTCAGGGTTTTCTGTATGTCAGAGACGAATATGTGAGAAGGGAGTGTAAGACTGGGCTGCAGGTGCTGAATTGAGGTATTAGTTTCTTAACCAAGCCTGAGTCTACTGCAAATACTTGAAATCCTCACAGCTCCTTGTCACTCACCCCATGTACTGTTGCCTCTTCTCAGCTCTCTGTTCCTTTCTTCCCTTTTCCTGAAACCTCGTGTCTAATCCATCAGCTCATTCATTTGCTCTTGGACTGAGCAGGCATCTCTCTCCTTTAATTCATCCATTTCTATCCACAGTGTTTTTCTTTCTCTTCAGCAGTATGTTAGTCTTTTCTCAACTCCCCACATTTCATTAACAATATTTTTAATCACCTGTGTATGAAAAACTGACTAGTCGATATGATTTTACTTTAATGCACCAGATACAACCTAACATCTATTTGTGATGCACAGAGTATTTCTGTCACTTTCTCAGGAGTGTTAAAAATGTTTATAAATGTGTGCATTTATAAACATGTTTGTTGTCACTCTTTCTTTGACATGATTGTCTTAATATGTAGGTTTTTCTTTTTTTTGGTTGCTTTGTTGTGTTTGCAAATGCAAGAGCCCATAACACATTGGCGCCGCCCAATGCATGTGAAAACACCCGCTCCTATTATTTTCTATGTACAAACCCACGGCGGCGGTGGCCAGACATGCCTGGACGCGTTGCGCCTGGCCCGTCATGTAACTGTTTTATTTCCAGCGTGGCCGCCCCTGAGAAGGTTCCTTTTTCATCAGAGACAAAGTGGTTTTGTACATAGACATACTGCATACCCTCTCAGGCCATAGCAGCTCTTCTTCTCTGCTTTTGTGGCAGATCATCAGCCTCTAGCCTACTCACCTTCTGCTGTCACCATTTAGAACTTTGATATTATTATATGATATTATTGATAATATCATGGATAAGTGTGGTCAAGGCAACAACGGATAAGGAAAGATTTTAATCAGGTTAATAAATATCCCGACCTCTTTGTCTGAGTGCCATTAAATAACAATGTGGTAAAGGTTACTGGCTTGTTAACAGGAAACGGAGCTTACTCCCCGCTCCATGTGTGTATTGTTTTGATGTTTTCCCTCGATAAATGGTCCTCCTGTTGACACACTGCAGCGAGACGCTTCCATGTCTTAGGGCGGGACTTGACACATGTCAAATGATGGGCCACGCTGCTGCGGCGCCTGTGTTTTGGGCTTAACTTTTCCTTATGGGTCCTATCTGGCTTATCACTTGCTGAGGGGACATGAGCGTGAACTATAGAGCAGCCAGTAGGAACACACCCTTTATGAAATGACCCGTGACTGGCCAAAATGTCCATCAAGGTCTTCTTTTTCAGGAGCCTGAATATAGAGCCAAAGAGAGGTGCAGAAGTTTAGTGTTCAGAACATATGCTGCCAACCTCAGCTTTAAGAAAAAGAAAGTATGGACCTCTGCTTTCAGGGTGACCCAAATCCTGGTCCCCTGGCTGAAAGTCCTTTGTGTGACCCTCCACCCCACCCTGACCTCCACCCTTTAGAGGCTTTTTTAGTCTTTGTTCTCTGTCAGGTGGATCCATTGTTACAAGCACCCAATATTGCTGTAGATGGGTTTGCATTCGTAGTTACTGGAGAGTCATGTGCCTTGCTAACATATGCTAAAGAGGCTACACTGTACACCATAATCTCTTCTGTGTTTAAATATTTTTGGTAAAACCTTTTCCTGTAATTTTCCACCATTTCTTCTCCTGGAAATGTGCTGTAAATAATGACCATTCTTCTTTTGACACAAAGATTTGCACATTGGCAGGATTGCAGCACAACATGGAAGTGAAAGCAGATCTGAAAGTGAATTAAAAGTATTTTGTCCCTAAAATCAATGAATAATCTTCATTTCAGTATTGATCAAAAAGGTATATCAGTCATATTGGCCGTAACTGTGCAGCACTACCTCAGAGCTAGGTGTTTTAAAGCTTACCCTTTACAGTGTGTTAAATATGTATTTGTTTTTCAATCATTTCAAACATTTATATCTGAGTAAATGGATGTGTACAACATCACAGCAGTTTGAAAATGTGTATGCGACAGTCGGAAGACCCACTTAGCAATTTAAATGGGATCAGAGGAGCTTAGAAGGGGCAGTTCCACAAAACACTTTGTGCAGTCGAACTGATAACTCTAAAGGTTTGAAATCCTCTGTGTGTGTGATAACACCTTCTCTTTTCATGGCGCGCGGTGTTGAGATATGAGAATTCTAAAGCATAGGTATAAAAAAAGATAAAACAGTAATTATCTCAAATGCTTGAAATGAATGCCTCTGACTTTTAAATCTCATATACACAAGCCTGGACTTTCTTTTTGATAATAAAACAGTGAAACTAAGTTTAATTTCTAAAAAACCATGATAGGTGAAAGTGCTTCTGGAGATGCTTCTTTAGAGAGAGGTGGGCTAAGAAAGAAAATGTGCTGGCACCGTCAAAGTGAACAGTCACTGGCAAGGCTTTTGTTTGCTTGTTTTGAGTTAGAAAACCTGACATTTAGCCAGCTTATTTTTTTTTTAATTACTTCTATTTTTAGCCACATTAGAGGTCTGTATGGCATTGTTAGTGATCCGATTTTTCATCTACTGCAAAAAAGAAAGTCAGATTTATTTATCATGCATGCAATTTATGACAAGATAGTGAACTGATGACAAAATATGTAAGAAAGATCTATTAGCAGACATTTTTTGCTTATCATTAATGTATTATCATTGTCATATATGTCTACCAATGAAAAACAGGATACTACAAAACTTACACGATAAAACGCGTTTTTAATGCAAATCAAGTGCATGACTTTATTTTGAAGGAAAAGCGGCAGAGGCTCCATGACACTGGCAGTCCACGAACCATAACAAACTGAAAAACTCGGGTGAAACAAAGCGGAGTGAAAGGAGGCAGCAATGAGTAAGAACAAGTGGGGCCTGTGTGGGAACTTTGGTGTGTTTGTGTTGACTCACTGTAAAAGAGGAGAGACAGGAGAAAGCCCAGCTGCTATTATTAGTGCAGAAAATGAGTATAAGAGCCATTTAAAACTATTCAAAATCAGTATATTTTGAAAAATCCATGTCTTTGACAATACTAATACAATGGTGAATAAGGCGAGGGGCCTGTGTTGTTTAGGAGGCCACCTAAAGTATAAAGCGCTGTGGGAAAAACTGTTCTGATTTAAGCACGTAAGTTCAAAGCTTAATGATCAGATATGCAGGCTTGTGCCTTGAGGGTCCCAGGTCCAGCTCAACAGTTTCCTGCAGCTTTGCAGTAGCAAACAATGAAATATTGGTTGCAAAGAGCAGTTAGCGGATATATATCATGCAGCAAGTACAGCTGAATCATATCTAAGAGAGACAAAGTGCAGCTTAGACTTGTGAAAATTAAAGTCAGACGATGCAGAGTCTTACCTTTGAAGGGACATTAATCTAGTTAAATACTGTACATCATTTACAATAGATCATTATGTTCTCTGATAGCAGTGTTATAGTGCTGATGCTAACTTTTAGCACAGCGTAGCCTCTCATATTTGGTTAATTAACTTGTTCAGACATAGAAGGAAAATGTTGGAATTAACAGTGAATAAATTTGGGGGAGGGGAGGGGGGACTTAGTGATAAACTCACCCAGACTTTTGTTTTTCCGTGTGACAGTGAAATACTGGGGTGTCTGATGATGGCTGATAATCATCTGGGATTGTTCACTAATTGCCTCATTATGTTTGGTTCTTTGTTCTGCGCTGTGTTGGGTTTCTATCCTCCAGCATTCTCCTCCATGCTCTCAGTTTTTTCTCCACACTGACGAAAAATTCACCCCAGAAGCTCAGTTCTTTGTGAGCAGCTATAAAAATGAAAAGATATAATTAAAAAATTCTTAGTGCTTTCAAAATATTAAAATAGCCAACCTTGTCGAACATAGTTCAGTTTTTTCTTTTTTCTTTTTTTTAATGATGCTGTAATAATGCTCACTCTTCACTCAGGTCAAGTGAAGTCATTTCTGTGTCGTCTGCACATTTCTCAGTCAATCAACACATTTCCCGAGGAGTATTCAATAATTTATTCAGACTTGGCTTGCAGCAATGGGTGATGCCACAAAAGGCAATGCTAGCTTATGAGGAGGGAGGACGCTCAAGAAAGAAAAAGTGAAAAAAAAGAAAAGAAAAAAAAAGCCGGATGGGACGTGTTGTTATTGTAGATTAATTGTCATCTGCTCTGTTTTTTGCTCTGCATTAATGTCCTAATAGATCTTAATATTAATGGTCACTTCCCACTGGCAGGCTCCGGGTTGCCCTGCAAGGGTTTTCCTCCTGCATTGTGACTGAGTTTGCACAGTTTGATAAGTTTCCCCTTTAAAGACAATTTAGATAAGCATAGAAAGACTTCATTTTAATATGTGCATGTTCATAATATAATATTTTGTTTGATGAGCATTGACTATGACAATAATGCACTTATTTTAACTTTGCAATTAATAAAAGCAGGTTGGGTACAGGTGCCTTTGCTCACTGTCCCTTTCCTAGAGGCACAATCCTGACAAATTTAATACTTTTTAACAATGCTTTTTTTTTTTTTTTTTCCAGAATAATAATATTGATTACACCCAGGAGTCATTATTAACCCTCAAATTAAGTTACTGTTTCCTTTGACAGGCACTGTGACTCTGTGGATATAACAGGTGACAAAAAAGGTCAAACTGTGGGGATCAGTGGCCAGCTTAGAAAACCAAGATATCACGAGCAGATTTTATTTTCGCCCATCAACCTATCAATTGGTTAAAGATTTTCTTAGTTTATTGCAGCCTTAAATGTCGTTTGGTAAACACAAATTACATGCAATGTATCAAAAGCTGACTGTCATTTTTTTAAAAAAAACTTAAGGGAGGGATCAATGATGGAGGGAAAAGCCAGGACACAGGAGAAGGCAAGACAACGGATAACAGAACAGTGAGAATGTGTGATGTACCTTTCTTTAGCAGCAAATCTCAGTCTGTTGCTGCTTGTAGGTGCTTGTATAAAAACTTCTTCTTCTTCTTTTTTTTAACAGTTATGCCCTCAATAAAAGTATTTTTCACTGCATCTTTACCTTAAGGGGTATGTGCTCTGTTGATTTTCTTCACATTGATTTGAGACGCAACAGGTATAATTATGTGGCACTATCATTACTGTCCATTGGTGTTCAATTGTGATACCAGCATGGGCGTTGCTAGACCCATTTTAATCCGCTGTGCCCCAGTAAAAATTCGAGTAATCATACCCCAACCAGCTGGAATAAAAACTGATGGAATTTCAACTTTCCGCATGAGACAAGCGCTAAAAATAGCCACTGCAGTGTGCACACATGAGTCCAGGTGTCAGCAGGCGAGTCAGGTAGGTAGGCTATGAAAACATGACACTAAAGTAAGTTTCTCAATAACATCTATGATCTTATTTTGACTAAAACATTACTGGCTCCTTTAGATGGACATTCTTTAGATGGAGCAGCAGGAGGAAAGCAGAAAGGAGAAATAAATTTGATGAAGGCAAGTCTTGATAACCAAACTAGCTTACAGTATTCGTATTAGAACAAACTCCGCTGTCAGAGCCGCGTCAGACATCAGACGAGAAAGCATCAGGTCTCAAAAACCTCTGTCAAGTCTAAGAAATTGCATTAACGTCAGACAAAAGGACCTTACACCGGATCAATCAATCTTTCTGATATGAAATTAATCCTTTGATTTGCTAGTGCTACTTTAGGTCACTACATAAACAGCTGGCAGTAAGTAACTATGGCTGTTATGTGCAGATTACTGAAAAGGGCTGTAGTTACCATGTATAGTTTTTTGTTGTTGTTGTTGCCAGTAAACTTAATTAGTTTCAAACCTACTGTAAGTTTTAACTTCCACCACGTTAGCTAGCTAGTTACTCATAGAAACGACCCCTTTGCATTGATAAATATATATTTCCTTAGACCTGACCGTATTTCTTTAGACCTAGTGCTTCCTCATCTGATGTCTGAGAACGTCCTAATATATATAAACAAGCAAACTAACGTAGGCTAATTGCAGGTCAGTAAAAAAAGGATTGCGTGAATTTGTTGAGGATATGTTTAATTAGATTTTTTTTTTTTTTTTAATGTTGCTAATGGGGGGCCTGTTCCCCAGTAGAGCTTTATGTCTAGCTACGCCCCTGGATACCAGATTTAGATTTTCCAACCATTTCACTTTCCTGATGATACTAAATGCTACTTTACTTTTCTGCAGACACATCGGACACTGATCAATCAACACAAAAACAACACTGACTGCGTGCATGTGAGATCATAATAAATGATTCCTATTTAAAACTGTCTTCTATTCATATATTGCAGTAGAGACATAACCTCTGGATGTAAATTTTGATTACTGAGGACTGCCTTCAACCACCTGAAGGCATTGATCAAACTGTTATATGTTTTGCATACCAGACAGTTAATTATCAGCATGAAAACTTACATTTTTAAGCCATGTCAGCCTCCACATCTCTTCTGTTGAGTTGTTTTTCTAAGCAGTTCTCTCTTATTCTCTCATTTCACGGCTCGAACCTGAGATAAATCTGGTTTATCTTTTTTGGCAAAATGCGCATCTCAATTTTCAGCATTATTCCAATATGTAAGCACCATTTGCCTGATTCTTATCTTTATCCCATTCTCTGCTTGGATGAAGCCCCAATTTCCCCGTGGATCTCATTAAAGTTTCAGTCAAAACTGTCAGGGCACAGTGGCTTTGACTTCTGAATATCAGTTGTTTGTGCTGCAGTTCGAGTGATCAGCAAGTCTGAGCTTATTCTGCTCTGTCTCTTACAGCAAGTCAGTTACATCAGGGAACAAACTGAACATCTTTTCACAGTTAAAGTCAAAAAGTTACAAAGATTTACATTTAAAAATATCTCTTTGTGATCTTCCTCTTGTTTCCATCACTCTCCTCAACTACTACTCAATTATACACGATGGTGTATTCATTAGCAAGTGCACCGTTTTGTCAGAAAAGCAGTAAATTTTGTAGAAAACATAGTTTTGATTGTCACATTCCAAACAAGATTTTCTTTCAGTTTTTGAAAGGGAAATCTCCGAGTTCAAAAGCAACATTAAGAGACTGATGGAGGCAGCTCAATTGCAAGCACATGAATGGTGCAGTTTAAATGACCTTCTGTGTGTCTAAGAGCAAGTTAAATATTTAATCCCACTTCCTTTTGGTTTAAACGAGGTAGAATGTCAGGTAGAATGTCAGATAACACTTTATAATAAAATAATTTATTAATACTGGATGTTGTACCCTTGAAGTCAGGTTAAATATTGGAACCAAAGGTTATCTGGCCACCTTTTTCTCTTGTGTGCATAAGTTAACTTTTTCCTGATCTCTGCAGCAGTGAATGACCCCCAACCTTGTCTTCTACAAAAAACAGTCTAGCTTCTGCAGATTTCTGTCCGGCAAAAAAAACCTGCAGTCAAATATCCTTTGGCAAATCAAAGAGACGAATCATTAAATTAAACAAGCAATCAATGGTGGTGACACAAACATGCTTGGATCCAACAACAGCGGCACATTGCTGCCAAACTGACTGGGCTTTTTGCCTTTAAAGATGTGCTTTATGATTCAGCATTTTGAGGGGAGTTTGTGATTCTGTAGACTCACATATATACGTGGCAAGAAGCCCCAGTTTATTGAACTTGAATTTGTTCCATATTTCTATGCATATTTCATATGGTAAGTTTTAATATATGGCTATGGCGTTATTATGACACATGAGGAGTATAAAGTAAACCTTGAAATGTGGACGGTGTTGTATTTGCACTGCAACTTTTTAATTTCACTGGCCAGTTGAATAGATCCTGATAATCAGATTTCACAGGTTAAAGAGTAATTTTTTGCATGGAGAGTGGAACTTGAATTCATTTCTTGGTTGTTTTGGACACCCACCAGTCAGTCAGTGTCAGCAGCCTTCAGAATGGAAGGAAATATGCACACATACACAGTTGATTGACTAGGCTTGTGCCTGTTGGCTGTCCAATTGACTGGGAAATAATGTGGAAATGTAGTTATAGTGTGAAAAGAATCTGTGGTGGACTTGATGTGTATATTGTTGAGCGACTAGCATGAGCTAATGGATCCTACTTTACTTTAAATTATGCAAACACTGGTTGCAAGAGCTTTTTCATACCTTTCACTTAACATGATTACATTTAGGGTTGTTCCTAACATCTGGTTTCTCTGAGGTTTAAACATAAGTTTCATCTAAGACTATCAACTATTCTAACAGTGAGTAAACACTAGATAACAGCCAAAATCAAGCACAAATTAATCTAGAAGGTTAAACATTGTCAAAAAAAATATTGCATACATAATTAGATCCATTTAAAACTTGTTAATTGTATTCCTTAATAATGAATGGTATTTCAAAAGTTGCTAAAATGTGTGGCACTTTGCTCACTGCTTCATCATTGCACATTACTCTACAAAACGTGGTGCAACAGTTCAGAAGTGTTTTTTGTTTTGTTTTTTGAACAAAGCAACTTTGACTACAAAGAAATGACATTTCAGTGCAAATTATGACAATATGTTATTTAAAGGAGCCATATACAAAATTCAGTCTTTGCTATGCAAAGAACTGATGACGTATTTAGGTCTATGAAGGACGTCAAGCGCCGCTTCTGTGTGTTATCAAGCTTCTAAGTTTCTTTATTTTGGTAGCCAGGACGCTCACGTGTTCATGTTAATTCACGTGAATCCCCTCCCTTTGGAACCCCCGAACCTCTTATAAAACGCCACAGCAAGTGAGGAGCAGCTTAGCATAATTTGTATTGAACCCAAGCCAAGCTAACGTTACAGACGTGGGAAGGCGAGCAAGCTGTTCACTAATCACATTAATGCTGTTATACTGTGTTGTGACGAGACTCTGACCTGCCATGCATTGTGGAAAGAGACAATTAGACATTTTTGACTTGAAATAACATCACATTATCACTGAGTAGAGGCAGCTACTGGCTCAAGCTAAGCGCTAACAGCGCTAACAGCGGCAGGTGCAGCTCAAACATCAGTAGAGACAAGACGAGTTGGAAAGCTAACATTCATTTTTAAAAAGCTGTTATTTTTTGAAAATAGCTGTTTGTGTCAGGTTTAGAGCTTTTGTCCGGTGTTTTTTTATGTGTTGTGTTGTGTGAACTAAAGGCAGCAAGAGACTCGGCTTGGTAATGCACTGAATGGCTAAGCATAGCTGAGTCCCAGGTCAACACTGCGCACAACGGTAGAAAGACT
>JAPZDX010000021.1:22863962-22880682 GCA_029783625.1 Naso annulatus
TTATAGTGAATTTGTATAGTTACAGTGTATTATATGTCACATGGACATTGTGGATACACTATTGTGGCGGATATAAATTCTAATAATGTAGGATTATAAATTGAAATTGAAAGCAGGTTGACCATTTAGGAACCAGGTATGGATTTCAACATATTTAGTCTCTATAAACATTATATATATATTATATATATTTATACATTCAGTGAATGTAGAGTCTGTAGGCAAAGTAGCGTGCTCTTGGTACCAGAAAAGCCCTGGTTTCCGGTTGTAGTCTTTTGTAGTCCACGTAATTAACAGCTGACTGTTAACGGTTAACAGCGTGTAAACTGGCTACTTGTGAAAAGATCCACTGGTAGACGTTGTCTCTCAACTCCATTCATCAAAACCATTCTCACGTCGGACCGTAAACAGCGAGCGGCATATGGAGAAGGAAGTTGGATAGAAATTCGCCTCCTCCAACGGAAGCCCAAGAATAATGGGGTTTGCCCCAGACGCTGTATCGCTGTCTACCGGAAGTCAGACGGCGAATGCAGCCGATGAGTTCCGAGACTGCAACATATTAAACTAGGACACAACTGATATGGGATTTTGAGGCCAACGCTGATAATATCAGAGAGCAAGAAAATTACGATATCGAATATATCAGTGACTGAATATGGTTATCAACTACTTGTGACAAAGATATGTAACGGAGGGAGGATATCTTACATTTTAACATTCAAACAGGAGTGCACTGAAGAGTAAACACTTCATTTATTAATTTTTAAATAATTACACCATTTTAAATAAGAAGTTAAATAACAGTTTTAATATCTTTGCATATTAAAGAACATATACTCTGACACTGATATACCTGTGATAGGCAAATATCAGCTGACAGTATCGGCAAACTGATATATGGGGCGAGCCCTACATTAAACAAGTCAATATAAAGAAAGTGCTGAGCCATAATGTAGTTATATAAAACTGTGAATACATTAACAAAAGTTCTCCACACTTATTTTGTAGAATGTCACTTTTCAAAAAATGCATACCTTTCACTTTGTTTCACCCGTCTGTATTGTATTGAGTATTATCTACTGCTTCCATGGTTCCAGGTACATCAGTTATTTTGGAGAGCCTGATTTCCTGTCATTTCTGTTTCAGTTGATTTTGTGACCGTGTCTGTCAGTTTACAGTTCAAATGACATAGAATCCATCTGTTTGCAATGGAATTCACAGGGATTAATTATGTGCTCCTGGTTTCAGACCCCAGTGTAAACATGCCAGCACAACAAATGTCTAACACAATACAATGCGATAATGCAGAGTTAGTAGGACACAAGGGCATTTAACGATTTATTTTCTTATAGATTACTTAAATTTATTTTATTTTGTAAAAATGACAAGTTTGTCAGACTTTTAACTTAAGTGGTTGATTTAATTCCATTTTGCATGAGGGGTGTGCCATATGATATTGTTCACAGTAATAACAGGGTAATTTGTAATGTGATTTTAAGGTGCTACATGGATCCAGCTACAATACAATTCCTAAATAAATTCCTTATTAGTAAAGTATTCAGGGTTAAAATGTCTGGTTTAAATTTTGCTGTGGACGTGCAAGAGTGTATGTTGGCATATTATCGGCTGACTGGAAGACAAGAAATGGTTACCAAACTGGGAAAACCAGGAATCTAGAGAGTGGTGCCTTTTAAACAATGCACTTTATATTGTGACCCATAAATTAAGATTTGGCAAAATGATTAGAGGCAGATTTGACCACATTTTCAACCACACATGAACAAAGTCAGAGTTTTGAGGAATTGTCCCATCATTGGTGCTAAAACATTATATATATATATAATACCTTTAAATATTAAAAAAATCACACTGTAATAATTGCAATATTTAAACTGACGGCGTAATAGCTGCATATTGTTAAGCACAGCAAAAAGCACCAGACTGAGTGCAGAAAGAGCAATACATCTTGCAAGGAGAGCTCAACACCTTTTGTGATTTCTAAACTATTGTGATTTCTTAGCTATTGTTCATTATCACAGAAACACTCCGAAATTTTGTGATGTTATTTCAGGGCCATATCTCTTTTTTTTCCACCATGTGTAAGAGATGTCAACAAGCACTGAAGACATTGCCGAGTAATGCAGACAATGATTTTTGGTCCCTTGTGTTTTTCTATGTTTGGAAGCACACTTGCTCACGGGGATGTCTGTTTAGAGATGCTGAGCCAATTTAGAGAAAACATCTGTTTTCAAATGCCTCAGTATGTTTACACTAAAATATTTATCAGAGAATTCTTTGAGATCTAAATTGACCCATCTCTCTTTTAGAAATACTTTACCTGCATGACAAAGTCGAGTTGTGCTGACAGACAGTATGTTAGTGTGAATGTGCCCTCCAGAAATTGTGTTTGGCCAGCGAGCAGTGTTGCATACAGCACCCAGGGAGTATTTTGGCAGGGCTTGAAAAGAGTGGTTGAGACAGGCAGAGAGCACTAAGCTGCCTCCCAGAGCTCCTGCCCTTGATGCTGTGTGGAGTGAAGAGCACAGAAGAGCAGCACATGTCACCCTGGGCAGGAAGTGGAGGCAGGAGAAATGCAGGTTGCATGCTTCATTAACCAATATACAACTTAGGGCCCCTGACACCTGGCTGCCAGGTGAATTAGCTATAGATGACAACAGGGGGAGGAAGTGGGTGAAGAACACGCAGTGGGCTTGCGAGGAAGAGGTGCACCTTTTATGAATTGCTGTTGACAAAAGGTAATATAACACTGAGGACACTCATAGTGTGATCAAGACAAAAAGTGGAACTTTTTTTAAAGTCAAGAAATGAAACGTCTGATAGGTTTTTAATTTCAAATCAGCAAGAGTAAAGAAAGAGGGAGAAATGTTCATTCCGTTTTTATCTCTTTCCTATTATAATTGATTGTAACTTTCACTACATTTGAGTGCATTCTATTAGTGCTAAAAAGCTCTGATTAATTGATTAGTCAAGTGCCTGAAAGTTAAAGGATATATATTGGTAACATTTACAAGATGAAATTTGTTTTAAGAAATAATCAAAAAGTTTTTAGAAGAGTGCGGGATTAAAGTATTCCCCCAATACATATCTATGATTGTGATTTAATTATTTTTTAAAAATTGTCAAGTCCAAACTGATTATTTTGTTTACCTGCCTAAGATGCCCAAAGGCTTGTGAACCAATAGTATAACGATGCTGGTACCACGTTGTATCTCGGTGTCGTCAGCGATCAAGATTTTTGTGGTGATGTTTTAAAGTTGTTTATGGGACCTCTCATAGCCAATCAGTAAATAATTTGTCACACAAATATGCTTAACATTCACCTTTTTCAGCCTCTCAGATATGAAGATTTGTTATTTTTCTATATTTTATATTATGATACAAAGGAAACACTTTTGATTGTTGACTGCTGGTTGAACAAAACAAGAAATCTGTGAGTATCTTGTGGATGCTCAGAACTTGTGATGGCTATTTTTCATGTGTGACACCTAACGGAGGTGATTTCTTAATTAAAGCTGGGGTAGGCAACATTCGGAAGCTAGTTGTAGCATGAGACTCCTAAAGAAGCAACTCCGCTGCATCTTCCCCTCCCTGTTTTTGCCACGGCTTGCATTTTGTTTCATTTACTCTCTCTTTTAAGGCCAGTTTACACCAAAGATTCATGTAGAGATGCAAATGGTTGCAGGGAAAATTGCAGCGGAGAAAACTGGTCCGTCTCAGCTCGACTCAAGCCGGCTGACGGTGTCGCCTGCAACTCAGCTTGTTAAGTCCACAGAGGCCAATTTTGGAACATAAGGTACTTGACTTGTTTCAACAGCCAGTTACCTTGTTTTGATGTTACCTGTTGCCAAGAAGCACAGCAAAGAGCAGCCAATAGGAGCACCGTTCTCTTAAATGACCTGTGATTGGCTGAAAAGTGCCCGACACTGCCTGACTACAGAGTCAAGGGGAGGTGCAGAAGTCTAGACTTCTTTCAGACCACCTGACTTACAATAAGGTTATTATGGAATGTTTTTCGTGATGAAACTAAAACCTGCCTACCCTAAAATCTCTGATGGATCAGTATTCATGATGAAATTGAGCTTTATTTGCAACTCTGCATCTTCTTTAACAATTTTTTTTTTTTGTGGTTAAGTTGGAGCCATTCATTTGTAACTGAGAGCTATGAAGAAAACTTGATCTGTACATTGAGGTGGAAAACAAAACACAAAAACTGGAGCCTGCAGCCTTTTCCGGGGTTGAAAGATTTTCATATTGTACTAACTGTGGAATTTTGTTTATTTCTTACTGAAAGTTTTTTTTTTTTCAAGCTGTAAATGTGTTTGTTTCACAAGTCTCTGAAACACCTCTTACTGCACTGACGTCAGTGGACTATCTGTGAAAATAACATCGGTCAACTGTGATAATGGCAGCTAAAGATACGCTGTAATGAGCGGCTGTTCTCCCTGTGTCATTAAAGTGAAGGGGAAAAAAAGGCTACTGTGAATTCAACACATGTAAGCGGAGCTGTTGCAGTGTTTATCACCTCTCATTTAGGTTTTTTTTTTTTTTTTCAAATATAACACCATGAACATGTGGTGCTTCCGTCTCCACAATTATGACCTTGACGATATAGTTACTTCAAACTTCTAACGTGTGTAGCTGCGGTGCGCATTTATGCAACACAGTGAAACAATCTGCTTCTGGAATTAATTTCGGGGGATCATTTCTTCTTCAAGTGAAATTCATTCATTAAGATTCATCCATTGTGATCAAAAGTTCACCTACATAACCTCAACAAGCTCAGCAACAAAAATCAAACTCGCACACTTCAATTACTCTCTGAACAACAGAAATGAGGCGTGAACGATGGGATTAAAAGTGACTTAAGCTCTCTCTCCATTTCGAGTCTATTTGGAGATATTTGCGATGCAGACTTTTTTCCTCTGTGCTGGAGTTGCCTTGACTTTGTACCAGCTAGCCTAAAATAAACCCATGAGCTGACAGATGTTAGCAGATAGCAGTGGGGGATATCTATAATTCCTTGTCTGTCGCTAAGTGTGATTGAAGACCGTGCCGTGCTACAGTTCATGGAGGCCTTCTTTAAAAATACGTTTCAGGAGATACTGTGAGGACTTATTTTTCTGTCTGATTTCACTGTACTTAACAATAATTGGATGGAACTTTGAGCTCCTGCACTGCAGACATAAAACTGTTCACTCTTTTAAAGGCAGAACTGATTCTCATGGTGATATTGCAGTGGCTTAGGAAGCCCAGTGCTATCTGTCAAATGGATGTTATATTTATATTTGTATTTATACCCCTTGCCCTTTTAGTACTTTGGTAAAAGATGTTGATTTGCTAGACTTGGAGCATAAATCAGGTGTTGATGTTCCATATTTTGTAGTGAAAAGCATGTGTGTGCTGTGCACTCGCAAACACACGTGCACAGTGAGAAATGGGTGTCCCGGGGCTGGTGTGGGGCCTGTAAGCATCTTGGCATGGAGAGTGCTGGCCAGGTCTGAATATGAGAGTTTTGCTGGAGTGATCCATCTTTATAAAATATACACCATTTTGACCTTGGTGCGGATACACAGATAAGTCCAAGAAGGGCTACTGAGAAGTTAGGGAAGAAAAATACAACCATCCCTCTGCTCCTTCTATTCATAAATTTCTCACAATGCGAGAAGAAGGGCATCAATTATTTACGCCTCCAGACAAGGCCGGTGAAAGAGGGAGAAGGGAGGAAGGAAAGAAAGGAAGGGGAGAGAAAAAACAGAGAGCAGGAGGCGAAGAGAGAGGAGAGATTAGATTTGTATCTCTAGGTAGGAACATTCGCTAAAGGAGCTGTTACTGAGTTTGATGTTGCAATAAGGCAACACTTTTAAAATGAAACTCTCGCTACTGCTCTACTTTTATTACTACATATAGAACCTGGTAATAATTTAAATATTTTATTTAGCAAATCAGTTATTTAGCATATAGATCTTTATATTTTAGCATATGTCTGTTTAATCAGTGCATTGATTTCTTCAAAATTCCTTCTATAGAAGCAAATTAGGCCTCAATTTTCTGCAGGGCTTGCTGTTTTCCCAGTATGCTTTTAGTCGCTGCAGTTATTTTCCGAGGTCTTGAATCATGTAATTTCTCACCCACTGTATATACAAAAAAGCCTCGAGGAGGTTAATTGGATTGTATTCACAAGCATCAAATTAGTTTTTTATATTCCACTTCACCCAACTTATCGGATTTCACACAACTATTTATCAAGTGTGAAAGTCGTTCAGGCACAAACTCTGAACTAATGTTGCCAATTATGTGTTTACAAATGTTAATTAAGCACATGATTAAATTTCAAGTGACTTATTGTGAATGGAAGGGCAATACAAAATGTTCCACCCACACTCTTAAGTCAACACCTGGAATGTTTTGACTGAGCCTGTTATTATATTTTTTAAAAAAAATTCTGCAGCCCTGAACATGCAATCATATGACTGCCACTCTAATTGTAGCTCAGTTTTTAGGGCTTTTATGTGTTTACACTTGTTTTTTGGTCATATCATTTGGTCCAAACCAGTGTTGGGTAAAGATGCAATGTTGCATTTTACTCCTAGACTGCCTCCTGTTCATGCTGACTTTTATGAAAACAACCAAGAGGAGTTAACATAATTAATGACTATCATCCTCGATGTGTGCATCTTGGGACCCATGTGGAAAAATCAAATTCTGCCAACTGACAGAAAGTTAACGCAGCATTTTCTTATCATTTATATTTATGTTCTTTTGTGTCATAAGTGCTAATGGAGAAACAACTAATTAGAAGTGTTATTAGTATCTTTAGACTGCTAATCAACTGCATGTTAATAAGAAATGGGTAGAGACAAAATGAAAAGGAGGCATTTTGAGCCATAATAATGAAGGTCTTATCGCTGTGGGATCACTGTAACACACACTTAATAAAGTTAATGAACTTATAAAGTACACAGAGCGGGATGCAAACACAGCAAAACCAATAATCAGGTGAAATACCCAACACTGACGTGCATGTGTTACCATGGTTACCAAGTGATTTGCATCAATATATGGCTTATACAGATCATGTCCTGAACAAATTTCACAATAAACATGAGTTTATTAGTAGTTTAGCTAAAACTGTGCTGTAACCATCACAAAGCACTGTTGGTTGGTCCATTCGCTTTAACACCACAAATGAAAAGCTCCAGGAATCAGCTGGAAGCAAGCCGAGAGAACATTTCTTGGCATGCTCGCTGTGTCCGAGGTTGTGTGTGATTGCTGTGCTCACAGATGCCCAAACAAAGCGATCTTTGAGGTGAAACGCTCCCGGTTTCTAAACAACTGTTTCAAATGAGCAACGTGTGAATACATCCTTAGAATCTGTTTGCCAGAGGACACAAATGGTTAATCATGAAAACACTCACACTATCTCTAATCCTACTTAAGCAGCCAGTCCTGCTGACTTTCCAAATTGGTGTCAGCCTGCACCTGTTGGCACTGGTTAAACACACTTGGTAGGTGTGCTCCATCTCGTTGCTTTTGATTAAGGTCCTTGGGTTAAGAAAATGTCATTTGCACCCCACAAGGTGGCTCATGGGGCCCCATTTCAACAATTAATTCTCACCGTCTTGTGACAGTGACAAAATACCTACCGACCAGACTAATAACTCCAAACCCATTTGGAATGGAAATATGCTCCCTCCTCATCCGTTAGAGAGAAAAATTACCCCTTGTTGAAGCTATGAGGTAGAGTTCCTTTTCTTCCTCTTTGTTCCTTTCCAATGGAGCAGGGACTTTGAAAAATTGGGTTATGCCTGGTATACAGTGAAGATTTTCAAATCTAAACAGATTTCGAAAACAAGTGAGAGAAAAAATAGAGAAAAACTGCGGATGAAGTCATGGCTGAGAAGAGGGAATCAGCATGAATTGTGTGTTTTGCAGTGCAAGCTGGAGATAAGCGATAATTATCCAGTTGATGACAATGTTCTGATTCAAAAATTGTCACATATATGCTTTGCTTTGCATCGCATTTTATTTATCATTTAATAAAGTCAATTGAGTCATATAGACATCACCTAGAGGTTTAGATATTCCTCTGCTGCCAGAAACTGGATGTTGGATTGTTTGGATTGTTTCCAGCACATCAGTGGACACCATTGACCACTCGGTGAGTTCCTCGTCTTTGAAAACGAGCGTTTCTTGTGTTTTTTCAGTGACTGTCTCATTGCCTGTGCCAATCCATTTTGGAAGCTAGCGCTGACATCAGCAATGAGCTCAAGTTTTTAAGAATGCACCATTTAATGTTGCCATTGATCACTGTATATGATTATAAATAACCTCACACTAGGGCTTAATGTGCTAAAAACCAAACTTCTCCTTTAATAACTACCACCAAATAATACCCATATGTTCATATATATTTCTTCTGGTTGCATTTAGTGTTATTTAAAATATGACCAATGTGTTCGTACTGTAGCTGTTACTACTGTGGCTGAGGTTCTACTTTAAAACAAGTTAATTTCCTGGGAGGATGCGCATTTTTCTCGGGAAGAAAAATATCTCATTTTTCAGGGAAAATTGTTAGTCCCCAGTAGGTTGCTCTGAGAAGGAGGTTCAGCACAGCTGATATGGTTAATATGACATTACCTATAGTAAGAGCAGGTAATAAGCCTGCCCATCACCTCAGCTGGTGATTGATGTTCCTTATCGTCCACTTGGACATCATTAATTTAAGCCAGGAAAGTGAAATTGCTACGGTTGCTGGAAACAATGACATGAAAGGCTGCACAAAGCAGCCCAGTATCTGACCGTATATTAAACAGTGTGAAAATGGAAAGAAATAATGTGGCTGTTTTGAATAGTTATGAGAGATGTTATCCCTCTTCTCATAACTCCTGGCTGTTTCTTCAATTTCCCCCCTCTGTCTACATTCTATCATCACACCAAGCCAGTATTCTTACTGCTGCTGTCCCCAGCACCTTACACATACATGAATATGGTGACAAGGCAGTGATGTTTTTATTGCCAGGATTAGATTT
The DNA here is from genome assembly GCA_029783625.1 of Naso annulatus. Taxonomy (NCBI): domain Eukaryota; kingdom Metazoa; phylum Chordata; class Actinopteri; order Acanthuriformes; family Acanthuridae; genus Naso; species Naso annulatus. Next base: position 22,873,013 of record JAPZDX010000021.1, read on the forward strand.
GTCGTCTGCTGCTTCTTCTCACTCCTTTTCTAGGGACATACATTTCTCACTGACACATTTAATCAGTCTTATAACCTAAGAGCATGTCAAGTAAGAACGAGCAGGGGATCCAAATCACAGCAGGGTTACACTGTTTAAAACAGCAGCGTTGAGTAAATTTAGGCTTTTTTTCCCCCCTACTGTTATGAAGTTTAAGAGGAAAGCAAAATGAGAGAGCATCATTTATTTCCAGTATTTTTCACAAATTGATCCAACATTAAGGGCTTGGCACGTGCCAAAAAATATGATCACAATACTGTTTTTTCACAAATTGATCATTTAATATTGTCAGTTTGAAGAGCATCCTAATGACTAAAGCCTGAGGCTTCACAAAATACATATGTAACAGTAAAATATCATAATGCATTCCCAACCATTTAAGTGTGCACATATGCTTTGGTTTAGATATATTTTGTATATGAAGGGATGATTGCTGGGATGGCACCTTTACACTGAAAAGTTTTATTATGTTTCCTGCCTTGGGCATTTATAGATTAAATATTTTGCAGACCATCTTAATCTGCACTTTGTCACTTTGAGGTATTTAAAACATCACTTGACTAAACGGCAGTGATCATGAATTTTTTGCTGCTTGATAAGCTGTTAGATCTATCCATTTGATTGCAGTTCCCCCCACTGGGATCGTTTTATTGCCCAACCTTATCATATATTGTTTTAAATTCTTCACCACAACACATTTTGATGAATCCTCACACAGCTTGTTTCAACCAAAATGACAGCATTTCACAATAAAAAGAACTCACTGCTGTCTACCTCACATACATAAATAGCAAACATCTGGCACTGTGTGCAAAAAATGGTCAGCAGCTATTCAAGATTCAGAAAAAATGGGACTATTTTGTTGTTTTATCCACAAGGGTAATTTACTTTTCATTTGACACATAATCACACCTTTTGATTTATTTCCTTTCTGTCCTAATGCCTCTCCGTGTGATTCATCTTCATGCTCTGTGCTTACAATCCCCTTCCAGATGGGAAATCACCTCTCTGGTGATGCACTAAATTCAAATGCCAATCGCAGTGCTGGGACAGTCCCAACCAGCCTCCACATTTACAAAGTGCCACTTTATATTCTTCCCCCAGTCTCCTCTCTCCTGTCCTCCTCTGGTCATGTCGACTGTTGACCCCCTCCTCAACACCCACCTCACATATCTCTCTCTCCCTCATTGCCAGGGATCCTGAGGAGAGTAGATTTTTCTTTTCTCGCAGGCACGCTTCTGTCCCTGGACCTGTTATTCCTCTTCCTGCCGGCGGCCTTGCTAACAGATTGCCAATAAGCTCGTTGGCAGGCCCCGCCAACGTGTCCCCCTCCATCCCCCTGTAATGGCCTCTCTCTGGGGAGGAGGCTCCTGCCTGTCACTGATCCGACTACCCTTTTAACCCTCTCCCATCTTCCTCCCCTCCTCTTCCTTCCCCTCTCCTGTAAGACCATCCACCTCCTGCTTCAGGCCATTTCATCATAGATTGCAGGTGTGCCTCTTGCAAGCATACATCCACATAGGCATGCATGCTTGACTGCACACATGAAGGGACACACAAACACAGACCACAAAGGCACAACACAAACTCACACACATTGAAGTATTTATGTCTCCTTCTTTGTCGCACGCCGACACACATCCTTTTATCCACACATTCCTTTTTTCATTTTTTAGTCTCTCGTCTTTTTAATACAGTTTCCTGCTTGATAATCTGCCAGCAGTCATGCAGGATGAGGTGTCAAGGATCACAGTGAAAAGCAAGCCATTAGGTAAAGTTCATTGACTTGGTGAGACTAAAATTGAAATTAACTGTTTGCTAAACCCCAAATTCACATGTACAATCACAGCTAAGCAGCCAAACAAGGTGAAGTAACCCTGTCAAGCATAGAATTTCTGGATGAGCTGGAACAGTTTGCATTCAGCTGTATTCAGAGCAGTACTGTGTATCTGAAGACTTTCAAGGCTTTTTTGGCTTTTATAAACCGAAGAACACAGAGTGCAAAGAATGGGTTTATGTACTTTTTTATCTTCTCAAAGTGGCAATAACAACATACACAGCTAACTACTCTAACCTTAGATTATTTCCAAAGGCCAGTGGTTTGTCGTTAAATAACAAACAATTTGCTGTATGTAATGTGAAAACAGCAGGAGGTACCATCTGGACACCAAAAAGAGAAAAAATATACAAACAAAAAAAACCAGATATACATGAGATCAAAATAATTTGACGCTACAATCACATAAAAATCCACACTGAGATTCTGTGAAAAGTAAGATCAGATGAGGGCCAAAATGTACGTACATCCTAGTAAAATATCCAGGTGTAGGACAAAACTTGAAAACTCAGAAAAAGAACAGAAGCCCCCACACTTAGTGGCTCCCAAAGAATAAATTTTGTATCGTATGACATGGAACAAACAGTTGACTGTTTGTTCCATGTCGTTCCATGTCGTTCTTTGGGAGCTACAAAGTGTGCGGACTTCTGTTCTTTTTCTGTAAAGTAGGACCTTCCCATTTCTAAAATTCCACCGTAAACAAACGATAACTGTCAAAACAACAAAGTCTACGTAATGTCGAACCAGGTGTGTGTTCACAAATATGGAAATGCTATAGTTCAGTTTTGGAAGCAAACCTCTGCACATTAAAGGTTTATAGGGTTTTACAGGTTTACTATAACATTACTGTCCTTTTGGATGCAGTGTTGTGACACATTTTATATGTCATATGAAATGTTATTATTGCTAAAGATGTTACAGTTCTAAAAGCAGTTCATCTGGCTGTTATCTCAAACAAAAAGCTTTTCCCCAGTGGTGTCAAATCCAGCTATTGATTGTACAAAAGGCCTCGAGAGCTCCAAGGTGTGTGATATGACTAAAATGTGCCTTCAGTGTCCTGTAACCTTTCGAGGGTATCTGCCTCCCACTTGCTCTGTCAATGATGATTTAATGGTTCAGATTACCCTTTTTCCCCAGAATGCCCCACAGTGTCAGGCATGAACTCTAGTTTGGGAGGAGGAGGATTACCGTTTTGTGTGGAAATGCATGTGCATGTAGGAGTGAGAGCTTAAATTGATTTTCTTAGTTTGACCAACTCATGTTGCTTAACTTCGGCGGATGAAATGACATTTAGGAGGAGAGTTCTTCTATTTTCTTTACTGTTCCATTTACAAGTGTTTCAATTAACTGGATCGTGTTCCTTGAAGTGATGTCTTGTTCACAGAGGCATGATGGTTACAGTTACTGCATTGGATTAGACCCGTTCTCTGATGAAATAAATTAATTTACTGGGCTTGTGCTGTCACCAACTGCACAACAAATAAACATCAAACTGCAAGGATTTCTCGCCATTGCATCAATGATGCCGCCTAGCTTATGACAGCTACAACAGTATCAAAGGGCAAGTGTTCATTTATGTTCCGGCAGCAAATCCATTATTTCCTCAGTGTGTGTTGCATTTGTGCGTGCAGTGAGCGCATATATTCATGGATCACTGTACATTTCTAAGTCAATCGCAAGGACAGGTGCGCTGCAGGTCTTGGCCTACTTCCGAGGAATATGACTAATTCAATATTCATCCTGCCATATAACAAGCAAAGGGAATGCAGTGAAAAGTTTTCAGGGAATAGCATGTCACTGAAGAAATAAAATGTGGAAAAAGAAATATCACACCTGGTTATCATTTTAATCTCCCGGGTGTTTTTCTCTCAGTTCCTCACCATCAGCCCCCTCTTCGATAAATCTACCTCTCATTCCTTTCCTGCCTGTCTGAACCTCCCACTCCTACCCTATTTCTTCTACCATTTGTTTTTCAACATCCCTCAGTTCTTCCCTCTGGTCTTTCTTATATTGCTCTTGGTGCAATTAAACACAAGCACCTCTGTGGTGGCTGTCACCATATTCTCTTTGCTTGATAAAATTAAATATTTGCAAAAGACACATTACATTTCCTCATAATCCTCATAGTGTGCTTTTACTATACTGGTGTCTGTGTGTGCATATGTGTATTTGCGAAGTGATAGGGTAGGGATAACAAGAACTTACAAGAAAGCTTCTTTGATCAAAGATGCAAGACTCCTCTGCAGCTCTGAGCTCTTAGTTTCTGTATGGTGGTGGGAACAAGTATGATATTTGCAACAATTTGTGACAAATACTCCAAAAAAATTCTGTAATATGCAAATGATTTGGTGAACTGACTGCATTCAGCACTTCCATCTTGCCAGCCTTTCAAAACGCTTTACAACACGAGCCTGTATTCATCCATTCACACACATATTCATAAACAGGTTTCAGAGGCTACCATGCAAGGCACCACCTGTTCATCAGTGATAACCATTCACACGCACACACAAAGATCAGGAGCAATTTGGTGTTCAGTCTCTTGCCCAAGGACACTCGACATAGACTGCAGAAACCAGGGACAGGACCATCGGTTGGTGGACAACCTTTACCTCCTCAGTCACAGCTGCAGGGGCAGAGAGACTCTCTTGCTATCCAATGTTAAACTCTAAATTGGCAATTGCTGATGCTGTCCGATGGATTTGTGTTTCTTGTGTTGCATAAGGAATGCATACACAAATATCCAGCAATATTTTAGAGTTTTGCAGGGGCATAGCTTCCAGAGATGTTGAATTCCCTCAGATCTCAATGTGTCAGGGTCTGAGGATCTGAACGTTGATTTGATCCAACATACTAATTGAAGTGGAGGCAGAAGGATTTTACTTAAAAAAAAAATATTTAAAAATACGTATCCAAAAGTAATGCTGCTTAATCATCACTTCTTGGCCTCTATATATATATATATATGTGGTGGTGACTGTGTATGGAGACACACCGCCCTCTGCCTGTATTTTAAATGATTTGGTTACTTCAGGATGTTTCTGGGTGGGGAAGGGGTGCGTTTCCCCATGCAAATGACAGCACGCAGGTGAGGTTGAGAGCACAGAGAGCACAGCGAGTGGACGCCGTCCAGAAGGTTACAAATGCTGACGGAGTGCGAAGAAAAGGAAATGCAGCCCTAGTGAGGCGAAATGGCAAAGGGATAAAACTTGTTTCAGAATGACAGTGAGTCTTGGTTTGGTTTTCAGCCACTTTGGAGCACTGAAGGAGAGGCTGGGAGGAGAGATACAGAGTTGGCCTGCTTTGTGATGGTCCTAAACACAGGCAGTTAGCTTGTTGGTTTGCTAAGTTATCAGCGTCTCTGTTGAACAAATGCAATATTCCTACATAACTTGCTGTGTAACGTTAGATAAGCAGTACAAGAGTACACGTAGTACACGCTAAGTTATTTTCTTCTGGTTGGTTGAGCCAAGAGGAGTGGCCCAATTCGAGTGTGTAAACAAATGGCAACAAACAAATGCTACTGATTGTACCTTTAAAAAAAAACATGATAACATGTTGCTGAATGTCAACACAAGTAAGTTTAACATATATGTACACATTTTTTCTTTTTGTAGTTGTTAACCTGATGTTTCTGCATGTGTGCTATCACTCTAATCTCCCTGTAAGCCTCAGAAGAATAAAATAACAGCTTATCATGCTTTTCCTGGGGTTTATCTTAGTGGAACAGTTGGTCACATGTGCATATGGAGCACACTGCATATTTTTCTGTTCTCACCTCATGAACTGACTTTTCTCGATTTGGATAGTAAATAATTCATATCATGTTGTACATGTTCCCCAAGGTTACAGAAGAACAAAATGTTTTTGTCTTTTTCATCTCTGTTTGCCCCAGAGGTGACAGGCTGGAAAACCACCAACTTCTTATCATCTGGATAATGGAAAACCATCCGGGAGCTACACAACACAATGAAGCCATTGCCAAGAGCAGATCTTGTCTGAAGCTGAAGTAATTTGGATTTTAGAAGTCAAACATTTCCTTATTAATGAGCAATGGCCTTCATTATACACTTTGATGTATTTTAAAAGGCCTCTATCAGTAGATGTACTTTTACCTGCATCCACTTTTATCATTGAATACAAACATTTTTCATAAGATTTTAGAATTTAGGAACCAAACAAACTGAGCGGATGACTGAGTTATCTAACCACTGTTGAAATGACGGTTTGCTTTGTTCTCTGCTTCTGTTCTAAGAAGATCCCATAAAAGGATCATTAAAGGATAAAAATTTTGATCTTTACTCATGTATCATTGATATCGACTTTGCATGAGGGTGGCCATTTTAACACCTAATCTCATACTGGTTAGACAAAATAGTCATTTTCCTTCCAGACCCCCTCTCCCCACATACACCTCCACCCCCTGAGGCAACTGTATTCCCTCCCATCTTCCTTTATTCCAGATTAAAGCTTCAACCACCAAGGTCTTCATGACCTCAGGAGAGCTGCTGGGATCAGACAGCTCCTGCTTTGCTTGCATTTTAGCCACAGTAGCTCAGATGTCTTATCTGTTTCATTTTTATTGAATGGATTTAGGTTTCTTTATTCCCTCGGGCTCCGGGGGGCACGCCCACTTGCTGGTGTTACTGAGGTTTTTATGCTGACTGAATGAGCATGCAAGAACTCTTACAGCAGCAGCGATGACATGTGGACCCCTCTTGACATTCGCTGCTGTGCATTTTGAAAACACATACCTGCAAGAGGCACACATACACAATTTGCCACAGGCCCTCTGGTCCCCTGACTGACAGGAGAGGACGATGGGAAGGGGCAGTGGTGAGATACAGAATTGCTGCCGGCAATAGTTTAGATCATAACATTACAGCAACTGCGTAGATTCTCATGGCAGACTCCCTCAGGTCCCATACAATCTCCCTGGTGGAACTGCCTTCCATTTGCAAGAAAATCACATGCAAATAGTTTCAGGACATCAATTTTAGTGCCGGATGTGTGAAAAATAGAAAAGTTGGTCTGGGCACTTTGCAGGCACTTCACCAAAAACTCTTCTTGCATGGAAAAAAACAGACAACATTTACTGTAACTTCTAGAAAAGTATCATATACGGGTTAGCAACTGCCAAACCAAATGGATTTACAGTAACAATTAAGCCTCTTAACAGACTCACATGAACGGATCCTCTAAATGTTTCATTGGACCTGAGACACTTCCTCCTCTTCTTGTTCTTGCCAGCTTCCTGACTAAATCATTACATAATGAGACAGCATATGATCCGGCGCACAAGGTGAGGTACTTTGCTCCAGAGCTATTTCCTCCTGGCAGATATTGATGCAGACACTTTGCTTTACATTAACCTCAACCTTCATGCTTACATTACAATGTTAATGGTGGGATAAAGTAAAGGCATAAACGAGTTATATCATCGCATAACTGCAGAACTTCTCTTGCATATGCTGTGCTGTGGACATTATCCCTCAAGTTATATTGTGCATTTGTGTTTTCAAACTCTAGCAGTATATAGATAGTATTAACATGCAGTTTGTTACTTTTTTTTACCCATTTTTTAGCTTTACGAATATTGCATATGCTAGGTCTATTTAGTATGTGAAAAATCTCTCCCTACCCTCAAAGATCAGTGTGGTGCAATTAAAGTCAAGCAACCTTTTTCAGGGTACTGCAGAGATGATTATACCCAGTACCATCTCTAATGGTGCAACTACCACAGTTTAAATGTCTCGCTACAGATTAAGCTGTGCAGGAATATGCTTGATGCCAC
>JAPZDX010000021.1:22942077-22952530 GCA_029783625.1 Naso annulatus
TCATCATAGTCGTGTCCTTGATTGTCACACACTTATACTAACAATATGCAACTCAGTGCAGGTCAAACTTTGACAAATCCATTATATAGAGCTCAGAGCAGCTCAGTGTGAGTCTATACAAACACAATTTGATCTCTCACAGTTTTTGTTGGCGTGTTGGTTCGAAGGGTGGGATGCATCAATAATTGTTTCCTTTGAACGCGGGAACAGAGCACCAACAGAGATACAATGCAAGTCACAAAGGCAGAACTGACTGCAGGGGAGACATGAATGAAAGGCTTGTGTTTCACAGAGACAAGGAGGGAGAACTGGGGCAGAGGAAGGCACGGGGGGCTCTGATCAGTTTGTTTCTCCGCGGAGCAGTCCCTTCCAGGATGTTCTTTGGACACCACAGATGTTTGGATGAAAGGCAGGCGCGAGTCGGCTTGGCCTGAGTTCAGCTGGGTCTGTGAACGCTGCCTTTCAAAGCGCCACTGAACCACATGGTGCCCAGAACCTCAGACACAAAGCCTCCCTAACTTAATATTGCAAACATGAATGATCAAGTACATTTTCTGAGGAGACACAAATATTTGTTGGCTCAAATTAAATGATGTTTTGAATGCGCCAGTGAGTGACATGCAAACCCTCTGTGCTTTGAGCATGAAATAACTCGTCAGACAGAGATCTTTCTGAAGATCCTTCAGATGTGTTGACAATGACGAAGTTTAAAGTTCTGTTTGAACGAGAAACTTTTGGCAGAGAACACAAAAAGTTATGCAAATTTAATTATCTCACTTTTCCACAGGACATGAACCACTTCAGAGCTTCTTAAGATTTTCATCTTGTTAGATATTTTAACTTTTACCACGCAGGCTAATCAAGACAGAATTACTCAGTTATCCTCTTCCTCTTTGCAATTATTAAGACAGAAGATACTGAATAAAAAGCCTCTTCACTGATGAAATCGTGAGCTGCTGATTGTAGTGTCTCTTCATGTGTGTGTGCATGGAGGTCTACACAAACAAAACTATCCCACCGCTTTATAGTCTCTCCACTCTGATAGGAGAGGCCAAGATATCCAATTAAAACGAGAGGTTAAAGTTGACTTTCTACTGGCTGGTCCAATCACAGTAGGTGCCCCGGTTAATTCGGTGAACAAAGTCAAGGCAGGGGTAGGTGGCCACTTAGGGAAAAGCGAGGCGAAGGAGAAGGGATGGATGAGAGGAAGCACGATAAGGACTGAGGGAAGGACCGCGGCCCCCTGACAGCTCAGCTTGCATGGCAAATGAGGAAGCTGACTGAACAAAAACATTCGCTGAATCTCTAATGGGAGCAATCAGACGACTTCAGGAGAAAGTCTTGTGCAACGGCAAAGAACAAAACAAAACTTTTTTTGCAGCGTCCACAAGCAGATGAGTCCAATTCACTGGTAGAATAGGTCTTTGTGCATAGTGCAAGTCTTTCACACAAATGTCATCCCACATTTCCAACTTTGTGAAAAATCATTGCTCAGCCTGGTATTGGTTAACAACGAAAATACTGCAGCAATTTCACTGCTGCTCAGTCCGGGCAGGACATAAATGGAACAACTTTCTGATGTGACGTGCAACTCTTTCTATTTCAGAGCACCCACATGGATACACAGTCAAATGCATCACTCACTTGACTCTACCCAGGAAGTGAGTGACTCTCCATTTGGTGAGCTTGCAAAAAAAAGATTGATAGATGTTGCCAAAATAAAGTACATACATATACACATGCCTTGCTGGGACAGAAAACCTTCTGCAGCTCTGAAAAACAGCCACGGACGACGCTCAAGCACATCCACTGCTGCTAAATTCATACATAGACACTGACGGCAGTTTTGCCTCAGCAAGGAGAGAAATATTCCCATCTGCCATCTTGCTTTCTTTCTCTTTCCCCATCTCTTACCTGGCATCTCTGTATCTCTGTCACATCTTTCACACTTTGGTTTATGAATCCAAACTGACGGCAGGCAGAATGTCTTTTCAAACTTTGAAAAAAAAAAAAGTCAAGCTGAATAGAACATGTAGCCCCTCTGCTCCTGGGGGCTCCGAGACTCCAGAGCTTTTCTTGAGAGGTGCATTTCAAACATGGAAAAAAGAAAAGTATTCAAAACAAAGAAGGTTGAGAAGTAAAAAAATAAATATATATTAAAAATTCAAGTTGTGATAACCTTAAAAAGCACGAGCAATAAAGGCATTTAACAAAGTTGGAGATTTGTTTAATTAAAAAGAACCTTTACAGAACTTTAGCCCCACATTACCAGAGTTTCACTGTTGTTTCATCATTTCCAGTGTAGATCTAACCTATCGTTATAAGCTCTTAAAGACGGCATTCTCAGCAGTATTATCTTGATGCAATGTCATCATATCATAGAGAGTCTGTATTCTGAATAAATGTTTTCATCTATCCTTGAAAGCTTCCCCTATGGCTATATCATAATATTTAATTACTTTGGTGTCATTTTCACAGGAGAAAAAAAAAAACTTAAAGTATGTAAGCTTAATTTGACACAGCTATGGTCTCAAAGAGTTTTAAATTGAATTTCACCTACCTTCAAAGTCTGGAAACACAATTAAGCTTCTTCTTTGACTTTAAATGTGATTTTGCTCTAAAGTGTCTTTGTTCTGAATGTCTATTCCTAGAAGCTAATTGCATTTTCGGTGGGTGTTGTTCGGCAGTGTAAAATGGCAATTTGTGACACAAAGCTTATATATCTTCTTTGCCCTGTTCTCAAATACCTTGCTGCAAGGTGAAATTAATATTTTTAATGTATTTTTAACATAAAAGAAACTGCATTGTTGTGAATGTCAGAATTTATTAGCAAAGGAAAAGTGAGAGATTTGTTTTTGTATTCTTTTCTTAACTGCTACTAAATTGGCATTGTATTCTCGCTGGGTTTCACACAAAATGAACCCCTCTTTCTGTGGCTGGAGATTTCAATGGTTCATTAACTTGCCTTCCTTCGTAAGATCACAAAAAAAAGGTCTCTTAAAGTTCGGGTGAATGGCCTGCTTTACAGAGCAAGAAAAGATGGTCTAATTAAACTCTGCCTTCCACTGCTCCATTTAACCTCTGACTTCTTTTTTAATGAGTTACTCACACGGAACAGGTTTGATTTATATTCCATTTATGCACGGACACATAAATTTTAAAAATATGGGTTGGCCATCACAAAAGTTTCTGTCTTCACCCAGGGTTATCACATTAAGGCAATTACAGTCTGCAAAAGTGAGAGTTAAATATTTGTGAAGCGCTTTTTAGTTCTAAAAACTACGGTATAACATTTTAGCCCTTAGAGTCATGCATTAAAACAAACACGTAGAGGAGAGTTTCTGCACAATTTTTGAGAGTAAAAGGTTCTAAAACTCAGGGTGAGGAAGAGGACAGGCACAAGAAAAGAACAGGCCAAACAAAAGGGAGTCTGAAAATTTTGTAAATACATATTTTACTCGTAGAGTATCCAGCCAATCATTCCATGCCTGCTCTGTATCCCTGGAGCGCCCAGCAGCCATCTGCAAGCGAAGCGCAGAGAATAAGCAACAGGGAGTTTGGAAAGTCTGGAAATGCTGAATCAAGTCTGCACTGCCAGCTGCAACAGGAGAAAAGTAAAATGTGGCGATGTGGGAGCGAGAGAACTAAACAAATGCTGGTAAGTAGAAAAGAAGATCTGCTTTTGATAACATGAAAAACTAATGCAAACATAAACATCGTAATGCCAAGTTCTCTCAGCGGAGGAGAGACACTTATTAGACTTGCAAAAAAAGGTTCAAATATTTGCTTGTTGTTGTTTTTTTTGCTTTCTTTTCCATCACAAGGCTAAGCAGTTTTATAAAACATGCATGAGTGCAGCCAGGACAGAATTACCATAAGAGAAATGCAGCTTTTGAAACTTTATGAATTGTTGCCATACAATGCTTTTAGCAGCAATGTGCCCTCTTCTAACTAAGGAGGCTAAATGATTGATTGAGTGACTGTGTGAGGGAATGACCGATTGAGGGAGAAGAGAAGGAGAGAGGGAGGGAGGAGGTCAGGGAGTTTGGGAGGGGAAAGAACAGACTGCTCTATCATCTCTGCCCAGACACCACTGGGAATTATAGTTAGAGACAGTATAGAGCGGTGGAGAGACAAATCGCTTCTCTTGACCTTTGAGAGAATAGCTACATACAGTAATACTCCACTGTTCCACTGTGTCCGTGTGTGTGTGTGTGTTAGTGTTTTGGGGGATGCATAATTTGGGGGTTTTCACTTTTGCTAGAGAGAAACATTCTTCCAACGCACTGCAGAGGCAGATAAGACTGTCAGGATGGAGGCCTAATATGGAGAACCAAATCTACCAAAATCAGAAATATACAAATAAATAAATAAATATGCCAAAAAGCCACTTTTTGTTTAATTTCCCATTTTATTTATTAATTTTCAAATTTATTTAATTATGAATTTATTTATGTATTACTCCCTCTCTGCCCATTTCTTTCTCCAAACATATTTGTTTGTATATTTCCTTTTACATTTACATTTCTGTATGCATTTCCACCTCGTAAACAAAAATAAGGGGGGCTGTCAGTCAGCGAGTCTTAGGGTGTCAACGTTCCCCCTTTCTGGTTGATTGACATCAGAGTGCATTTCCCTGCATAGACTGATAATGGGAGATTAAAACAATAGGGGCCATAAAATGCAAAGTGAAAATAACACTTAAAAAAAGAAGTAAATAAATTTAAATCTAAATAAATTCATAAATTAAATGTAAAATCAAAGGTGGAATTAAATAATTAGTTGCATTCTTTAGAGTATTTATTTATGTATTTATTGAGTCATTTAGTTATTTATTTATTTATTCATTCATTTTTTTTTATTTTGGCGGTTTCAGGCCTCCATACACAGAGCACTCCTGTGCAGTTCTAGGTGTTTGCACATATTTGTTGGTGTTTGAACTCTCAGTCTTGGCGCTCTGGTGATTATGTGAGTTTGAACTTATCTCCCTGTTATAAAATAACCAGGTCGCTACATTGCACTGTGAATGCTCCAATCGCTTAAAAGATTTGCTTCAACCAGATCAGAGTCCTTCCTCTAGTACTTTCAGCTGCGTCCTCCACAGAGCTAGCAGTTCACTGAGATCTCAAACACTAAGATTTCCACTTTATGCACCTTCATTAAATCCTAACTAGCGCTATAACTCTCTTCCCTTTGATTCAAATGCTCTTCTCTGCACTTTTTGCCATATGGTACATGTGGGATATAGCCTGCAGTGATGTGCAGGCAGTGTTTCAGCATTATGGGCCCTTAACTTTTTCATCTGCTGCAACAGAGAGGTGAGCATGATGGACTAGTTACTGGTGCTGCCTGTCACTGTAGTGTGCACTGCACTCTGATCTACATCGTTCTGGGCTTTAAGTACTACTTCATGCCCTGAGCAATTATGAGCTGCAGCGCGAGACTGCCAGAGAGAAACCTGAAGATGTATTAGTGGGAACAGTACCGTTTCTGATGGTGAATTATTTATCTGTTACATTACTGTAGAAACGATTTAGATCTCTCTCTGCCTTGCTTGATTCACTTTCACCTGTAATTTTCACCAGCCAGCTCATCATGTGTGCTTTTAGCAGAGCTCTTTTGAGGCCATGAGTGGAGCCCAATATTTTCTCTTTTGTTCAGATGATTAGATAGATGCCTGATGAATGGATGCAGTCTGATTGAATCAGTTCATCCATTTCACGCAGACAGCCCCTCACCTGTTTGCTCCAAATGCATCCTCTATAATCATCACCCCTGCCATGCACACCCATTCAATATGTGGGGAATCCCTATCAGTTCTGCACTGAATCGGCCTCTAATGGTCCACAGATGACTGGGCAGGAGGCAGTGTGCCATTAGCTCACATGCAGCGGGATCGTGTCTAACTGCATGTTCCCTTTGAATCCAACAGGAGCAGACCCAGTTGATTCGGTGGCACCTCACCTCACGGGCCCATTAATAACTGCCACAAAGACTCCAATGACTTACGAGGTTGTAAAAAAACATCATCCTCCAGGAACGGTGTGCTGTACAACATAATCAATTACAGGAGAGCACAAATGCACGCCACTTTATTATTACAAATAATAAATGAACATTAGGCAGCTGGTAATGCAACCAATTTGTCTTTTTTGAGGGTCGCTAATGACGCACAACACTCAGCGTGAACTCGCCAGAAAGAACTTTGGATTATTCTGGCACTTTCTATTAAAAATTGAAATGCAATCAGTGTTGTAATCTGCGCCTGCTACTCTCGCTGAAGTCAATGGTGCTGAAACAACAGCTAGCCAGTTCAATTTAATATCAATCAATCATAAGAGATTGTGCTTGCTGGATGAAACTGCTGAGACAGAGAGATGCAGACAGGTCCCGCTGGTGGTGTATGCAGAGCCGCTATATATTCTACACAGAGACAAATGTGAGCTGATTGAGCTGCTGACTGAATGTCCTCCATGACCTGCCTTTGCATTGTGATTTTGAGAACAAGCGTGAGCACAAGTTTAAACCCTATTCGACCTTCTATATACGCTATATATACATTTGCTTGTTCTTTAAACTGTCTTTGTCTGTGGGCTCCATTCATTGCCGATGCTTATTGAATATCCTCCCATCAGGTCTCAGGGTCATGGACGATGGGCCGGGCCGTCTGAGTCGTCTGTGGTGCAGAATACCAGAGAAGCCCTGTCTGAGTCACATGCACACGCACACACGCGCACATGCACACACACACACACACACACACACACACACACGTACACACACTCAGCTCTAATGAAAGAGATGAATTATTGCTCTGGGTGTCCAGAGTTTCACAGCAAGTGATGGTAGCAGGAGCCACAATAAAGCTGTACCTCATGTCCACACAGAGACGGGAAGGCGGATGACTTTTTGCTTTGTGTTCTGCATGCACTGTGTAGTGTGGCGAGTGTGTTTGTGTGTCTGACAAGAAGGGAAAGCACGTAGAAGGCGGCGGCGGTGGCGGGCCAGAGGAAGGGGAGGGAAGAGAGAAACTGTACACACAAACACACACACACCCACACACACACACACACACACACATTGCAGCCCTTCTTCCCTATACGAATCAGTGGCTCAGTAAAGCCCAGACATCGTAAACAGGATTTATGTCATTTAATTAAGCTTTTGTACAATTACCTTTATTTACAGCTGCACGAAGCAGGCAAAGGGGAACTCACGGCCGTGTGAGCCAAGCAGAGAGGTCGTAATTTTTGTCCTTGACTTCTCACTGTTCCCATGATATGAGAACAGCCCTCCTCAATATGCACGCTGCATGTGTTGCTTGGTGAAGCTGCATGTTGGCATTTATCATAAATCAGCTTCTCCTGTTATAATAAATATATTTAATTCATAACTAAACATCTGGATATTCCAGAGAGTTTCTTTATAGAAATGGATGGCCACTGTGTTTGTTGTTTTCTTTAAATGCATATTGTTTGTAAAAGCTGTGATAAATATGTAAATGTAAAGTTCAGAATATATTTCTCAGGATAAATGTTTTCTGACATTGTGCATTTGCTTCTGTTCTCACCTCCTGTTAATGTACAGCATTCATTTCCATCAATCTGCCACTAATTTGGGAGCAAACGTGTAGCTGGCATGTCTCATAATGGTGATAAATTCCTTTTTCTTTCATACAGCAGTTTAATAGGGGGCACTCAGCTTTGATGTTACAGTGCCATCTACTGGCAGGTTTTGGCTGGTCACAGATGCAGAAAAATATATCAAAACATGTGATACTGTGTGTGCCATGCCTGTTTGCTTCGACAACAACAGAAGCCCTTTCTGAAAACTGTTCCTATCTCTGTGTCAAACCGTCAGAACACACGGCAGTGTGTCTGCTGGCTCCCTGCCTCGTGTCAGACTCACACACAAGCGCTGTCACTGCTGCCATTGTTGTCAAACCAGGACGTGAGTCCCGTCAAGATGGGCATTGTGAGGCAGGAGACACACAACATCAGCACTGTGGCAGTTTCATCTGCAAAATGCATCACATTACATTTAATGTAAAAGTTAAACAACATTTTTATGTGCCTTGTTTTTCATGAGCTACAATTTTGTCTTGAACATTTCTAAGTCAGATTTTGCAGATAAATGGCATAGTTTTATTCACATAAAACATCCTTTGTTTTAGGCTTGTAAGATCTTGCCAGCAGAGGGAGCTTTACCCACACATTTCCTCTAACTCGAGAAGCATGACTGCAAGTCACAATATGTTTCTGCCAGCTGTCCTGAAATTGATACCTTAAATAAACTTAAAATCAGCAACGCTAAACATTTAACTGAAACCAATTTGCCTCCTTGTTTTCAAAAAGGGCCTCTGTTTCATTTAAAGGCATCTTGTAAAGATGTTTAAAGTTGTGTATCTATTTATATCTACATTACTTTAGCATCTACTTGCAACATCTAGTTAATGGTGTTGTTGAACAGCAGATTCAGTTTCTTTCTCTCCTCACAACAGACCATGTCCTCCTAGAATAGCCTGCTGTTTGCTTCTTCTTTTTTTTTCTTTTTGTTTGTGCATCGTGCCCTTTCATCAGCCCCTCTGAAAGGACGGGACATGAAATTAAGCTTAGAAATGCAACAGGCCCTGGAGGCACCACGACTGAATGCAGAGCTTTACTTTTCATTATGGTCCTCATAAAGAGGCTTTTGGATGCTGCTGGCCTGCGGAGGTCCGCGGAGGAAAGAGGGGGGAAAAAAAGAAAAAAGAAAAAGAAAGAAAAATGAAGAGGCAGATGGAATAAAGAACAGAGCGAGACTAGCGAGTCTGGATTTGCCAGTCACAAGACAAACAGAGCACAGAGATAAAGGACTGACTTTCACATCATGAATTCAAAAATCTATCCGTGTATGTACACACACACTCTTTGCAAGTGCAGAGCAGAAGGCCACGGCCTCTCAGGGCTCCTCCATGTGGCCTTTTAGGACAGATTGACTTCTGTCACTTTTATTCAGTGTCATTTGCAGCATACATACATTAAAACTTTATATACTTTAAAACCAATTTCAAAAATTCACAAATTTTCCATTAGATGCAATAACTTAAACAATCCCTGTGTAAAAAATGCATCCTGGACTTGCACTGTAATGCAACATGCAGATTGTTTCTATTCAAACAGCTCTGATTGAATCCATGAGCTGTGATTTTCTAGGAAATTGAGACAGGATAAACAGGGAAATTACAGCTCAATTAACTGTGCTACTGCAGTCAGTGTCTTGGGACGTTTTTAGAGTGTTTTGTAAGTAAAGGAAAGGACGGATAAAAACAGTTCCTGTCTAGCCAGTAATGATAAAACAATATCTGCTGATCCGGAAGCCTACCTTCATATCCTTTGAAGACAAAAAGCCAGAAGCAGCATCAAAAACTCACTTATTCTATCATGCACAAAACACACTACTCAAGTCAAGTTCTTTGTGTTATCTTGATCCCTTGTTTTTGGTCTTTAAAATATAATATGTGTCGAAGAACAACTATATTTTCAGTGTATTAAATATGCAGCATTACATGTGTTAAATTGAAGGAGCTGCGACGAACTCTGTGCTTTGATTCAATTTGCTGAGGAGGCAAAGAATCTCTACAGCTGGAGTTCAGAGGCTATGTGTTTACAGTGTGTGTGTGTGTGTGTGTGTGTCTTTGTGAGGGGTAGTAGGCATTTAGCTAGTAAAAGCACGGAATGAAGTACTCTTTAATTAATCGCAGAGCATGATTCGCCCTCAAGCAAAAAAACTGAGCCAGCTCTTGTTTTAGAGAGACTCTGACAAGTTTGCCGCCGGTGAAAAATACAAGCTTCTTGCTTTAGGCCTTTTCCACTCAAAATGAGATTTGTCTAAACAAAAGCATCAGGATTGTTACAGAAAGTGCAGGAGAGGCTGCAGGTTCAGCTGGCTGCATCAGCTTATAAAAACATTTAGATGTTGTTTTCTCGTTCTCATTTGAGACTCTTAGCACCTTTTGTTTCCCATGATGCATTCTGGGAGCTCAGAGGTATACATTTATGTGTCCAATCTTGGATTAAACGAAAGTAATTTTCTATTATTTGGGTCAGAATAGCAGTTGAGAAGATGAAGAGCACAGCAGAAGAAGGCACTTTGTATTAAATGCAGGTGATATTTCTGGCCGGTTTCTGCAGGAACACATGGGTTAAGCACCGAAGATGAATTTTCTTCCTCATCTAATGGCTTGTCCTAGATTTCCCCACCTGCCATGCCCTTATTTTTTACCGTGGTGTCTAATCCACCATCGCTCTTCCACTTAACACAAAACAAAGCCGTCTGCAGCGTTACTCTAAGCAGCCCATGGGAGCTGCTCTGTCGAGAGCCAACTTCATCTCATTGTAAGTAACACACTTTTTATGACATCCATTCCAAGGAGGGGATTAAGCCAAACAGATAGCAGACACTTACCTCTTGC
>JAPZDX010000021.1:22952539-22963562 GCA_029783625.1 Naso annulatus
CTTAGTGCAATCTGTTCCATATCTAAATTTGTTTTGCATTATTCATGCCTGAATGTTCTTCTTCAGTGGGATAATTTGCTTGTTATCGAGCAGCTGAACGATGTAAAGAGTTTAACAAAGACGCAGACAGTTTGTTTTTGATGTGGGCCACCACAGCTGGTGTGATCAAACAAAATGTTGCAGCCAGATTGGAAAGTCAATGTGCGAGTATTTTAACGGCTTCTGTCATAATGTCACGACCAGCTGTGTAAACGGCATTTCTTGGCGTGCAGAGGTCTCTTGATCATACAGTACCCTCCTTCTATTTCCTGCCTCTGCAGCTTTGGCAAATATAAGGAGGTGGTGTAAGAAATTAGGCATAATTTAAGGAATTGTTTAAATCAGCAAATTACAAAATAATGTACCTGCTGTGTTTTGTTGACATTGGCATTGCCTCATCATTTGGGATCTCACAGACTCTACAGTTGCACATGTAAAAGTGACAATAATCACTGCAAAATTAAGTATTTTGTCTCCTTAATATTTTTGTTTTTTTATCTGACTTAATTAAAACCCAAAAGGTAAAATAGTATAGAAGTGATGATCCTTCCCTTTGTCACAAACTAGGCTTGCATATTGATGTAGGTCACTAAATATGGAAATGAAAGGGGAATTAAAATGAAAGTATTTGAATCAGAAATAGAGCTCATGAAAAACCATTCAGTGATGTTTTACAGCTTTGGAACCTAAAACAGAAGAAATTCTTCGGTAGCAGCCTTCTGAAACATACCATCAGTTAAAAAAATCATGTTGCTTTCAAGGTATCGAGGTCATTCGGCAAGTTATGTAAGCTGTTTGAGCTGTTACAGTCCAAAAAAAAAAAAAAAAAAAACGGCCTTGGGTCCTGAAAATACCCAAACAGAACAAGCTGGTTTATTGATTTCGGTTTAGTATCTTTATGCCCTTTAGCATCCATTTATCAATCAGTTATTTGCACCCAGTTTTGAGTGGATAGATTATTAGTCCATTATGTTCCAAACTGATCACCAAAAAATGAGACCAGTTTTGAGACCACATCAAGGCTGACTGCTTCAGTAACTTCAGCAGACTTCAAGACTTTTTACAGCAGCTAAAACCTTGTGTTTTTGACTATGCCAGAATGTTTCCCACAGTGTTTCTGGCCACCAAAGTCGGTGCTTTCAGGTAGACATCGTGAGATTTTCCAACAAGTTTGGTGGTGTTTTTGAAGAGAAAATGGATAATTTCCAACCATCTTTCTAGCATCAAAACCAGGAAATTAAAATCAAACCATAATCTTTTCCTAATTCTAACCAAGTTTTTTTTTTTTTACTTAAACATAATAGATAACAATCACAAAAATGTAAATTTTCAATGTTAAAAACCTGAAGAAGTGTAAAGTTTCAACAAAATGAAGTAGGCTACATGCCATAGTAATGTAATAATATTGTTAAAACAGTCCACACATGCCCACTCACACATTCAATGCAATATATTGATGTGACCCAGCAGGGGTGGGCGGTGGGGAGTGGGTGTTACACAGGTGATTGTAAAACATGAACAGCTTCAGTAGCTTCTGTTGTTTTCCTGAACACGACACTGATCAATAAAGACACATTGTGTTCAGGTTGTTACCCCAAGAGATTTCCTGCGTTGGCGTGATCAACGCCAGTGGCATTTAGATCTCTGCCTCACTGTCCCTCTGTATATCTGACACATGCAAATACATTTACTGTACATATATGTGCACACGCGAGCACCGCACTTAATTTTGATTTGTGCTCATTCTTTATCTGGAAAGACGTTCCTGTAAGGAAGCTACCATTGCATGTTGTCTGCATGAGCGAGATGGTAAAAATAACTTCACTCTATGAATATGACCAAAGCCCACTGCACACACACACACACACACACACACACACACGCACACGAGCATCTCTCCAAATGTGTCTTTTAAGTATGAAACATTCAGTCCCTGCAGATATGAAAAGTGGCTGTAAAAGGTTTGTAGTTTGTTCCATCGCAGAGGGAAAAGAAGGCTGCCAGCTTACATTCAAGGTGGATTCAGTTTATTATTATTCCACAGTTGACTCAGATTCTATATGTGCATCACAACATTAAGCCTTCTATACATTTCTTGCTTGTTTGCTCAATATAAAGTGAGTCATAAATATGCCTGATGCAACAATAACAATTAATAATACTGCAGGGTGACTGATGATGCTGCAAAGAAAAGAAGACAAATTACAAAGACGCCGTGTTTATCTCCTGGAGCTTTACTATCCTAACCGGGCTCAGTCCCTCACCCTGATCTATTCTTCATTGATGTACGCAGACCAAATATCCCAAAGGCAGATATTTGAGTAGGACAAAGGGATTATTGTTGTGTTTGAGGCATTGCTCAGCTTTGCAAACAAGCATTTTAAAGACTCTGTCTCTAAAGAAGTCCTTGTGAGAATGAAGTGAGGGCCTTACGTCCTCATGGCTGCCCTAATTTCTCATGTTGTCTCACAACAATATTGATCTGATTATTCTGCTCTGGGATTTAAGGAAGGATTCTACAGAAGATCCCTGATGGGATGTTGCAACGAAACCACCTCTGCTGTCATAATTCCAATAAATCACCCAGAGGTGGTCAATGCTAAAGATTGTAGCAGCTGTGCTTGTTGGATAAATGAACCTTGGCTTGTTTTTATGGGAGGATATAGTGTCTGTGATCATGTAGCCTTCTGACATAAAACATGGGTTGTGTGAACAAAAAAAAAAGTTGTAGAACCAAAATCTGTGCATGAAGCTAAAAAACAAACATTTCTTTATATTTTTTCTTGTTGAAATATTTATTTATGTACATTCTGTGCAAAATATACCTAAATAAATATAAAGGGGTGAAATGTGGCATATCAACACAATATGTGCTCACGCATGCCAGCATCTCCACTGTAACCACACTTTCTGTTCCCCGCATGTGTAGAAAAAATGTTATGAGCATGACATATGTGTTAGAGAGGCAGAGAAACACAGACTGTTGTCCTGTCCTCTCCGTGGGAGCACATGGTGCGCTGCTGTGACAGTCGGCATTGAACATGTCTTTGGGGATGCTCCATTATTTACACTGTGCCTTCCTGTGGCCCAGATGAGACATGACAGGAGCCACAGGAAGCTCATGAATTAAACAGAGGGGCCTAAAAGCACAAGGGGAGGGTAGAGGGTGACAGAGAGGCCTGGGGAGACAGCAGAGCACCGGAGCTGCAGACTGCAATGCACATGTCGCCGCAGCCTGCGGGGCTGGAAGGAGGTGAGGCGGGGAGGAAGGAAGGGACACGCCGGGACAGAGAGAGAGAGAGGGAGCGGACAGAGCACAGGGGAAAGATTTAGCTGAAGAAGAAGCAGAAAGAAGAGATGGATGCAAAAGTAGAAAACTGCAAACAAGAAAAACTGAAATTTAGTTACAAGACAAAGAGGAGAGAAATGGCAAACAAGCACAACAGTCTTAATATAGCCAAAGAGTCATTAATACCTCACTGATGCATACAGAACACTGAGTGAGCAGCGGTGAGTTGCTGCTGGTGTTAGCCTGCGTGTCCGGATGGATGGGCTGTGACTCATCACCTGACGCAGCAAACCAACACACAGCAGCTGTGGGCAATAAAAGACTCCGGCAATACCCTTGCTGTTTTAATGAAGTGATAAAATTTGACTAATGGGTATTGAGGGAACAGACATGGATGTTGAATTTTGATGGATGATGAATTACCTGCATATACATAGCTGGTTGTAATACTTCATTGCATGCAGGGTGTTCAAAATCAAAGTAAAACTGTAGTTTGTCTCTGGATTAACCAGTAATGTGGGTTAGTACAAGCCTGACTGTGCAAAAAGTCTCAGATACAACCATCATCTGCTGAATAAGACCCTGCTTTCTCTGTCTCATACACACACACACACACACACACACACACTCTCTTTTGTGTTTTATGAGTCTGATATTTGTAAGTAACTTTTTACAGGAAGTGCCTCTAATGACAACCCCTTTTATTGGCCCTCGGGGAGCTGCTGTCCATCTCTCATGGCAACCCCAGACGGGAAAAGAAACCGCCCAGACCATCGGTGCCAGGGTGATATCATCTGATCATCAACCTCAAACACGGGCGCTGCGCCACACAGTGCATTTTCATATAGAGGAAGGTCTTCATCCTTCACTATCCCCCTTCTTTAATTCAAGGCCCGTTATCTGCAAATATTAATCCTGCAGAACAAGTGAAATTGGCTTGTCATATAAAGCGAAGTTGTGAGCGTTATATATCTGAATGGGTGCCAAGTGAATTAGGCTTATTAACTTGAATCTGCAAAAATTTTTTTTTTTTAAACCTCAAGCTGAATGTAGCTTCTCTTATTGATGCAGTCCATTAGTTGTAATAGTAGTCTGTCTGTGGAGTATCAGTTGTCGTTCTACTTGTGCTTGAGTGCTCTTAATTCCCACCAGAGCCCATCTGGACGAGCATCTTTTCAAACAATGTGACAAAGCACTGTTGTGCAAAATTTAGAAACAGGCTTTACATGAGTTCGACATTTACAGAGACGTAATATTTGTTCCTGAATTTACATCTTTAGCCTCAGACATGATCATTAGTGATTTTCAGTGTTTATAGCTAAAGGATTTATAAAACAACTTAAATGACACACATAGAGACAGCAAGAACAATAATTAAATAATCAATGTTTGATGGTTACAATAGGAATAGATTTGATTATGTTGCTCAAGCTCTCTGAAATGAATTCACATGTGACTGTGTGTGTGAGAGGCAGACAGGAAAACAGATGTTCATTTCTTTGTTGCAGCTTCGTTCATACGTCTAGAATGTTGACGTTCATTTTAGCAAGAAGCAAAACCCTGTGACCACATGTCGCGCCTGATATTTAACACCATATTATGGTGCAACAGAGCTGAGAAGAAGCCATGAGATTAACATTTAGAAGTTACTGATGTTAAGTCAGTTTGTTTGAGATCAGTTTTGAGGGCCGAGCAATGGTGTAAATGTAAGTAGTCCAAATAATAATGCGTCACCTTATTGTCCATATCATTTTCTTGTGGTCAAATATTCAAAGAGGGTGCCTGCAAATTCTCTTTTTAGTTGCTTTTCTCGAAGTATCACTCCTTATCTCACAAATGTAAATGTGCGTGCAGAGAGCTGCCCTTTTTCTATCACCATCCCTCTCTAAAAGTGTGACTGAGGGGGCCATGTGCTCTCCATCCCCCCACCTCCAGCTCACCACCACTCGGTCCATATGTGCTTTCTAGTGGCAGCTGCAAACCCCCTCCTGCTTGCCCTCTGAAAAAAGAAAGTGAAAAACAGCCCCCTACGCCACAGCAAAAGACAGAGAGCTTTTCTGGTCAGGTGGTGTCTGGCTGCCACTGCGAGTGTCAGGAAGAAATAAAAAGAAAATGCTTCTCGTGTCTATTATTCAACAGCTCACCAGTCATTTGTAAAGACTCCTCTGTCTGCAGTGTTCATCCGTACAGGAGAAGTTCATTTCACACTGTTTTGTAATCAAGTTGATGCATTAATTGCGTGCATGTGCGCACCCAGCGCCACACACACACAGACCTGCAGTTATACACTAATAAAGCACCACAGTGGCCTCCCCATCTGCCTCCTCCAACTCCTTTTGGGGACTGCAGGAGGTGTAGAGCAGCAGACTGAGCCTTAGTCTGCTCAGCACATTAATAACTCAGTGACATGCGGAGGCTGGCCGGCACATATTGAGACAACGCCAGCGGAAATCTCATTCGGCACCAATTACAATATTACAAGACAAGTGTGCAGACAGTGAAAAAAAGAGGCAAGTGTGCAGCACATACAGGTGCAAATATGGAGGTGGCCCCACAGTTCTGGTCAACATACACCACAAACCTCTATGAAATCTCACCTCACAGCAGATCTGTTCTCGACAGAAGGAGCTGCCGTCTCCTTCAGCATGACACCCATCTTGTTCGAAGGAGGAGCTGAAGTCATATGGATTATTAGTATACTAAACTAAAAAAGCTAACAAAAAACATATATTATCATAACTGACAAAACTGAACCTAACAGAAAGTCAAGCCACTTGATAACATGACATTTACATTCTATCGATAAATTATACAATACGTATCCCCACACATAACTCACAGTCACTGTGACACTGCAGCTCATCTTTGCATGATCTGAGACATATTCCCAGAAAGAATTACTTTTTCAGATAACAACCTCCAGTTTCAAGTCACATCTTGGGATTCACATTGGTTATTCACATATGCGATTAAACTTTAAGCATCTGGCATTGGACATGGCATGGAGGGGGGATTCATAAATCCCATGAATGTTGGAAAAAGCGAGCGCGCTGCTCCCGAGGACCTTTGCTCACGCTATCCATCCGTGTGTCACTCACTGCCCTTTTTAAACTTTCATGTTAATCTCGTTATTTATTCACACAAATCCTGATGTGTCTACAAGGATCCTCTGATTGAGTCGAAGAAGGGAGGAAGAGAAGGCAAGCAGGCTTGTACATGGAACCTTTGACATATCTGATCATGTGTGTAGCAGGGGTGGGAAACTCTAGGCACCGAACGATTCCATTTGATTACAATTCATAATTTTCACAATTTTACGATTATGAAGCATCTTGATTTTACCTTAGTGTGACACAGCCAAAGGGATCTCATGGTCAGTCATGTTTATTTCTTGTTTTGTTTTGGGTTTTTTTGCTGCTCTTGTAAACTGTCAGGGTGCGTGGCACGCCGCCATTCCATTTTCCACCTTTTTTGTTCTATTTTGTGTCATTTACAATTTCAATCATGGATTACTGGACATTTTTGAATTGATTCAGAACCGTCCACGTCTGAATCTTGGTGCATCTCAGAATCGATTTGTTTCCCCACCACTAGTGTGTACTTAACCCCAGACACTGCACTCACTTACATTAGACACCTTGCTCAAAATGACTCATGTTGTGAAGATTTTGCTAAAGAAAATGTATGTATGCTTATGTGTGTGTGTGTGTGGTCTGAACGTGAGAAGGTTGACTGACAAACTGAGAAAGGAAGTCCACATGCATGCAGCATGCGACACTTACTGCAGTGTTATATTCTGTACCTAATGTATCACCTTTGCCTTGCCTTGCCCCTACATTGTTATCGCACAGGATGAAAGACTATTGACACGCTGAAGTCACGACAACAATCTGCCCGCTTCAATCTGTCACACCTGTAAATTTCAATAAGGACAGAAAAGCAAAGGACCTCATTTTAAAAATTACCTTAAAAAACTTGATGCTACTGCCTAACATTACAAACAACATGTCAGTTAAGCAAAAATAAAAATTGTCACTGTCTTAAAAAACGTAGGTTGGTGGAGATCTTTCCTTATGCTGTGTTTGAAGGGAATGAAGTGTTATGAAAATATGACAATGATATGAATGAGAGCCCTCAGCCAGGCTCCTGTGGTACTCAAATCTGTACCCATCCTCAAACCTGACAACGTATTTACGGTGAAACAGAGCAGAACAGCCTGGCTGCCCCGTCGTCCTCCTTCACACACTCTTCCTCCCCTTAGCAGACGGTCAGTGCCAGCCCCATGCTCATAACACACACGCAGGGATGCAGAAGACAAAGACATGAAGGCATGCACAACTAAATAAAAAGTCGCAGAACACACATGCACACATGGGAAATTAAAATTTTTTAACTTCTAAATGTGCAGCCGTCAATTGAAAATGGTTCCTCCACCTCTCATCAGATATGAAGTTGGCCCGCTAATATCATCTGTCTGCCAATGAAAGGCAATTAGCCACATCCTGTCTGCGATCATCGTTATGCTTATTTCACCGCCATATAAGGCCAAATGAGGAGTGGGGACTACTGGCCCTAGCAGGAACAAAGTCCCAAGCATGGCAATACAGTAAATGCACATGCGATGATGTCTTGATGAAAAAAGATCAGGCTGCTGTGCCACTTCAAGAGGCCATTTACTCTGGAGTGCCCTACGTGCTTAATGAGCATGCTCGAGTGTAAATGGCTAGCGGTGCATGTACGTCTGCGTGTTTACAACTGAGCACTCGTGTGTTCCAAGTGGAGTGGTTTTTATGGTTACATGTCAAGTCGGTGTCAGTCTTTCGATTGCACAGTTCACTGACCTTCTGTGTCACAGGACTTTAGGGAGGCCTGTACTTTAGCGGAGAACATCGGCATCAGCTTCCTGATTTACCCATGAGAAGGCAAGGTGCGCTTCTTTCTGAGAGGCAGTAAAGTTTTTCACATACAGGCCGGAAAGAGGGTGAAGGAGAGGCGGGTTCCTGATAGTGTCACTCAGATCAGAGAACACTGCAAATCAGCAAAGATCTGGACACACAGACGCATCTATCTATCTATCTATCTATCTATCTATCTATCTATCTATCAATACAAAAAAGAGAAAGTAAAATGAGATCTCATAACTTGATATAAGCAACTTGTACAGAAAGTAAAACTCCAGCGAGCAATGAGAAGGTGGTTCAGCCACCTTTTTTTTTCTTTCTTTTTTTTTACAGTGCCAGTTGCCCTAAGATAATGGTGACGGCAGCTGCAACGAGGGCATGAGTGGAGGCCGTGGGTGGAGGGAAAACATGGCCCATTGCTTGGCTGCTCAACACTATGTTCAATCAGGTCAAGGTTAGTCCATGGCTGACTTACTGGGGCTTAAAAATTAACTTACCAGCCTGTAAACGCCATTAGAATGATTAAAGGGGTATTTAAAGAATACCCAAAACAGAATGTACATAAAAAGCAACTTCACTGTGCTCTGTCTAGATGCATTGTGCCATTTAATGTCCACTGAGTTTTCTGGTGTGTCCTTAGGTGATCATTTACTTTCTTTTTTTTTTTTTGAAAAGGCAAATGTGCATTTTTAAGATGCTGTTTTGAAACTGTGCTCTGAAGACGGTGGGTTATTTATGTCGACATTCAAGATTAAGCACTTAAACTAAAATGTGAAAACATTTACAATAACCAGCCCATAAAAGTACAGTAAAAATAACTACCAAGCATGATCTTGTGTCAATGCGTCATTTCCTCTCAATATTTTTTCTTACGAGATGTCAGGTGAAAAGTCAAGCAGGGTTATTTTGCGGTGACTAAAACCAAGTCTACACACAGACATCTTCTCGGGTGAGGCTCTGCACAGCCTGCTGCACTGCGGCCATTTTCACTTTGTGCTTGTTTCAGGGGCTTTTTGTCTTCAGTCTGGTCTGTAGTTTTATTGTGGCCATAAATCTAATTGAGCCTGAAGATTATTTGGTTAAATAAAACCCTTTGCTCCCTTGCCTGCAAGTTAAGGATCACTGCTTTGGTGCATTATCCCTAAAAGTGGACAACTGTTCAAACAGATTCAGTATATCACAATATAAAGACAAACACCCAAAACAAATGAAAGCCTGTCACTGTCATAATACTTTCCAACTGTGTTGTTAAGTAGCCTTTTGGTGTCTGTGCCAGTCTGAACGCAGAGGCCAAATGAGTGAATTAAAATAGATGACTCAATGTAGCTTAAACTTACAGGGAGAGATTTCCCGTCACACAGCCAGACTGTATTCAGATTGTCGTACGTAATGCGTCACAGTGCTAATTAAAAACTTCCACCAGGCCATATACATGATTTACTCAGTCATCAGTGGTGAGACAGATAACACCTACCTGGTCGGGAAGATTGAATGATGTCAATCGGGTAGACTGAAAAGCTGCATGTACGTTGCTTAAAAGTAAGAATCCTTAAATATAAAAACAGAGTAAGGAGTAAAATACAACTAATTCTGAGTAACAACACTGTGGGACTTTAAGCAAGGAGACTGCAAATTGTATTGAAGCCTTATTATTTTCATAATATCCTATTTTCTGTTCATGGTATACTGACTTAACCTATCTAGAATGCTTGATTGCTTTGATCAAAGGAGTCAAAATTTACTGCAAGTGTAAGGTATCCTTATAGAAACATATGGGAAACATGAAGCTGGTACAAGCAGTAAAAAAAACCTGGTTTTAACAAACATTAGTGCTTGCCAGAAATCCTGTCAGATTCACACTTCAGCAAATGCACTTAGGACTGTTTTGGGGAAAGAAAATACACAAACTGAAGAAGTATGTTAAGGGAGAGGAGTGTTGTGTAGTGTCTAATTTATCCATTGTGGTATCCAAAAGGATACAAATCCAATTTCAAGGAGTCCCGAGCGAAGATGTCATGGATTGAGCTGGTGCCGCTCTGTGCTCACTTGGCTGTGTCTGCGCGGTGACTGGAGAGGAGAGGGAGAGGGAGGGGAGAGCGAGCAGCGCAGCAGCGGGCAAGCCACCAGCCCTGAAACCCAGAAATAAAGCCGAACTTAGCTTGTACGCGCAGGAATAATTCAATGTGGTTTATAATATGGTAATTCGCATAAACAACACACCGCTCCGGGGATCCTGGTGATAGGGCTGGGTCGTTTGTGGACTCTACACGAGACGGCTGGAAACTCAGAAGGAAAGAAAACAACAACACTGGAAAAAAGACGGGGGTTACACACAACAGTGACAATAAAACAACACTCCCCGACAAGTGGTCTGCCTGGTGCCGAGGGTAAAGTCCGAGCAGAAAAAAAACAGGAAATATTGCTGAATTGATATTTTATTTGAAACATTTCAAATGTTTGTTTCCTGATAGTGTTTCAGTGTGAACTTTAAACTCAGGAAACAATGAAGACATAGCGAGCAAGAACTCATCAAGTGTCTCGAAGCTGCTAGCCATCCCGCTAGCGTTAGCTTGCCTGTGTTGCAGCCAGCGAATGCGCCGTGAAGCTAGCGCCTGCTAGTGCAGCCAAGTGAGCTAAGTTAGCTTAGCTGGCTAGCTGAACGCGTTTTAGAGAAACTTTTGGTGTTGTTTCCCCCGAGCCCAAACACTGAAGGAGTATTGTAAGAACAGAGGGGAAGGGCAGGTTCCCTTCTGGACTTTTTCCCCTCTACACAGTTTCCTAATATGATGGCTGC
>JAPZDX010000021.1:23006196-23026640 GCA_029783625.1 Naso annulatus
ATATTTTTAGTGTGTGTGTGTGTGTGTGTGTGTGTGTGTGTGTGTGTGAGAGAGAGAGAGAGAGAGAGAGAGAGATTTGTACATCAGTATGAATTTGCTCACAATGGGGGTTTTTGCATCTTAATCTAATTAAGAACTAGATGCCTGAATATAGACGAAGAATTATGAGCTTGAAAATGGGGGAGGGGAATCGTGTTTGATCAAGTCAGGTTGCCTGGCAACCCGAGCCATTTATTTCAGACTAAAAAAAAAAAAAAAAAAGCCCTCTAAGATTTAATAATCAGGTTGTCTGCATTAAAATGCAAAAGAGGCTGCCAGGCTGCACCTGAAGGACAGCAAAAATTAGGCAGGGTAATTTCTCGACTTACAGGTGAATTGCTGACCTTCTGCAGTCGCTCCCTGTCAAAATCAACACTCAAACACTGCAAATCAGCCAAAATAAAGCTTATAAATGCAGCATGTAAAAATATGAGTGACTAAAATTGAGGTAGCAAGCGCATACAGATTTTTTTTTTCCTCTCATTTTAAATTTTGCTAATTGAGCAAGATCAAGCGAGTCTAGAAGCAGTCATTATAAATTAAACACAATGTTCATTTTCAATTTTCTGCTCAGGCAGGTTCACAGTTTGCATGGCTCATTTAGTCAAAGAAATTAAACCAAATATAATGACACTAGCAGACAGGAATGAAAGAAATTATGGCAAAATACATCTTTAACATGTTTCTCATTCAAAAATAACATTTATTGTGGTACAGCATTACTAACAAATTTTAAATGATCGATGATTTAGTTTATATTTTCCATATAATTCAAAACTTTTCTAAAAACATATTTCACAAATAAAATTTTCTGACGCTCTTCTTGAATTGCCAGTGTAAAAGCTGGGTGTTGTCTGTTGAAGGGCCCCTGCTAATAATCACTGGCACCCTCTTCTCCTTTGTTTTCCTAATTGCCGCCGTCCCTTTTGTTAGAGAGCATTCTTATAGTGAGTGCATCAATCTCTGCTGGAGAGCACTGACGGCTTCCTGTGGACTTCCTGTGGACTTCAACAAAAAGCCCTGTCAGGTGGATCAGCCATTAGTCACCAGTCTACAAATCTGATGTTTAAAGTACACGCATAATTCCAAAGCACCCTGTGTGCTGCACAAATTGCACACGCTTTATCCTGGAAATGTCACACATGTGAGGCTGAACTTTTTATGGAAAACATGTTGACACAAAATGTTGATTTGAGTCTTTGATCAATTAAATCTCATTGCATTTCATGTGTGGCATCAGAAAATGTCAGACGTGATATATTTAATTTTCAACAATAATGCTGTTATTATTATCATATGGAACTGACATGGCTGGTATAATGTAATTATATGGAGTGACTTTGTTTTATTTCCAAATCTAATAATTCGCCCAATTTTTTATGCTATGAAATCATGTTTATGCTTGTTCTCAAAACTAATAATTTCATTTTTTATTTTACATAATGATAAAAATAATAATAATAACAATAATAATAATAACAACAATAATAATACTATTACTACTACTACTACTACTAATAATAATAATCATTTGAAAATGTCTCTTTTTAGTCTTTATCTGAATAGGTCTCATCTGTATCTGCTGTAATGTAATCTATAATAGATTTTGTAGAATGCACTGATTAAATAATGCCCTCTTGTGGTCTTTGTGTGAGGACCATTAACCAGAAACAATAATTAATATAATAATAATAATGGGTATACATTTTTGCAGATTCTTTGTTCTTAATAGGTCTCCAAATATACATTATACATTATATTTTGAATTACATTGAAGCTTTCATTTCCTCCTTTAATTCTGTTCTTTGTGAGAGACTTAAGAGGTTCATTTAAGAGAGGGTTTACACACACACACACACACACACACACACACACACACTTGAGTGGATGACGGGAATTACTCGTTCTTTTCACTAGATGGGGTAAGAGCATCAGTTTAAAGGCTTTGAACGTGAGTAAATGTTGCCCCACGGTACCTTTGTAAATGACAGTTTCTTGATAAAAATGTACATGAATTCTTGAGATTTTCCAGATTCTCGATAAAATCTGAACTTAGCTCACCTCTGTGAGTTATACATGTGCCAAATCTCTGAAGCAGATACTTAAAAATTGAAAAGTTTCTCCCGTAAATTCAACAATGTGCATGGCAAAATAAGCAAAGGAATTTTTTTTTAAAGTATGCACATTATGTATGCGTGTGTTTGTGTGTGTGTGTGTGTGTGTGTGTGTTGCATTGCATTTGTTTTATTGTTTTAGAGCCTCTGCTATGTCTTGACAAGGCCAACTGTAGGAATTCATATGTAACTTTGGTTCATAGAGCAATATAACATCTACAGTTTGATGTTTTCCAATCTCCATTTATTTATTTTTTCTCAAATATTTGGACTCTTAAAATTGTGTTTCTCTGTGATTCCTACAGTTTTTCCGCTCCGTCCTTCGTCTTTGTCCAGTGCCGCCGCCCTTGCTTCATACATTCGTGTCCAAATAGCATATCATTAGCTCATGGTTGTGTTATGGCCCGCTGTTGTTCGTCCCGTCCCGGCTCCTCAGTGTGTCTGAATTGGCATGGGAAAGAGACGGGGAGAGCTTAAGCGCCAGAGCTGTGCGGCTCTGTGGAGATGACAAGTAGCTCCTTGATTAACCCATAGGCTGGTTGAGCGGACACACTGTGTTCTTTATTCATTTCCCTTGTCCTTTTCTTTCAGAAAGAGACCCAATAGGGCCCAGCAGGTGAATGTAAAGAAACGCAAGAGGACTCCCCTCCGATCGGCCTTTTCAGAGCCAGACAATGGGTCGGCCCACCTCTTGTACAGCTGCATTAAAACCCTGATTAAAGTTCTTCCTGTTAGCGATTGATTGAGGATGCAAAGCTAAAACCAACAAAAACCAGCACTGCTGAGGCCCGATAATGACCGGGCACCACCTACAAAGCACAGGCTTCAAATAATTAGTGGGGTTTTGTTTTCTTAGTAGGTGTGTGAGTGTGAGTGTGTGTTTGCGAGGGAGTGTGTGTGTGTTAGTGGAGGAGAGGAGTAGTGAGGAAGGAGAGGTTGTAATCATACCAGGAGGTCTTCAGACAGATAGCTCCAATTAATCAGTGGCCCCACTTAAAAAAACTTTTCTTTTCTTTCTTTTCTTTTCTTTCTTTTCTTTTCTTTCTTTTTCTTTCTTTCTTTTTATTTCAATTAGCAGTGTGTCTTGTTTTGTGCAAGTGCATGTTTGTATGTTATGTTATATGTCAGTAGTTTGATTTTTGTGCTTCAGCCTAAAATAAAAATAAAAAACAAAAAAACAAAAACAAAACAAAAAAAACTATGTAACACCTAACACTGATAGAACG
Organism: Naso annulatus; assembly: GCA_029783625.1. Taxonomy (NCBI): domain Eukaryota; kingdom Metazoa; phylum Chordata; class Actinopteri; order Acanthuriformes; family Acanthuridae; genus Naso; species Naso annulatus. The sequence goes on from JAPZDX010000021.1 coordinate 23,009,576, forward strand.
TTAACAGCTCTAATCAAATCATTATTGTTTCAGTTCAATTATTTTTTTCCTCACTTATCGTCACAACACACCAGGATTTATATGTAATCTGATCATGATAAATTAAAAATCGCAGAAAAGGAATAAACAAAAGAATCAAGGAAAACTTGCATGCAAGAAAATAAACGTATACGTTGTTATCTGAAGAGCTGAATGCGTTGTTTTGCACTCAGACCCCTCCAGTCATTTATAGCATTACAGGTTTTGAAAGAACAAAAATCGTCTCCCACTTTCGCTTCATGTCTGTTTAAACTTCCACATGCGTATCATAATCATGTTTTGAAGTGTGCATTTTTAAACACTCTTGTCATTGTTATGTAAACAGCCCTTTTTGCATGTTAATCCTTTTATGAGAGAACATTAGGGAGACGCATGACGACATGGGAAATGATTTGCAGAGAAGACGCTGAGAAGATTTTAACAATACGCATGTGTGTGTGTGTGTGTCTGTGTGTGTGTGTGTGTGTGTGTGTGTGTCTGTGTGAGTGTCTAGAGAGAGACAGAGAGAGAGAGGTTCTTCAAGAATCCATAAATATTGCATTTCTTTGTTTGACGGATGTGTGACACATTTTCATGTTTCCTCAACAAATTCCACTGTCATATTTTCTCTTTTGTCAGTCATCTTCCAAACAGCAGATCCTGACAATTATCCCAGAGAAACTCCTGATCAAAACCGTCTTATTCTGTCTGCTGCTCGGCTCCATCACACACACTGATTCTGCATCACTCTCCTCTTCCTCTCGCACCATCTTTATTTGATTCCGGCTCTGTGTATCGCGCCACTCATCAGTTCAAATGCAGAAATTACATTTACAAAGTGTTTGTGTCATCTGTGTTCTTGCATTTCTGTAACGCCTGTTTGTTGATGTGCAGCACAGTTATTAGAGCGCTGCCGCAGATTGATTGTCATCAGGCTTCTCTCTGTACTGTAACGAAGCAGCTAATTCACACTTTGAACAGAGGAGGGCATTGTGCATTTGGCTTAATGTGGGTCGCTCCTAATGATGGACTTGTCAGCAGAATAATGGCTTTGAAAATCATATTAAAAATATTTTCTGGATGATTGTTGACTGGGTTCACCTGTTCAAGACTAGAAGGTTAGGTTTGAATTTTGAGAATTTCTGCCTCAAGCTAATCAAAATAAATAGAAGAAACATTTTTTTTTTTTTTAAAAATCACAAACTTTTACTCATTTAAAATTTCAGAACAATTTGCCTGGTAAACTGGATTTTTTATTTTTTATTTTTTTAACAAAAGAAATAAATTCGCAGAAGGAAAGCCTTTCTTTTCCATCATGCCTGCAGTATTTAAATAGCAGGAGAGTAAAAAAAGAGACGGACAGGTGGAGGAAGGCACTGAGTAGGCCCTCAGGCTAAAGTGAGGGTCTTGGGCAGATTGGCTCAACGATCCTCACATCCCACACATTTATCAGAATAGGGTTAGCGTACCACACTGTGCCTACACTTACACCATGCCCTCACGCAAAACACACACACACACACACACACACACACACGTTTAGACACCCGCCTACACCCACTGTAAGCCTCATAGCCTTTTTAACGTCTCCTCTACCTCTTCCTCCCACTCTACCGTTATTAGCCTCAGACAATCAGACTACCTGACTCCACCTCGCGGCGTGTATATGAGTCAGAACGACCTGCAGTCTCAGTTATTTTCAAGAGCATAATTGTGCCGTGTGTGTGCTGTGCATCATTTGCCAGTGCCGGATTAAAGAAAAAGTGCGAGGAGTGAGAGAGACATCATTAAGGTATTAGCAAAATGTCTGAGACTGTGAAATCATTAGAATTTGTCATAATATGGTGCAGAAGCACACAGTAAAATATGTTTATAAATACAGTTCTAGGAGTTTTATTCATGCAACTTAAAGCCTTCGCAGCTCAGCCAAAGTCCTGTGATGTTTTTATTTCATATATGGTCAGGGAGTCTTATTTAGCCTTACACGAGGCAAGTGTGGCCTCAGGCGTATAAAAAAGAGAATTCGACTTTTTGACAGAGAGTCAATCTCTCTTTCATTTTCACCTTGTACGTCTCTTTGCTCTTTGAAACCTTTATGCTTATAGAAATGGACATTAACCGCACCTGGCAGGCAGCGAGTGGGATAAGAGCAGGGGTCTGTTGATAAATCCAGCTTGGTTTGTACGCGGACTCTAACAATGTCTACACCGAGCCCCCCGAGTGAAAAGCTGTGAAATGGTGTTTCTGTGTACTGCTGCTGTTCTGCATTCACCCTGCTGATTTATTATAGATAGGACAGAGTGTTAGTCTCTGCTTACAAGTCTGCTGTTCACGTGAATTTGTAGTGGTGAATGAATGACCACTAGAATTATCAAGTGCACGTGACAAGTGACATATGACATATGGATAAGAACTGTCAATTGTCCAAAAAGATGCTCTTTATTTCACAATCTGACATCTTTTTAAAAAAAATCTTTTTAGAAAATAAATAAATAAATCTGTTAAAATAAAGAGAAATTATTACATTTTTCTGATTCAGCTGTTTTCTGGAATAAATCAAGATAGTTGCAAAACACCAGTTCCATTTCCATGCGCTACAATAACTGCAAAGACTGGCAGTATGAACACAACCTCAGTCCTCAGCTCCAACCCCCCCAACCTCATCCATGCCCCCACCAACCCGCCCTCGACAAACGTGGTTCTCTGCAGCACAAACAGCCACACGTTGTCACACACTCGACCCGTGGTGTCAGCACCGGGTCACGGAGGCCGATGACGGGCTGTGTGTACCATCAAACACACATGTCAGCGTGAAGGACTGCCAGGTTGTCAGTAACTCTTCTCATCCAACCCTAAAATATTGCATAGTCCAACACCCCGCTCACACACACACTCGCACACACGCACACTCGCACAGACTGGCTCAATATCCTGATCCGTCTGACCCCGGTGGATGTGGATCAGTGCCGAGGCGCTGACAACTCAGGCTCTGGCATGCCAACAAGTCTGGTGTCGATGAAGTGATGCTTTGAATTAAAAGTACGTTTGACGCTTAAGAGGAGCTAACCTGATTTGACTGGCTAACGTGATTTGAGTGGGCTCAGACAGAGATAGAGCGCCGCGGTGTGTGGAGAGAAATGGATCTCTGCCAGCTGGATCTGCTTATTCAGTCGATAATGGAAGCAAATGCAGCCAAATGAACCTCGAAGTTCAGCACGGAGCTAATCTGAAATGTTAACAGTTGCCCTTGCAATGATGCTCTTCTAGGTTTTATCACTGTGGTTATCTAATAGCTTCTGCTAAATGCTCTTGAGCATTGCAAATGTTTAGCGTGGTGATCGTTGATAAGCGCTTAGAATTTTTTTATAGGCATTCAGGGAAAGAAATCAAATGTAACTCCAATGCAATTAGTGTAAATGTGAATGGTTTGTATTCTGGGAATCCGTGTTCATCTCTGTTGTCATATCTTTCATAAACTCACAGTCGTTTTTCTCGACCATACTGTGGCTAATTTTGTCGTAAGAAAAGCTTTTGATGAGGGAGGCCGAGCTTCTGGGCCGTTTTTCGAGGTGAGAGAGTGTCAGAAATGGTGAGATACAAAGTGCAGAAGTGTTGATTGGGGGTATGAGGGCGAACTTGCAGATCTAGGAGAAAAATATTGGACTATTATGAAGCCCATTTACATCTACGTCTATAAAGTACCAGCAGTGTGTTTATCTAAACCAACACTTTTTCTGTGGCGTCACTGTTTGTGTAAGAAAAAAAGCAGGGTCTTTTGCTTAGTATGTAAAGAAGCCGAGGTGCAGTGCCCCCCCTCACCATCCTCAAAGAGCATTAATCATTGGTCCTCAAAGACACAGTCTCTCTGAGGAGCAGTCACTCACCCCACAATGACGAGACACACATGAAAGCTAGCAAAGAGGGGGGGGTTCAAGATAAGGTATGGCGAACCATCCTGCAGAAGAAGGGGGAGAGGATTTCCCCTCTCATTAAAGATCAACTGCTCGGCTCTCGCCTAACGAGAACTCCTTCTTGAAAGCAAACAAACAAACAAGCACTCGCTTGGAGAGAACCGTATAGCGGAGGAGAGGCTTTTCCACAATAGAGGGATGGATATTCTCAAATATGCACTGCAAATAAACTCACGGGCATCGTGCTTGTCCACATACAGTTAAGTTGTGGATGGGTGCTACCTCTTAGAGGTCATGTAGGTCACTAGTGGTCTCAGGAGGGGAACAAAGCTACGCCTTCTTCTGCTCTTCCCAAAAATGCCTCCATGATCTCCAAGCGTGAGGCCTCGCTCCTGAAGCCCATCCCCTGCTGGGCCTCTCTGGTCTAAAAGAGCCCAGAAGATGGCTGCTCTGCTCCCTCTCTGGCCTTCGGGTCCTCCAACACCTCCTGGAATATAAGGGGATTAGCGGAACAGGCCCTGAGCACCCCTGCTGTCTCAGTGTGGCGCTGACCCACAACCCTGTGGCCAGGTGGAGCTCCGCGATGGGTAGAAAGCAGGGACCAAATTAGCTTCAATCTTCCTCCTTAAATGAGGTGTCCTGACGGGCGCCAGGTAAGACAGGTCACGAGGGGTCGACAAACCCCCATGGTCTGACACAAAAAGAGGCAGAGGATCACCTGCCGCTCGCCAGATCAAATGAGGGCTTAAATAGGGGGCTCCTCTCTTGTCAAATCTCTCTCCATGAATACTCAGGAAGGCCAGAGACTCTACTGTATAGCCTCCCTCAGTCTTGGCCTCCTGTAGACCTGAGACCCTGTTGACTGCTAACACCCCTGTACTTCAGCCCAGGTCCCCTCACAGTAGCCATCAAGCTCTTAATTCCTACTCTCAGCCCATCACTAAGTACTGTGTGCATAATGGACCTATAATCAACCCCTGGCCAATGGAGCCTTTTCTCTCAGCGTGTCTGCACTCATGTTGAGCTCGCATGTCGAGTTGCAATGAAATGCTAATTAGACTTCATATCTACAGGGCTAATCTGTGTGTTCATATTCAGGTGCTTTTAATCCACTCCATAGACGAGCAGCTTGCTAATTTGCAGGTAGTATTACCATAGTGGTCAAGGGAAAAGGGTAAAATTATCTTATAAATGATTATGATGTAGACGTGTTTGAAGGTAGCAGTAATTTCTGAGTGGATATACAGTGAGTTCTGCGACTGTAAGGTTGACGGTCAGATCCTGTTCTCTCCACCAAATAACCTCATCAAACTGCACCGCATGACAGGGTAAGTGAGGGGTGTGGCGATCTAGGTGCCCAACACAATGCCCCTTGTCAGTCAGCCTCATTCCTGGGGGTGAAGAGGGGCGCGGGAGGGTGCGACAAGGCAGCCACAGGCCATTGGGTCTCTGCGATTGGCCTTAATCCACCAGCTAATAAGTTCAGAGAGGGGCCATATGCTGCAGTGCAATGTGTGGGGAGGGGAGTGTTGCCTCATGTTACTTACACCAGGCCGGCGCTTTCTCAGGTACCGCCCTCCCACGGTCTGTTCCTTTGTACTGGGGGATCAGCCCTCTCCACGCTGTGAATGGCCCGAATTGATTAAACCCCACCGTATAATTGTCAGCAAATCCCAGCGAATCATTTCCCATCCATTTGAAAAGTACAATGTGCGTTTCTCTTTTTCTCTTCGCCTCCTTTCTTCCCAACCATCCCCACCCCTCAGTGTCCTTCCCCTCCGGTTTTCTTCTTCTCTCTCTCTCTTTTTTTTTTTTTTTTGTTGATGTATCAGGTTTTTCCCTGCATGCCACTTTCCCCCTGCATGAGAGAGAAAGCAGAGGCAGGAGGAGAAAGAGGATAAGAAGAGGCAGGGGTGAGGAGGCATAGGGTATGCTTGGCTGGACAGTTGGCCGTAGATGAAAGTGGGCAAAAGGGAGACATGTTTTAATCTGAGGCCCGGGCCAGTAGATCTGAGCTGGTACCTGCCTGGGCACAGCCAGAGTCAAGTCTGGTCACAGCATCAGGTCAACACCAGGCAGTCATGTTATGAAAAAGGCAGAAAAAGTGGAACATACATAACTGCAATAAATGTTAAATTAGTTTTCTCCCCCCCTCCCCCCCTTTTTTGGTAGTATTTTGCCAGCCTGTCTTCTAAAGAAAAACAATTTTAGCAGAAGTCCTAAGATGCCATTTGTTTACGTTGAAGTGACAAAGCCCTCCAGCAGACATAGTAATTATGACAGGCGCAAAAAAGGAAGTCAAATGACGTTTTATTATTTTTATTATCATTACTATTTGTAGGAGAGCAACAAAGTCCGTATATAGAGGATGTTGAGGTGGAAGGAGGTGACAACCAAACAGACAAATCGCCAGAATGACTGATGTCATTATACTTTTATGCAAACCACATCTAAGCACAATATCAACATTTTATTTTGGACACTAAAAATGTATGTTGTGACAATGCTGTGATTAAGATCTGGTCAGGTTTGGATACAACAACTACTTGGTTAGGTTCTGAAAAACATGTTCTGGCTTAAAATGTCTCAAAAACAGTGTCCCCGGTTTTGTCCCCACAAATCTGGTGTCTGGTCAATAAAATATATTGTAAAATATTAATATTAAAAAAAAAAAAAGAAATGTACTTATAAAGTGTCTGTAGAAACGTAACATGCCAACCTTTTTTTTTTTTTCAAAGCATCACTGACCACTTTTAGGTTTTTGATTTTAACCACAACAGCAAAACTATCCTCGACAAAGTAGTCATTTTATTTCAAACACAATGTTTTCCCAACCTTAGCTAAGAATCTACTTAAAGCCAAACCACAATGTATTTGTAAACATGTCCTATTTATTTATTCATTTATTTATTTGTTTATTTATTTATTGCTGTCTTGATGAAACCTTAATTGCCGTGTTCTCATGCCACAAAATGGACTTAAAAAGGTTTTTGAAGACACAACTGAACGATGTCCTGTCGGCTGGGCTCAGAAAATGTTTGTGTCATTCTGAAGTGCAGTTAAACACAATATTTTTATCATTTAATTTGGAGATTTTGTTTTTCAGGAGTGTATTTTGACTTATTAACTTTGTGTCTCTTTATGTAACGGTATCTTGAAGCATTCAAATATCCTGTTTTTACCACAAACTTATTAACACTTTTCTTTGTATTTTTTAATGAAAACAGGACAGCAGAATTACTCCCGGTCACACTGACTGGAGTACCATCAACAATAACACTTGCTCTTCCTTTTATCAATTCTCTATTATGAGTACACATGTTCAACACCCTTTCATTGATCTGAGAAGTCCCTCGACACAAGTTCAAGCCTCCCTGACCTCAGTCATTTACCCCTTGACCTCAGCCATTGGCTGAAAGCTGTTTTTAATGTGGAAATTCACTTTATTTCTGCTGACCTTTGGCTTCAAAATAATGTGTCAGTAAATGTGCCAAATTCTGGACACAAGTTTTGCTGTAGATGAGCAACAGTACGAATAAAAGCTTGCAATGAGAGATTTTGTGACAATTTTTCCCTCAATAATTTAACTATCCTTACAAAAAAATTATGCGAGATAGCTTATTTGTTTACAATATGCTAAATGCAGTGTTGGCTTATTAATTCTATCATCAAGCAGAGTACTTGTGGCAATATTTTAAGAGTTTTTTTGTGCATTTTATCACCAAGACAGTTTTCATTTGTCAAATAAAGTGATTCTGATTCTGACTAATTGTGGATATATTTACCAAAATAATCTTTACTCATTGTACAAGCCTTTATGTTTTCAACCACATCTTACAATCTTTATAAGTAGATTCAGTTTGCCCATTTGTCTGGAAAAAGCTAAGACCCTGAACTGGACAATTTTCTAAAAACATTTGTCTCAGAACATGAATGAAGTTTCACACTCAACAGCTCAACAACTCAACAAAAAAGGCCCAGAGTCTCAAAGAGCAAAATGTCAGCCGTCGCAACAGATCGCGCCACATCTCACATTGTTCTTGATCCACAGCCGTGGAGATCCTCTTTGCATATGAGGTGATATCAGGCCCTGTCACGATTCCACTATCCTGACATTGATCTTCAACTTTGACGCTCGGCTTTCATAACTGGCTGAAGGGCGTTGTTTGTGAGAGTGATCTTCATGTAAAGTGCTCATAAACGATCGCAGGCCATGCAGGCAGATTTATGTTCATGGGGGTTACAAGGAGACGTGGGACAATGCAGCATCTCATCTGTACTCGAATAAATAGCACAGTCGTTTAGGTTTGGGGTTTGCAAGTGGTCATGGCGATGGTGGTGATGATGATGGTGATGAGGAGAAGAGGATAGAGAAATATAAGAAGGCTCGGTGAAGGTGGAGAAGGACAGTGAGGAAGCTGTTATGCAAGAAGTTGTGTTTTTGCTGCTTTAGGACTGATAATAGAACCGGACCGATGCAGCGTTAATTCAAATGAAAGCCGCCATGCAAATGCTCACACGGACACAAAACACATATTACCATGCTAATTTTGGTCGTAGCTTGTGGTCAGGAATTGCTGCACCTCTGGCCTCTTATTTCCATGCAGAGCAGTGAACCTTGAGATCAGCGCTGGAAAATGCAGTCCTCAAAGACTGTTCCTCTAAAGAGCCTATCCAGAGTTAATTATCATTTCCCACTCACAGTTCTGCATTGATAATGACTTCCTGTGCATATTTTTGTCCCCTTTATAAGCTAGAATGCGTTCTCTTGCTGTGCATCATCTTGGCAGATGTTGAACGGGTAATTCAATGGTTAAGATGTGAAATTATTCTTCCTTTGCATATGAACCTGTACTGTAACACCACAGAATATGCAGGTCATGGGTAATTCCTGTTGACATTGAAAATGGACGTACAACCAGTGTGACGCTTTAACACAATGCATTCATGACTCCAAGCACCTGATTATTTGCTGTTTTACAATTTTTTGTGTGTTTTTTTGGTCATAACCTTTTGTCAAGGTTAGCAGCTCATCATGTCAAGGGTCATTAATCCTTCACTTGTCCAGCCAAACTCCTTAATGATGTCCACTAACTAGTGCGGGAGTCCATCAGCCAGGGTCTCCAGGGAGGTGTTTGGTTCGCGAACTCTGACCCTTAGTGACCGCAGCGGTCTGACCCACACATGTGCTCTTGTACCAATGAGGTCATCAATGGGACCTTGTCAAGGGCCCTGAGCAAACAGATTAGACTCATTGTTTGTAAATAGGATGACCAGCTGCCTCACTGCCCGTCACTATAATGAAGTGACCCGTGAAGAAGAACGCTGATATAAGCTCCAGTTTATTGGGAGCTCAAGTGGTTGTCTATCATGAAAATGAGTCCTTTGGTAAGATGTGTTTATTTATTTATTTTTTTCCTAAAAATACAATTTTTAACAAATTATTGTTGGCTTAACCCTCTTGCTAAGCTTAAGCAAGGGAGCATAAATGTCATATTTTGCCATTTTTAAAGGCCAAATAAAAATTCAGATTCCAGGATCTTACAATTTAAGCGATGTGTAATATTTGCGACATACCAAAGAAAATAGCCCCTTAAAAAAGTGTGAGCTCTGTAAAAATAAAGACTCACCAGTCACTTATTAATCACACCAAAAAAAAAAAAAAAAAAAAAAGTCAAGTGTTGCTTCGTGTCAGTCAGTTCCTCATTAACCACCCACTCCTGTACAAATTGCCCCCCTGACACCTCGTTGCTGTGTCCACCCAGTGCTGCAACACCCCCGACCCCATGGAGGGCGCGGCGAGGCTGACCATGTCGTCACTTGACCTGCATCTCCCATATGGAGAGAGGCAGTGAACGGATTGAGAGGAGACACTGCTGGAAGGTCAGAGGTTAAATGACCAGGACTGTTTACAAGGCGACGGGGAGTTCAAACAGCCGACGCTTGTCCAGTCCTTGTCCTCCTCCTCTTAATGACTCTATTAAATTTTGGGAACCACTAATGGTCAACAACTTATTTTGAATAATTTTGAAGAATAGTTTAAAATGACCCATCCACGGAATAAAGTTTATCAACAGCAGTTTCTAGCAGTAAAATGTATAACACAGAGGAAAAGAAACCATTACGTTTTTCAGTCTAATGAGCGGGCAGCTAGCAGTCCAAACATAAATCTTCCACACCTTAGCTTCTATACATCATCTCACATGGGTTATGAATCTGATTAACACAGGTTTTGCTTTTGTTTGGGCACCCTGTGTTTACATAAAGAGGCCCAGTGGGACCAGCCCCGGAGGTCAGGGGGTCGAACCCTGGTTGTCAGAGAGCCCTGTGACATTTCTTTCCCACGTTTCCCGGCTGCCATTGTCCACGGTGAGGAGCCCCCGTTAACATTTGGCCCTGGGAGGTAGTGTGGCGTGAGAGGGAGGCCTCGGGGTATTGGACCCTCAGCGGGTCCCTGGGAAACGGGCGTAACCAGGCGGGGCTGAGGCGAGCGGGGACAGCATGGGGTCATTTTCCGGCTTGCTGCCCCTCTAAAGGGCTTTGGAGCGCAGTATTGGCCCCTGGAGGAGTGCTGGTGTGGAAGACAGTACAAAGGGCTTTGTCTTTGTGTGTGTATGTGTGAGTGTGAGTGTGTGTGTGTGCGTGTGAGAGAGAGAGATGTGACTAACTACACACCTCAGCAGGTTTATGTGAGTATCAAAATGATAATTTTGCATGTTAAATATAAATTCTAGTCTCCGCTTTCATTAACAGCTAATTGTGATAATGGATAAGGAAGTTCAATAATGTCATGGTGACTTTAGCAGGGCAGCTGTTAAAAAAAAAAAAAAATCGACCAAGGTGTGTGATCACAAAATATGAGGTGATGATTCAATGATGATTGGGGCTGCTGTTGTGAGTACTCGTGCTTATCACATGATTTGTGATTGTCTCCGACTCAGTAACAACACAATGTAGCTACAATGCAAAAATGAATTGAAATCAAGTATCTGGATCTTATGTAATAAATGTGATTAAAATTCTGCGTGCGAGAACTAATTTCAGAGGTCACAAGATAAAATATTTGCAGTACAACCAAGAATTACAGTATTATAAATGGTAATTTTTTTAATAAAATGTGATTTATTAACTGATTTAATCACTCTCGTTGGATTGTTGGAGAGCAATTACACGTGTTTCTGTCACTCAGATAAGAAAGAGGAAACATGTCATTGTAATTTCATTATAACGCCTTTAAAATTCTACTTTGTTCTTAGATAAATTTAGGAATGATGCAGTATTTTTATTTATATTGCAGCATGATCTTGCAATATTAACACCCAAATTCCTTCTTCCTTGCACCTTTCCTCTCTAAGTAGATGTGCATTTACATTTTCCCTCTTGTAGTGCTCGGATGTCATGTGAAGCTAACACAGCTATTGAATAATAAATAGACATCAGCAAAATGAATAAATAAAACATTTCACCCCACTATTATCACCTTTTTCTCTGTCTACATGCCAGGAAAAATCTCACCGACGCTCTTACTTATAATAAGGTCATCCTTTTTTAATGTTAGCCCACTCGCATCTTCGGGGTCTCTGACAGGTTTTCATGAGTCTGGTTTTGCTGTGGAATTGACGTGTACAGTAATGTATGACTAGGGCTTTGTTGATCTGAGAGGGGTGTGCGCTCGCTAGCTTTGAGTGATGATGGTGGAGAACGACCCCCTCCACCCAAACACTCACACACACGCTCACACACACCAGCAAGCCTCCTGTGGAGAGCAAAGCAGCAGAGGATCTTGAGGGAGAAACGGTCTCTGGTGTGCAGGCACAGAGGGGATCTGTGCTGTTTCTCTCCTCTTGGTGCAGCTTGCGTGCGTGCTGAAGAATGGCAGCCATTTTGTTTTATGCATTAAAGATTCCCTGAGCCCCCCTCATGTCTTGAATTTTTTCTTGAGGTCATCTCTGGGGAAAATGATAAATAAAAACAAAATCCACACACCTGGACTTGGATTTTTTTTTTTCTTTTCTTGAAGAATTTATTTAATGTATTTTCTTTTGAACATAATTTCTTGTTTATCAATTGCATTTAATTTTTTTTTTCGTAAATCAAAAGCTACAAGCTGCTCAATGTTAAAGAAGAAAAAAAGGAGAAAAAAGAAAAATATGTGCAGGGATGGAAATTTTTGCGCATGGAAAGAAATGGAGAGGCACGCTTTGTTTGTCTCCAATAGACCATGCTAGCTCCTGAGTGCTATATATAAAAGTTTCAATAAAATGTCTATTCATCCCAGGGCTGAACGTATTACCAGTAGCATATCAGCCACAAGGACCGGCCTGATAGAATCTCTCCACTCTTCCAAATCGCAGACAAAACATTGCAATCTGCTGGCTGATTGCAGCTATTTTCTTGCTTCTCTCTTAGCAGAATTGTTTCCTGGCCCTTACGAATTGAGTTTATCAGGTGTTGAACAATGGAATAGGGATGGTTTATCAGGTGTTAAACAACAGAATAGAATATTGTGAAAAGGGTCGCAACTTTTTTACAAAACTCAAAACCAAACTTTGTTTCAATTTCATTGCGGGAAAGAGGGCACAAAACCTTTAGATCTAAAAAGAAGAAGTCCTGGCTGCTTTGGATTCATTGCAGCATTTCCACACATCTCCTGACGAATAGCCCTGACGCGTGGGAGGGTGCCATTTTATTTTCTAATGTATTTATTCATGGATCTGACATTTTAAACAACCTCTGCGTACCTGCAGAGTTACAAAGCGGGCTAATTTTCTACCATATTCCATAGGTTTAGGGCGCTTTCGCGCTCCATGGACTGTTAGATCTGAGGACTGTTGACTTGCCGTCTGTCTCTCTTCGCCTCCTGCACTCCCAAAGCCTGAACCTGAACTTGGGAGTGCAGGCATAGATTTATATGCATGCCCCTCCTTTGATGACAGGGTAAATATTCACACAGCCAGCCAAGGTGCCCCCTTCATTACCCATGTGCTGTGTGTTTGCCCACCAGTTAAATTCTTAGGGGGATTGTTTGGTGAGATGAATGGGGCCAAAGTGCTGAAGGACGTATCAGAGTTCAGCAAACAAAACCTCCCCAGATTGGCTCAGCAACAGCCCGGTCCAGTGGGCGAAGTTAGCAGCGAGGAGGTGAGAGGGGGAGGGAAAAAAAAGAGACGTTGCAGGGTTTTGCCTGTCAATTAAGGCTGCTGTGAATGGCTGGGAGGTGGAGAGCGCTCGGCGGCGCTTGCCATCTCTCTGGTCCTGTTGGATCTGTGAAGATAGCCGAGGTGCCGTTCACCTCAAATAGGAAATCCCTGTCAATATTCAACTATTTAATAACCCTGAATGTGCTGCTCACGGTGCCTTTTGAAGACTGTGGGGTCTGCGTTTCCCTTTGATGTACTTTCATTGTCAGAGTCTCTATCTGAAATCTTCGAAGATGGAATTGGTGACATTTTCTCTTTTTTCATTCATTCAATCCAACCTCAAAGGTTTCCAGCAGTATTTCTCTAGTCCAAGATGCTTTGTTGAATGGGGGTGGGGGAGGTGGGGGCATTCAAGTTGGCTGTAGTTCCCCACTAGGATTTCTATCACTGGGTAATGGAACACCAGGAGATTTAGGCGAGGATGTTACTGACAAAATATATATTTTCTTATGTGCTTTGCTTACTAAAGCGCAGACTTCGGTGGTTAGATTGCTCCAATTTAGTTCCTTTTTCCAAAGACAGAAACACGAAGATACAAGTAGATATTGAAGCACATCTACACACATGAACATGCTGTCTCTCACACACACACACGCACACACACACACAATAATATGATCTCATGCGAAGCTTGTGACTGTCATGTTGTGTTTGTCATTAATTTCTTGGATTTTGTTTGCAGTTAAAAGTGGCTAGCAGAGTGCTATTTGATTCCAAGTCTGTGTGTGGGACAGTGATTGGTTTCAGTAGCCGATATTTAAAATCTGCGTTACTCTCCCTGTGATGCACAAATGGTCCTACCAGCTAACTCTGCATAGACTGAGAACACAAAGAGAACCTGAATGGACGAAGACCATAAAAGGACGGCCTTTGACACCGATTCGAGGCCTGTGTGACAGGGGATACAGTCCTGAGTGTATTCTCTTACCTGCTGCTGGCACTGAGAGCATTTACAACTACTGCACTGTAATCATCAACAACTACCAACAACTAGTTTTCCATTTAGACAAACACATTCGTTCATTTGCAGTATCAAAGCAACAATATGTAACTTTGACCGCGACTTTGACTTTGACCCACAGGTTTGAAAGACGAAACTTAACGTTGTAGGTTAATACGTTGCACAAAACAGCAATTTCAGTAAAATCAGGTCGTAATATGCAGAGGAAATGTCCTCTGGTTTTTCCTCTGATGTCCTACGAATGTTCTGTCTGTCTGCAGCCTTTTATTTAGCAGAGCTGTTCCCAACAACTACCCACTGCTGCAGCAGCCTACGTGTTCCTTTCAGGAATGTCTGTGAATCACAGTTGAGTCAGAGCAGTCGTAGGACATCAGAGGAAAAACCAGAGGACCTTTGCTCCGTAAAATATGTCAGTAAAATTGCTGTTTTGTGCGACATTTTCACCTGCATCGTTTAGTTTCGTTTTCAGAGCCGCTGGTCGCAGTCAAGTTACAATGTTTTTGCTTTAATAACTAAACTAGCTAGATTGAGCTACGCCATATGCATTTGATTGTTATGAAACTTGTACTCTTTTACTGCTGGTGTTGGTAGGAATGACCAAACTCTTATGCCCTCAGTCACTGCTTTTTCTTTAGGTTTTGTCCCTCTAGCTTTGCTCCTTATTACTATTAAACATTTTAATGCATTTCATTTTATGCAGAAAGCACAGCTGCTGCCTGTTGTTTCTTCTGTTGATGTAGACTCAAGCTTTTCATTTGCGGAGAGACATTTCTCTCTCTGTTGATGCTGCATTCCTACCTGTTTTGTTATACATTTTCAATCAATTGTCTTTTGTTGATGGTACATGACAACAAAATTTGCAAGTTTCTTTTGACAAGTCAAAAATGCAAGACTTTGTGTGCCATGAAGCCATCATGTCGTACAAAGCAGACAGTAAACGCATTATGTGATTTATTTAAAAAGCATATTAAGACGATATTTTAGTTGCAGCAGCTGCTTTAAACAATCTGGAATCAAACATTACAACTTAGAAAAACTCGGCGGGAGTATTTTCTTAGTAGTATAGTTGGAGACTTTGTTCATTATCACGTCCATTGGTGGCAAACTTGCCATTGCAGAGAGGCAAATTACTGCACTTACCTGGTGAAGTGACCACAAGGGCTCTGCAATTCAAAATAAGGTCTCATTGTGTGACTTTAATGCAACTGAATCACTCCATTTTATGGGAACCATTTATTGTAGGTATTGAATAAAGTGTCATAGTAGTTCTGACTTTACAGACCTACAATTTAATACAAATGAGCAATAGAAGAAGAGCAGCCAGTGAATGAACAATGGCACAAGAACTATGTGATTGTTGGAGATCTTGGTTCAAGGCTAACACAATGTGACTGTTTCAGCGAACTGCTTAACAGTCGAGGAAATTTGAAATATATATATGTATACTGGTGGCGACTTTGCCTGTAGGTGTATTATAAGCATAAAGAACATTTTTGATGAAAGTATAAGCTGACTGTTTTTGGCTTGTCCTGCAAAAGTTTAGCAGAACATTGGAGTTATTTTTTCTGCATAAACGCCTTTTTTCCTTTCGCGTTGAATTTGCCCTCGTGTTTACATTTACTTCAGACAAATCCTGTTATACAGCGTTCTTTAGCGGAATGATAGAACACGTCTCCTTCTTGACCTCTCACTTCAAAATATCCTTCAAACAAACAAAGCACGTTCATTTGGATGCTAAGACACAAGACCTTGAACCACAGCAGATGTGATAGCAGCTCTGCGATACTAGTGCAAGCAGAGTCCCTGTGAAATGAATAGCGTGGACTTTCCCTCGCTATAAAGTATCTTTCAAGGCCCGTCTGGAGGAGGACACAACTATAAAGCCCACACTCCGGAGCTTGCAGCTGTAATGTCTAACAACTTCCCCCATTTCTCCGTCTCATATTTGGCTAATTTGAGTCTTACCGTCTCTCTGTGGTGCTGTGTGCTCTATACATCTTCACCCACCATTCGCTCACTTTTTCACTCCGTGCACTCTCACTCTGGAGGACCTATACACCGGCAGATAAGAGGAAATGAAGTCTCGTCTGCACAATTTGAAGCGCTGCTTTGAAGCTGAATGTGAAATAGCAGCTCGGCTCCTCTCTGCTCCTCTCTGCTCCTCTCCGGCTGGTAAAATAAGGGCCCTCTCGTTAAAAGCACTTTACCTGTGCTCCCTCTGTGGATCATCGCTCTCATTAAACAGATTTGAGGTCACATTCAAATCACAATTACTCCAAGCACTAACTGTTAATGGGCACGAGGGTTGAAAGAGTAAGAGAAATGTTTCTGACATTTCTTTTTATATCCCTCTTTGAGCTGCGATGAGAACACATCAAAAGGTGTAAGGTGAAGCATAAACTAGCTTAAACCTGAATGGGGAGTGATTATAGAGATGTGCAATATTGAACTGTACCTGAAATCACAATCAGAAAAATTTTACGTTGCACCAGTTCTTAATCTACTGATCTGCCGGAAACAGTCGCTTATACGTTTAATATATAGAAGTGAGTTTTACCTGCAGTCTGAACGAGTGGCTGGAGCACATTCTCGCCCTAATGTGACCTTTCAGTTCTTACGAAGTGAGTTTTCCTGCACTTGAATATGCAACAAACATTACTCTGTGTGTGTGTGTTTGTCAGGGGAGTGTTGTATATGTATCAGACTGTTGAGAACACCCCCTGGGTCCTGCTGCACAATGCCAAGTAGAGTGCAGGCGAGATACTTTCATCTGCTCGCTACAGAGATCCTGCTGGGTGTGTGTGTGAGGGCATACGTGCATGTGTTTGTGTTTGTGTGTGTATGAGTGTGTGGGGTGTTTGTCTGAGTGTTAAAGGAAGGAGATATGTCACCTTGGGCTCTGTAGCACAGTGAGGAAATATACTTTTTTGTCAGTTAGATGCATTAACTCCTCCTAATTTGACACTTTATCATGT
>JAPZDX010000021.1:23103461-23118081 GCA_029783625.1 Naso annulatus
GCATTTGAAATTAAGGCACACCTTTAAGCCACCCCTTTTCAGAACGAGAATGTTTTGAGTTTTTGTTGCCATCCCATTTTTCTTTTTAATTTTGCATTTATCTTCTGAAATACTGGCCACTGATACACACTTATATCAGTTTGCTGGGTGATTTTTAATTCAAACAATGGTGTAAATCTGGGCAAAACACCCCAAAACATGTGTCGTCCAGTTGCAGTTTTGTACAAAGCATAAAAAGACTCCTTCCCTAACAGTGCAGCTACAATTTAATATGAGCAGACAAGAAAATAAAGTGCGTTGTGATCTTGCATATGTTTGATAAGATTCACGATCGAATCAAAGGCCAGGTAGTAACCTCGGCGAGGAGCCCAAACACCAGGAGCGAGAGAAGGCCACAATTAATACATCATTATGCACAGCTACAGTTTATACACGCGAACACACACAGAACACACAGCAAGACCGCCGACCAGCTAGTGTCTGTCTCAATATCCCTGCATTAGACATGCAGGAATGCTAACGTCATTATGCACAATTGTGAATGTCTGTCTGTGACCCCCCACCCCCAACATATTGTGTCTGCGACTAGTCTGTGTGTGTGTGTGTGTGTGTGTGTGTGTCTGAAAGAGGGAAACATTATTTAAATATAATTTTCTTTTATATGCATGTTGAAACTAATTATTATTACTTGTTCTGCATGTATAGAAACCACTGATTGTGACGTTGTTGTTATTCTATTACATAATTCTAGGATTTATCTTCCAAAAAAGACTGAATAAAAGTTAGAACTTATTTGTGGTGAAAAACACACAAGCATATTTTACACCACACACTGTGAACACTCTGTAACCCTGTGTGGAAAATAATGAATTTAAAAAAAAAGAAGAAAAAAAAAAAGATGATTATATAATTCAGGATGAACGCAAATTGACTTTTATCCTTTCAGTGCACAAATGAATCTTTTTGCACTTCCTGTGCTGGCGCAGTTGTGATCATTTTCAGATGCAGTAACCCAACCAGTGTTTTAAATCTTAATGGTGAGAACCAATTTAAGTAAACAGGAAAATAAATATGGGCATGCTTTTCTTTTCAAGGCATGGGGGAAGAAAAAAAAAAAAGGTACTTTTGCCTCAGTTGCTAAACATACATCCGAACATGTCACACGTTTGATAAAGTTAAAGTTTTACTAAAATGGTGAGGAAGAGAGGAGACTTTCATCAGTGCAGGTGTCACTAATCTGCTCTGCATGTCTCTGAGGCGATGTGGTCAAAATATTGCATCATCTCAACACGTACTGCTGTTGTCTCACATTTGCGTTCCTTGTGTTTCAGAGCAGCCACTGCATTTTGTTGCATCATAAAAAATAAATTTCCAGCAAAAAAAGAAAACAAAACAAAGCCACATATTGTTTAGGCATTGTAAGTAAACAGATCTATCCAGTGTTTATAAGCAGAGGAAACTCTACAAAGTCCTGCTTTTATGCCAAACTCTGTGCAGGAGAGATTTACAATCAGATTTGAAAGCAATATATTTTTAGTTATCTGCCACAACCTAAAGGAAAATTGTCCAGCAAGTGTTGTATACAAAGTCCTTGGCATCCCTCTGCTTATACAAACTCCCCCCCGCTACCTCGCTATTCCTTGCTGCCAGCGATTTGCATACATTTGCATGATTTTACGATGTGCATATCCTTTGTTCTGACTGTATGATGATGCAGAAGAAACCCTCCCTACGCAGCGCTATTACACAGCCCGCTGAAAGCTACTTGGATATTAAATTTAAAAAAAAAAAAGAAAGAAAGAAAGAAGAAGAAGAAGAAGCAGTGGTTTTATCTGTTTTAATTATAAATTGATAAGAAGAGATTTTCCACAAATACCAGAGTCATGGCGTGCTACACCAGTGATAATGTACTGCATCAGAATGAGGTGGAAAGATGAGTACATTCTAGTTTTGTGGAATTTTTGAACAACCATGGAAAGGACATATTGTGCTATCGCTAAGAGGCATGAGCATCTGCAATATATAGCACGGGGGAAGGATTGCATCCAAGCATGAAATATGGAATTACTTGACAAATAGGAAATAGGAAAATTATAGATGGAAACTAAATCACTGAAAACGAAAAAAATCCCCCCAACATATTTTACAATATTTTCATAAATAATGTAGTATTTTCTCCCTTAGTTGCCCTTCTGGTTTTAGTCATTATTCATAATTGTTTGCTACTGTATTACCTGATCAGAAAGAAATGAGCCCTTTGTATTCGCTTCGCTATCTTTACTGTGCAAAATTGCTCATTTGGATGTTTGTGAATGGACCTACTGCAAAGTCTTCCTGTACGCTGGCATCTTTTGTTCTCTGCTGTTGTTCTTTTTTTTCCGTACAGACACACGCAGATGCACCCACACACACGCATGCTTTAGCACTCCTTAATCATGCAGGCACATGCAGACGACTTCATTAATCGCTTTGGGCCAGCACTGATGATACAGAAGGCAGTCTACAACGCTGGAGGGTTTATATTCACGAATGCGGCCGCTACATTATGAATGCTCACCCCTGCTGGCACTGTAATAGCAAGCAGCTGTACTCTAACTATATATGCCTGATAGACGATTATGAGTATAGCATAAGAAATGAGGCGATGCAATGTAAACAAACTATAGTGTACAGTAAGCATTCTGTGTTTTCATGGGTGTGTGTCTTAAGGTTAAGCAAATCATACGAATGCAAAAAAAAGAAAAAAAAATCCTTGTCCTCAATTCAAGTGGAAATGTTTCCTGAAATAGTCACAGTACACACTGTACATGCAGTATGTATCTGCAAAGATGAAAAGATGTGCTGATTTCCTGTTTCTGCTTCAAACTCATGACCCTGCCATATTCCGCACCCAGACGATGGCTTATGGAAGGTCACGTATTACTCAGAAAAAAGCCAACCTTTCTAACTAAATAATGCAAAGTCAGATATAGGGGTCTGATGACCCTGACACACTTTAAGGGTGGAGATTTTAGCAGAGAGAGTGAGGTCTATAAGGTGATGGTTTTGTATGTATAGAAAGTGCCTGCAAAGAGACTAAGCAGATAAATGCATTTACTGGATCATCTCGTGAAAACTATGACAACAGAAACAGATGAAATTTTTGGATTTTGAAAGCTTTTTAAAGCTCTTCAGCAAAGTGTTCGATAACGCTGTTGACCCGCCTCTATTATGCACTGACACAGTTCTAAAGGTAACCTCTCCCTCTTCCACAAAGGGCTAATGCTTTTTTTAATTTTATCCCTTTAACATCTCCTTTCAACCTGACTAACACCGTCGACAAGGATCCTAACTACAATCACAAAAACAGTACATGTTGAAATACGATTATATATATAGTATACACAGCAATGCAAAGATATGACATAAGTGTCAAATCTATATACAAAGGTGATTTCTGCAAATGCACAGCAGATTTTGCTATACGATGCCATCCCTCTGTGTTATGATGTGGATGGCTGCAGATTTGAGCACTGACTTTTCCTACCCGGTGACTTGCCCTTCCCTTCTAATTGGTCATACTGAGCAGTTCACCAAATGTGTGTTAGTATTGGGAGTAATTAGGGTGAGTATCGCCAGCGCACACTGAGGCCCGTGGGCGCTGACATACCACCTCTTACCTTCAGCCACTTATTTTTATTGTTTTCAGCATCACTGAGAAATAAACTTTTGACTCTACAAACTCAGAACATCTGGAGTCACTAGGGTATTTTCATTTGGTTTGATTTTTTTTAGAGGTGTTACTGTGTAGTTTCCATGAGCATAGCAATAGCGTAAAGTGCTATTGTGTAGATGTCAGTAGTTTTAGCCAGTTTAAAGAGACATAGTCAAATGCGAAATCTAAAAAAAAAGCAAAGATGCTAATCAACTGCTTCTGCCAGCTAATTTAATAATTATTTCCTTGTCACAAGAGCAAGTTCAGCTCATTAAAATGTTTGTCTCTCTTCAATAATATTAAATGTCAGATGTAATAATAGCTGGATGTCTAATTGATGGAGCAAGATGTCAAGCACGCATGCAAATAATCCCAGGGCCGATGGCAATTACTGTAACCACATGAATTTCAATAGCTAGAGGGAATTTTTGAAATCACTTCCTGGTTGTTGCTTCGGTTGCTGTGTATGTGTGTGTGTAAGCGTGTGTTTGTGTGTTATGTTGTGTTGTTGTGATGATGAACAGTGAACAGTAACCTCTGTTTCCCCTGTGTTTCTTGTCTTTGGTATGGACCACAGGGCAAAGAATGGGTCATGGGATTTGATATTGCCCACGATCACATCGCCTGAGCTCCCTTCAAACCGCTCTTATTCTGTTTACTGTGTCCTCTGGACCACTACTAACACTATGCCTTCATCCAACACACACATGGGCTAACTTTGCTGCAGGCAAACAGACACACATGGACACAGACTCACACATCAGCACAGATAGGCACAGATGGGGAAAACGCTCAGTCAAAAGCCCTGCCAACAAAGGAATTGGGCTATTTTTGACAAATACAATTAGCATTTACGTCTAATCTAAATCATGTGTCCGGCAAAATAATTCAGAGCTAAGTGATTTGTGAATTTGATAAAGGGTGAGCCACAAATTTTGCAGACTTAGTTTTGTTTAAAGCAGTCAATGAGTTTGTCCTTGAATTATCAGAGGTCGCAGTATTCCACAAATCTGAATAATATATTTTTGGATAAATGAATGGATGGCAGACAAAATACACCAACTAATTTAGCCCATATGGTGTACGTAGACTCACTCTCTCACTCACACACACACACACACAAGCACACACACACACACATGCACTTTGACTTATTAAGTCAAGCTCACCGTTGTTGGTCCAGTGGAGAACAAAATCCCAGACATCTCACATGGTCTTCTACTTTCCTCCTTTCTGCAGTTCTCCATGGCTTCTTTTCTCCATCACTGCAGCAACAAAAGACACACACACGCACACACACACACACACACACAAGTGCAGGGAGTGAATACACCTACCAAGAGGTAACCTTTACATGCTGAATAACTCTTCTTGAGCAAACCACAATTAACATGTTTCCACTAAAAAGAAAGGAGGGATAAGCAAATGCACAAGAAGAAGGAAGCAGACGTAGCATTTACCATCACTAGGTTTACTTGCAGGAATTCAAAATGGCAATAACTTTGTGCAAATGTCGTCTCAACCTTTACACTTTGCCACAAATAGCAAGTCAAACTTGGGTTCTTGATGGCACATGAGCAGCTGGTTCGCAGATCTTTTGAAGGTCATGGGAGTTTGGGTTTTTTTTTCATATTTTTTAAATATTTACAGGAAAACTGTTTAAATACAAACTTAAAATCTGAAATTGCATAATTGATATTTAGATACTTAAATATCTCATTAGAAATCTGATTATTTTGGTTAAGGTAGTAACATCACCAGGCTAATTCTAGTGCTAACGTTGCTTCAACTTCAATTTTTTTGAACCCAACAGCCCTTGACCCCTGATTCCTGTCACTGGAGTGAGGAGGTCAAAGGTCAAATGTCAAGGCTAAAGGACAAGTCCATTTGACACCAAAGAAACCATTATAGATTGTAGCAGCCTGTGGAGAGTTCCACACCTAATTCTTGACCTCACACAGCAACATGCCGATGAACTGGAGTGCATCCCTTAACAGTCTGAAATGTTTTGTTTCAGTCGTATTTTAGTTTTCGCCCTTTAAGCCTGTAAACAGACGTGACTGCTGACATTCTCCTCATGTGAAGAAGCCAGTCAAAAACTGGTCAAAAACTGGTCAAAAACGGGTCAAACGTCAAAAATATTTTTGTTGAACAATAACTGCAAAAAGTGCACTTTTAATTTTAAGAGATTCTTTTTAATCCAAAGTGTATAACAGTTCATTTCATTTTCATGTGGCAGTTATTATTCAGTAGGCTCATACATAGAGAGAAACACAGTATGTTATCCATATACTTTTTTTTCCTTCTCTGGATTTCTTTCTTGCTGTGTTCCCAAGTGATTGTGAGGCTGATGTCAATATCAAACTGACAGATGCCACGTTTTATTAGAGCTCCATACCGAGGTGCACACACATTGCATTTACACACACACACACACACACACACACACACACACAGTCAGGGTGCTACTGTACAAGACAATAATCAATAAAACAACCACACAAGATTCTTTAGATTTCTCGACTTTATTTACGTTTTCATGCCAAATACAATCTACAAAAAAGCATTACACTCAGGGCCTCTAAAATAAAAACATGAATTTCAGACGATCGGAACCTTTAAAATCAATTAACACTTCAAAAGTGGTAAAAAAAAAATTAATAATTAATAACAAAAACCATAGGGATATCTTTACACAGTGCATATTCTCATACTCCCCACTGCTATGTTCTACACTGTTATGAATGTGTTTTGCGGTTGTGTCGCAAACCAGCGTGTGCGCATGTGTGTGCATGTGTGTGCATGTGTGTGTGTGTGTGTGTGTGTGTTTCTAGCCCTACGGCAGGGTTTAGGGTAACTATACAGCGCTCCCCCCTCCACCTTCAACCCGTTCCCTTTGCGGCTTGTGTGGCTTGTCTCATCCCATCTCCCTCCTGCTCCTCTATCTCCCTCCTCCGCTCTGCACCCCCCTCCTCCCCACCACCACCACTCTGCTTCCAGCCTACATGTGTGTGTAGGGTGAGTAGGGGGGCAGGGTGGGGGGGGGGCTACATTGACGACGACAGTGCCAAGAATCAACTCCCTGCTTTCTCTAAGGCAGCAGTGTGGTGATGCAGATGATGTTCAATCTGATGCAAATTGCATAATGTATATATATCATGCAGTCACACACACACACACACACCCACAGACACAGGCAATATGAAATAACATAAAAGGCGCATATAAAAGACCTGCTAGGATTATTTTTACAGAGTGGGAAAATTACGTTAAGGTGAGCTGCGCTGATGCGAAACAGTGTGACAAATTTTTAAATTAGAAAAAAAAAAAAAACTACAGCACAAACTGTGTATCTTGATTTACGTGATGCAGAACTGACTGTGCCTCCCTCACACTGTGTGACTCCTCACCAATAGCACCTACCTATATGACAAAAAGAAGTAGTCATAGAACAAAAGCATTTCCTTTCACGAGAGGTGTGTCTACTCTCCACCCTGGTGGCTTCCAGTGTTTCATTATCCAAAGTCGAGGTCTGCTTTGCCACCCAGCTCCCCCATGCTGCCTGTCTCATTTCCTCCCGGTAACAATCCATTAGCTAACGCCAGGCTCAAACACGCAGCCGCTTAATTATTCTCACTTCTTTGGCAGCACGCCGGGGCGTACCACTCATCAGAGGAAACAGGGAGGTAGGGAAGGGGAACAGCTGATATTGTATGTATACTTCATGCATGTAAAAAAGGGACGGCAGCCTGAATATGCAAGGATGCAGCTCATACCGCCGCAGTATCTGCATACACGACACACTTCTAGTATTTGTACGTGATGACCCCCAAATGAACAATATAGCAATAAAGATTTAACTCAAGAAATAAACTTTCACATAATTTTAACCAAAACTCTAATTGTAGCAAATGACAAACACCTCCGAGTTAAACACATGCGTATATATATTTGTGTGTGTGTGTGTATGTGTGTGTGTGTGTGTGTCTTCATGTGTGTCTGCATGTGTGTGTCGATACCGTGAAAAAAAAGGGATGATGTGTGTTATAATTCATCTTGAATAATTTCCTGCACATTCTTCTTCATGCTTTGCCTCAGGAGCACTTCAGGATGAAAGGGAATGCTAATGCTGCATCTGTATCTCACTGAACAATGTGTTTGTGTGCTGGACGTGCGTGTCTGTGAGTGTGTACGCCGCCTCACTAAGCACATTTATGATAATTAACAGATAGGAGAAGTCAGCCACAGTGTATGCATGTGTGTGTGTGTGCGTGTGTGTGTGTGTGTGTGTGCGTGTGTGACAGTGAGTAAGAGAGAGAGAGACAGAAAATGATAGAGGGAACTGTTTAGCGCTGATTAACATAAACTGGCAATATTGTCGCCGACTTCCTTTTTCTGCTCGGTAGCTTCCATATTGTCGTTTTTGCTGTGAGGGTTTAAAGAAAGGTAACATCTATACTCTCACAAAAAGAGAAAAGTTAAGCACTAACTGTTTACAAAAGGTAAAACACTGCACCTTTATCCTTAAGGTTACTACACTGATACATTTGCGGTACATTGACTTTTATTTCTTTTTTGTTTGACACTGGTGGGTTTTAAATTTTGGTAATGCACTGTCATATTACATATATTTATAGAACTGTAAATAAAGACGTACATGGAACCTGAAATCCTTTCAGATGGAAATGCTTTGTGTGTCTCATCACAATGTTTTGTCAAACTGAACTCAATAAAAGCCAACCCACAAATTGTTTCTTGGGCTAAAAATACACAGAAATGGTAAATTTAAGTCCTTTAAATATTAGCAAACATTAGCTTAGTTCTGGCGGCCGTGCTGCTAGAATTAGCGCTCGTGCCCAATGACCGGCGTGCAACAGAGAGCTAAACACAGGCCGATCTCGTAGGTGACAGTAATCGAGGGAATTAATACATGCAAATGAAATGCTCAGCATGCATAGCTGCCGACGACAGTAATTGAATAATTGACTTTCACAGCTCTGCGGTCCTGTCTATGTACTGCACGGTAATGTGTATGCGTTAATGTGTATGCGTGCGCGTGTCTATGCCAGCGGACATTTTAGGTCTACCCTCTTCACACTCTCACTACTGCCAAACGCCTTAAGATGGTGGCACCTTGAGGCAGAGAGAGACACTCGTAGAGAAAGCCAACCTCCTCCTCCCTTTCCCCCTTCTTCCACCTCGGGTCCTCACGACAACACAGGACAGGCCCCCCTTCCTAACCCTTAGCCCCCCTGATAAATATTTAATTCACCCCTCTCTAATAAGGATATTAGGCAAGTACACCCCAGCCCTGGCGTGTATGCATGAGTCCTTTCTCATCAAATTTACATAAAAGGGCCAGATGCTAATGCGAGCGTAGCAACTACTGCTCACTATTCTATATGCACTGGTACTGGCTCTCTAGTCCGAGAGCCCATATAATTTAATTGCCGAACAGCATATATTTTTCAAATGGCTCCCCCGTATTCAAATTGCATCTAGGCCTCAGTGCCATATGCTTTAGAAAGCACGCAAAGACGGGCACATTTTAATTGTAGTGGCGGCACGGCTACAGTATTTATGTTTCTTTAATTTTTTTCTGAAGCCCCTCCTCTTATGAAATGGTGCATAATACAGGCGTGCTTATGCATGCTATGAGAAAAGAAAAAAACGGGATGTGCAGACAATGAATACAGGTATGTTGTGTCTTACAGAGTCAGAGCTTGTTCAAACATTAATTATCATTTTAACAATAAAAGCCAATTAAGGCTGGAAAACTGCATTATGCTGATAGTGATGGGAGTTTACTAATGGGAAATTGAATGTGAATACAGTGAGGGACAATTAGCATTACAATTTAGCACTAGTACCTTGATACTGACAGTTTGTGGACACATAGTGAGCAGTAAATAAAAAAAAACAAAACATGGAGACCACTTTAAAGTGGAGTATAGCATATGGCATGTTGAGACTGAGCGCCCCGATGTTTGTAATTAATAGAGGATGAATAATGCAGTGACACGAAATATATTATTTATACCCTTTCATCTTCGAGGGAGATTCAAAGCATATTTCAGATGCAATTATACTAATTTATTTATAGTGCATAGTATTTGCATAATCAAAAGCCAGCAGAGCACAGATACCCTGGAAGACAGGCTACAGCCAGCTTTAGACATGGAGAGCAAAAATAGCCTTCATGCACACAGCCTTATTGTGCATGAAGCTGCCACAGCAGTGATTTCT
The DNA here is from genome assembly GCA_029783625.1 of Naso annulatus. Lineage (NCBI taxonomy): Eukaryota > Metazoa > Chordata > Actinopteri > Acanthuriformes > Acanthuridae > Naso > Naso annulatus. Next base: position 23,113,402 of record JAPZDX010000021.1, read on the forward strand.
AATCATGCAGCTACATGACTGAATGTATTTTGTACAGGTTGTTAGCATCATTACCATTAGCAATTTAAGTACAAGAGTTGAATGTGGCATTTGCATCATGTTCCAGCCAAATGCTAATTTAGCAGTTAGATTTTGTAGAGCAAAAGTAAAATAAAAACAATGCATCATTTAATGACAGTTTGTCATTTAAGCAACCCAGTTAACCTTAAATTGGGGGAAAACAAACCTCACTATCAGCTCACACAGCATTGCTTGCATTTCACTTTGTGATGAGACAAATTATTTTAACAATGTTACATGTGTGCACACTAAAAAAAGAAAAGAGACAACATGACTCTATGTACATTAGTTATTTCTGTAGATAATAAATTATTTCAAGGAATACAACGGATGATTAGTTCACTCAAATCAAAATAGATACACAACTGTATGAGAGTTTTGACTGACAAATTTTTTTTTCCTCTATTGAGCCATTTTGACAGATATGCATGAGTTTCTTGTAAGCACTACACAGTCAGTACTAATATAAAAAACATATTTATATTTAGAGAGCTGGTACGGCAGACTAGCAAGCATACTGCTGGAGAGTTTCAACTAATGAGGCAGGTTTGGGAAAAGTATAGACTTTACTGTAAGCAGCATCAATTTTGCTTACAACCAAATTTTGGTTTTGCTTTGGCCGGAGTCTATATGTTGCAGTTGTCAGAATGATGGACAATTTAGGAAGTAAAAACAAGCTCATAATTTTAAAAAAATCTCACTATCTTTGCAGGTAATCATAAAATGACTCACTGGGCATCTTCTAAAAGTAATAGTTCACTGATACATTTTCTGGAATTCATTTTTTATCTCCAAGTGTCACTTTGAGTTAAAACTGTAAAAGTTTGACTGTGTAGCTATTAGCTGCATATAATTCTATAAATCATAATTGCCAGTGGGATGATTTTAATACCACAAGAGTTGAATTCTCTCATCATGCCGGACGACAACAAACCTGGACCATACGCACGACACGACTCACTCACTTTTAAACACAACCACATTATGTATTGAATAGATCTTTGTGTGTGGAGCCCAAGGTGCCTGTCTAACACGTCGGCCATGCATATCCACGCGGTTAGCTGAAGGGGAGGGCCGTACAGCGTGGCAGAGCACAGCATGCCCGCTGGTCCCCACAAGACGCTCAAGTGGCCATGCATGATGTCATTAAAATGGGCCCGACCATGACATTCCTCAGTGGATTATTAGCAAGTTATGGCTGGCTGGTCTGTTATGGAGGGAGGTCGATCGGATCCCTGTTAATCGGCAATGACACCATTAATAAAGCCAGTGACACTTTTTGAGTGTTTGTGTATGTGTCTCAGCGTGTGTGTCTCTCAGACTTTGTGTGGCCTCTTATATGAACCACAGCCTCAGTGGCTCCCAATTCATCCAGCAGCTAAATTAACATCATGACCTCAATCTATGGAGGAAACTAGAGACCCTTCAATTAACCAATGCATGTGTGGTTACCTGACAGGAAACACTTTTGAACACTATAATGTGTGTCTACATTGAGCCATGGAGACAGGGAGTGGGTGGCATTCTAGTTTCTTGCATAGAGCACTTTACACACACATGCAAACACACAATCACACACACACACACACACACAGAAACCAGAAATCTGTCCTGCATTGGCAGGGGCTGATGCTGCCATGCGCACGGTGATCTCACCTACCGTTGCCGTGGCGACACCAACCAGAGGGAAAAGCCTTATTGTGTGTGCGCATGCGTGTGTGTATGTGTGTGTGTGTGTGTGCTTGTGATTGTGACAGAAGCTTGAGCTGGAGGAAGAGAAGGAGGAGGAGGAGAAGGAGGGCCTGCAGGAATTCACATTGTGCCTGGCTTGTTTAAGGTTTATGCCTCATTCACTTACTACCCTTTATCAGGGGGAATACTGGACCGGCCCTTTCAATTATCAAGGCGATAAATTCAGCATGGCTGTGTCGTTAAAACAGCAGGCCGGTGCTTTAATAGGGACAGGGCCAGTATATGGGAAGGGAGAGGGTGCATGTCAATTAATTTGCATAAGCTATAGGGTAAGACAAAGATAAATACATGCAGCTCCTCATAGATACACGCTCAAACACTGACGAGCATACAGGAGCATGCAACCTCGCATGCTGCACACATGTATGCAAGCTCTACCACTACTCTTATTTCTCTTTCGGCAAACAGCCAACATAAAGTCCCCTACTACCAGCTGGTATTGTTGAATTCTATTAGTGATGAAGAGCTAACTCAGACTATAGGGGTCATCTGCTCATCAATGGGTGGCGGTGGCCTGGCTTGCTCCACAGCCATGAATGCACTGAATTCATTACCCCTGGTGCACAGATGGTGTCTGGCTGCCTGTCTCAAGTTCAAGTTCATGTCCAGGAGACACACACACACAGAAAGAGAGAGAGACACACAGCCCAAGCCAGACAGACAGACGTTGTTTACTTAGACACAGCTATTGTTCCCCTTCATCAACATGATGTAGTGGCCTCACTGGCTATCCGAGACGCCTGGGTCGGTTAATCGCAGAGACAAATGCACAGGAAAGCAAGCACAAACACAGACATGCATACGTAGATGCATATGGAGCCTCTCGCCCTTCACAAGCCTTGGAAGGATGGAAATAACCCGCCATTTCTCCTCAGTTAACCTGGATAAAACAGCTGTGAATGTAGCTTGCTAATACTGCAGATGACGCTTTACGTTAGCTGTGAATATGACAACTTTTCCAAAAGAACAAAACGCCACAAACTCAGCCATGTTCTTATACCAAAACATTCTGGCAGGAGGTTGCAACGAGTAGCAAAAAATACAGTCATGCAACACAGATATTAACAAACAGCAGCCGTACGACGACTACATTCATATCCTTTGTCTGGCACAGAAATTACCCTGGGCCGATACATATTATAAACCTGCTACTGCACCTGCCATACACAGCACAGAGGCACAGGGGAAGCACATAAAAACCCCGGGCACGCTCACATAAAATATGCTGATTGCCCGTCCAATGAATATGAAAACGCCTTCTGTGGTCGCCATGGTTTTGTTACTCAACACATCACGTGACAACAATGGCTGCACTGCACTGTGAGCATGGAAGGAGGGCACAGCCGAGCACGTAGCCCCCATTTGCTAAGAAGGAGAAGAGGAAAGGGGACCGTCACCGCCAATTTCTACGCGCATAGTCAGAACACACGGATGTATTTACAAATATATGGAAATGTGGGGCCTTAAAAGGAATGGCAGGGCCATCCTTTTTTTAGCATCATGCTTGTAAGACAGGAACACCTCTAAAAATAATATACTGCAAAAAGCATACTTCTGACCACCCTGCAGACTAGACACAATAATTCAGTCTCATTAATAGTGACACAGGGAAAATAGAAATGCATTTTTTCATTATCGAGTAAATTTATAGTTTGGATGCAGGCCACGTCATCATCACGGGTACAGAATAAAGATACAGCTTATTAATTTTAAGGACTCAAGGAAGCCGTGGTTGCCAGTGTTCATAAAAAGCACTAATGTGAACCAAATGGCTGAGATTTACTCAATCTCCATAAGCAGGCAGTAAAGACCATGCAAAGCGCTGCCAAACCAGGCAGCATCTCCCCTCCAAGAAGCACAGGGATGCTGAAAGTGGCTGAGAGGGGAGATATATGCAAGTGTGATATGCAGCCGTTTGAGAAATGTGAGGATGCTCTCTCCTGGCTACAGTACATCTCGTCATTGCATTGCTTTTCCTTAGTGAACTATGGCCTTTTTTTTTCACTTGATGCACTGAAGGGTGGACCAACAGGTCAGCACCTAGGAGGCACAATTACATCCATAGTTAATCTTGTGCACATGAACTTGAGCCTCTGAAACTCTAAAATATACTGAATCTGACAATTACGAGCTCAAATAGAAATATGCAGGAGCACATTGTGCTGCAATTTATTATTTGAACGAGGAACTGGGATGAAATGAGCTACTGGTGTCAGAAAAATAAGTAGGGAAAAAACATAATATTATGTAAGGTTTGGGAAAAAAAACATGAGCTCCTGGTGTTTCTGCAGAAAATTTAGTTTACAACCCAAGATGGTGGTTAAGTTACAGATCCTACGTTTTTCTACAGCTGACATTTAGTTTGGGCCCCAGACTTGGAAACAGTGTTTCCTTTCAGAAAGCCAGACGATTTCAATCGACTTAAGTGGAGACAATAAGACTTCGGTTTTTTTGGTTTTATTCAGCTCTGCTCGACCCAAAATTGTGTTCTCAAATTTTCTTTCGGGTAAACGACCCGGCATTGTCGGCCTGTGCCGTCAGGGGTCGGGAACAAGAGACACTAGTTTTGTCTGACGGTGTGAGAAAGTAGACAAGCGACCTTTTCAGCAAAGGCGGTGTTGAATTCAGCCACTGTGGCTTTGCTTAACACTGCACTTGAATAATCCTCTGCTGCGAGACAGCCAACTTCACAGATTTTATGAATATGTGCTGAACTTGAGCTATGACTTCATCGGGTATTTTAAAACCTCAAAACAGACGAGGGTACAAGGAGCGAGGATCAAATTTATTCTAATTGTCAAATAGTGACATTAAACGGACGGGCCTGTTTTATGCACGTGGTCCACGCCAGAAACAGCCCATCATCTG
>JAPZDX010000021.1:23127583-23139662 GCA_029783625.1 Naso annulatus
ACGTTACACCTGATCCACACACGCATCCTAAAAATGACCTCAGTTGTATCCTGATCGTGAGTCTATTCATGAAAGGCCACTTTCCTTCCTGTTTAGTCTTATTTTGCTTGTTTGTTTTGGCCATTTAAGCTCTATATTTATGTTTTTAGATTTAAACTTCACTATGTTTGCTCTTTTATTTTGTTGATTTTGCACCACAGGCCTAATATTTTTAATATATCTATTAATCTACAGAGTTTATTGGGTGATGAATTTAGATTTTAGCAACGACGTCTCTTGCTTCAGTTTGACATTTTAAAATAATCGTGAGAACTGTAATGAAATTAATGATTTCTGACAGATAATAAATTAGGCTGTACTTTGTCCACAGTGACTTCACCAGCCTTCTTTACTGCAGGCTGCTAGAATTCACTCTTCAAACTCCCTGAAATGGTTTTAGGCATTTTGTAATGAAGCAGAAAAGGAAATCCACGGAGAGCGCTCTAATTAAAATCTGCAGAACGACAGAAACCCGCACAACGTTTCGAAAGAAACCATACACTGCAGGAATATGTTCGAGATAAATAAATAATAATAATAACAATAACCACAAAACATTAATAATAACATTTTAATCTCGCTGTTTAGCAGACACACAGATCAAATTTAAAAAAGGCTTTTCTTTATATGGCAAATGAACTCTTCAGATCCGTAAACCAGCTGATAATATAGAACATTATAATATAGAATAAAGATAGGCCTAATCGTTATAAAATACCGTAGTCTGTGAAAGGACTTGCATATTTTTATTTTGTAATTTTTTTATTTTGTGGATCAAAACTTCTAAATCTTCTAAAACAACTGAAATGAAGTTGCGTCACTCGTCAGACAGGCCTGAAAAAAAGCTTCTAACATCCTGAATGCTGAACCTTTTTCTCTGACGCGTCGTTAAAACGAAACTTTATCACATTTACTATTGATTTTTTATTCCTCTCAATTCCCGTTTTACATATTCTTCAAAGAAAAGCATCGACCTCAATGATAAATACACCCTATGACACTTTACAGATGAAAAATTCAGGCTCAAACTTACCATTACAGTTAAATTAATAATTGAATGAACAGAGTCGCAAAAGAAAACTGGAGTTGATCTGTGGTGTATCGAAAGAATTAAGCAGGTTTATTCGCCACATTGCAGATCTGCTGCTTCATATTTGAAATAAATCAGAGTTACGGGCTGATTCAATTTGTCAGAATGATGACACGAGAGTTTTAATTACATTAAAACCTGCAGGTAGATCCACATTTCTGTGTCTTCCTGTCAGAAATAAAACACACCTCAGCACACTTTCTTTTCCTTTGTTCTAATCGATTGGACTGATTATAGGCTACCTGTTGTGTGTTAAAAACGTGACATTAACGAAAGGATCAAACATCTTCAGTTTAAGCTCCTTCGGTCTCTGAGCAGAGACACCGAGGCCTACATTTAATTATAGGGGCTTAAAAAAAAAGAAAGAAAAGAAAGAAAGAATGACGTAAAATTCTGACGAAAAAGCGACCAATTATCATTAAAAAATCACAAACATTTTATAACCCCAAAATAACATGCAATATGAAGCGACTTATTTTAGTAAAAACCAAAGAGGGGAAAAAAAGCTCGTTATTAAATTTCAAAGACATGAAAACACTTGTTTTGGTTTTATCCCTTTAATAATATTAAATTCCTCTCGGCCTACAAGTGCCTTTAAAAGAAACCTATTCATGAATTTACGGTAAAGAATAAAAATAACCTGCTAAACACGCGTCGTGCTGTTGGTAGAGAGAAAATGTCCATTTATCAGGCGAAACTCAGAGGCCTACAGAAAGACGCCAGAGGAAGTCACACTAAAAATAATCTTCAAAACGCGGGTTTGCGCGTGAGCAGCGTGCTGCGCTCATGTCATCACGTCTTAATGCGAGTCTAACGGTGATTTCTGATTGTTAAGCTTCTTTTAGAGGTCAGACATGCGTCACTGGAAGGCTTTTAATTTAAAACGCAGTTATTTGGCGCTTTTTATTTGCTAATGACACTCACACCTCGTTATTAGAGGGGAACTAAATGAAAAAAAAGAAAAGATGATCGTGAATTTTACTGAATGAGCTCTTCTTCTTCTTCTGCTTCTTCTTCTTCTTCTTCTATTCAGGCATGAATGAGAGACTTCTGAACCATAAACACAAACCCTTTGTGTGTTTGTTGGGTATTTTTCACTTATCTTTGATTTATAGGAGCTGATCATTGTATTTTCCTCCTTTATATGTTTGTACTGTCTTGTGTACAGCAGAATGTATCACTGTGAGGGATGATGCCACTGTAATGTTAAGTGAGATAAACCTTTACTCCAAATGTCAGATAAATGTCTTCAGTATGAATACGTATGCTAAAATGCCACATTTGTTAAATGTAAATGGAAAGAGTCAAATGTGAAAATAATTATTGTTTCAATGTCATTTGATTTATATTGTCTTAAAGTGAAGCTGCTATGGCACCATGCACTGGAGAATTTTCATGTTGAGTATGAGAAGAAGTTCTGGAGAAGCATGCAGAGACAAGTAAAACACAATGAAATCACACCAAGTCACGTCAGGATAACTAAGAAAGCCAGTAACTTTACTGAAATCTCTGCAAAATACAAATAGCCTTTCCCTCCAGCAGAGGAGACTTTTATTTCATCTCCATACGTTTTCACTACATACAGCTGAATCAAGTCCCTTGAGTTACAGAGATGTGGATTTAATTTAATACCATCTTCGTCTCAAGTGGCGACAAAGGCCAGCTTATGCCGCTGAAAGCCGCTCTCGCGTTCCAGAAAACATTAGTTCCAAACCTCCCCCAGTTTCAGGTTTATACAAGCTACATTTGATACTACAGACTGACTTTTTAAGCATTGTAACATGTTACGTTTTTTAAAATTTCCTTTTCAGCTTTTGAATACAACTTAAATAAACCACAAACACGGTGGAGCAACAGAGAATCCCACGTGAATGAAGGGACCTTTAAGCAATGGTATTACATGGTTATTACACATGGCTGTACAGTTGTATGGTCTACCCTTTTACACTGCAAGTGACTTATCAAAACATCGGCTGAGGTACTGCTTGGGTCAATTTTGAGGTACCAACATTTAGTCTATCATAATAATGACAAAGAACAACTGATCAACAGGTGATGAAAAAGAATGGCTTCAAATTTTAACAAACACAAGAAGAAAAAAGAAAAAACAAAGATATAAAGACAAGTTTTCTTCATGTCTTTGGTTCAAATTATTGTCAAAACTACAGCACTCTAATTAACCATCAGGACATGTTGGCATTATTTCGATCAGTGAGCAAGTAGCATGATAAGAAATGTGTAATGTGCTTCGATCCAGCGGACAGCAAGCATGCGATTCACATGATCGGGCCTGGAGGATTCTCAGGACTGAAATACAAAGTCAGCATTCAGTGCAACGCACGGGGGGGGGGCAAATGTGTGGAAAAAAAAAAAAACAGGTAAAGTATTATTGTGCTTGGTAATGACGATGCAGCTTGACATCTAAAGCCACATTTGACTGACTTGAAATTGAAATGTGAAACCAATTGTACATTTGAGCAAATTCTTTTATTGTCTTGTTTCAATACTTGCAAAAACCATAAATGAATGTGAAAATAAAAGTTGAGTTTACAACACAGAAATGCCACTGGCTTTGGTTTCTCCACACTTATGCTGCCTGAAACATCATGTTTATTTTTTTTCTCAACCTTTTTGTATTGAATTTTAAAAAAAAAAGAGAGAAGAACACCATTATAGAGGCTCTGCCCCTGTTTGACTACACAGACTGTATACAGTAACAACATAGTGAACCTGCATGAAATATGCACATAGAAATATCATAACACTTAAGTGACAGCAGATACGGGAGTGGGAGGCAGAGAGATATGTGGCTAGTTTCATTGTTTTAAAAAAGAGAAAATCAAAACAGCTATTTATTTAAAAATAAACAATTGTGCTTCTTTCATACCAGCATGACCAATTTGTCTCCGTGTATCTGACGCTGAGCTGTCAGTGACATGTGGTAAAATGATGTGGAATCCTGTTTTGAAGAGTGGAACGTGAGGAGTCACAGGACGACACAGAATCGAATTGGGTTTGCAAATGACCCCCGATAATTGCGCACAATGCACTCGTAAAATTCTATTATATGAATGTAATTCAAGAGAAAACGTGTCTGGGCTTGTGCGACGTCCTGAGCACAAGACGGAGATTTGAGATGGGGCAGAACAGCAATATGTCGAAAACATGTTTTATGAGATTAAGTATATTAAATTAGATAATTAAGCTTAAGAATGAAAAATCTGGTGCATTAAAATGCATCCAGACGTGAATTGAGGGTCAGTCATATTTCCTCATCAGTGTGACAATCATGTACATCATGTGTCAACATTTATTTCTGCGTCATCCCCAGTTCCAGTCTCATGACATTTTCCACTGACAGGTTGTTTTTTCAGCAAACAGGCCCGTTTCCCCTCTGTCACACAAACCCTGGCAATGCTTTCCAGCTGGTTTTTAAGGTTAGACTAAATACACCCCAGAACAGCAACGTTCAAGGCTCAAATGAAACAAACCAGACAACATGTGCAACTGCACATAGAAACTCCACTAAGAAACCAACAAAAATCATTAGTATATATATTTATATATTAGAAAGCTATACACAAGCATGTTAATTTCACAGATTTTTTTTTTAAAGATTCTTAATATTACCATTATTATATATAATTAGAAATACACGTTTAAAAACAAACCTCTACAAAGATAAAACAGTTCAGCAAAGCATTGGATCTCAGTCTGTTTTTCATGGCTTAGGGCCTCACAGCCCTGTCATTTCCCCTCTGGGTGAACTTTCCGTCTCTTATTAGCAAAGCTATCAAAAAACACATTCTGGCTTATAGAAACTACAAAAAGCCACAAAAATGCTTTGCATTGTATTCCTTTCATATGAAAATATAAGCAAGTGTATCGTACAATTGTTTTTTAGTTTTCCTTTTTTTTTCGTTTATTAACACTGAATATTAATACTAGATCCAGAGTTTTTCTTGATTACACTAACGTAGCTCTTAGATCAAAGGGTGGTCCTCGCTCGGCTCCGAGCTCTAAAATCATCAAAGGTTCCACACGCCTAGCATCGGGTCTGCCTTGTTTACCTGTACAATCCTTCAAATGTTGCATAATAGCTTTTTCATTTAGTGAGTAAATAAATCTTGTAATGTCTGGCAACTTTTTGACCCCCTGCCCTTCCCCCCTTGACCCTCTATTTACATAAATACGTTGAACCTGCAACATGACATCATCTAATGTTAACACACATTTTTGCAAGGGAGAACTGCAGAGAAGATATAGCAATGAAACTGACACTGTACACATGTATTGTTTGTCCAACTCAAGTGCTAAGGTGTTTTTCCACTGGACACACTCACTCTCATGTTAATGTTTTTTTTTTTCTTTCTTTCTTTTTGTCTCTAGTCACTGATATATCGCTGAGGCAAAGTGTAAGTACGTTTTTATGAAACAGAGTACCTGACTATATTTTTTTTTTGTTTATTTGTTGATATGCATATATGTACACATACGCACACGTGTAAAGATATATGCATACTTGATTGTTTTTATCCACACACAATACAATTTATGCATAGTTCCCCAACAAAAATACCCCCAGACGCTGCCCAACCAACACCCACCCTCCCAAACCCCCATTACAACACCCCACTGGTTTATATAATGTCAATATGTATAGCACACACACACTCAGCAAAAAGAACAAAAGAAATTTTTTAAAAAAAGGAAAAGAAATTACAAACATTTTTGAAAAGGGCTGTCCCTTTTCTTTCCCTCAGCGTCAGAGAGATAAAAGGAGGAGGAGGCCGAGGGGTCGGGCGGTGAGTGTCTCGTGATATCGAGTGAGAGGAGGAGGAGGAGGGAGTTGACTCGGGGGCATCGTAACGCTGAGTTGTTGGGGGGCTCAGTGCAACTCGGGGCACTGCCGGGGGAGAGGACAGAGCTATCATGTCGCCCATCCTTCTGACAGACGCACCCGTTTGATGGAGGGGCTCTCGCGCTCGTCCAGGGCGGGCCGGGCCAGTCCCAGAGGTGAGTGGAACTCGTTCCTGTGCTCGTCGCGGTCGCTGCCCTCGTGGGAGCTGCTACAACTGCTCAGGCTATCGACGGGGGAGCGTCCCGAGTCCTGGCGGGACGAGGGGTTCTGGGGAGGTGGTACCCCGCCACCGTAGCCCCCCGGTGTGCTGCTGGTGCGATCTCTAGGAGGAGAAACAGGTTCGGACTTGATGTGCAGGCTTTGAGCAGAGGGCAGGGAGAGATTTGAACCCTGACATAAGTGAGAGCTAGAGCAATTTCTGTAGGAAGGAAAGGAAACGCAAGGGGTTACAGAGTTACAGAGCAGAAATCAAAGTGATTTTAAAGTCTGTCACACATGCATGCAAGCACTCACGCACACACACACATTTATATACAAACACACACATACTCATTAAAACAGCGAGGTGTCATATTTGTGCTGGACCTTGCAAACGAAGGTTGAAACAGTGAAGAAATCTTGGTGTCTTTTAGAAAAAAACTTCGTGATTATTTATGTGTTGCATCATGCATACACACAACACCTCAAATGAAGTTCAGTGCACTCACCCTAGCTGGCCGAGGGCTGAATGCTGCATGTTCTGAAGGTGTTGCTGTTGCCACCCGCTCATCGAGCCGAGGTGAAGGGAGCTGCCGCTGTTGAAGCCCGACAGGGAGGACAGTTCTGCGCTATTCAGGGAATACTCTGTGTACAAACACACAGGAAAAGCAGGAGGGAGATGGAGATTACAGGTCAGAGAAGTTCAAAGTTGCAAAGAAAATGCAGCTCTGGTAAATGCTGCTGTGATGCTAGTGTGGCAACAGCACCCTCTGCTGGTAGACTGTTGTATAACATTTAAATTTCAGGTTGGCAGATTCAAAAGGATCTCATATGCTTGAAATCAGACAAATTATAACTCTAGCTAATGCAAAATGTTTAAAGAAATTAATTTGTTTGGGTATTTGGGTAAAGCGCAGGGTAACTGAATAATGTATAAATGTGTGTTGTACATACCGGTACCATAAGAAGTAGAGATGGCAGATGGGTAACCGCCCATGCCTTGTCCTGGTAGAGTGGGAGTTGCTACTGATACCACAGGGGTGGCCAATGACTGAGCAGACTGAGAGTTGTTTATTCTCTGGTTCTGTGACAGAAAAAAAGGGAAGACACAGAGAGCAAGAGAGATGGGAGAGGCTTGAGAACATGCAATCAACTCCCAGACAAAACAAACAAAAAACTGCAATAAAAGCATGACTTTTTTAAATGTTCTTTCATTTCTTTCTTTCACTCAACAGATGCCGAGAGAATGAATGTGATGCCAACTTCTGGGGAAATTAATCACTTGACATGCGGCACCGCTGAACCCTGCCAACCCTATCATTTACCACCCTTTCCGAGGGCCCACTGTCGCTATAGTAACACCATCGGTCTCCACAGCAACGCAGGGTAGCGACGGCAAGGGAGAGGCACTTAAGTGTAGCAGAAGGGAGGGTTTGGCAGAAAAGAATGAAGATTTGATGTGAAATCAAAGTGTACTTTTTGTTGTGCTTTATTTCTACATTCTGTATATTAAAAGCTGTGAGCTGTGCGTGCGTGACGCAAGACTGTACACAGGCGAGAAGATAAAATGAAGAAAATGAGGAGTAGACAGAGAAGGGCTGAGGCAGAAAAGAGGCCAGGCTGCTTTTCCTCTGACGCACCACTGGATGGCACTATGTGCCCTTACAAAATGTCATGTGAGGTGACTTAGGAGCTGCGAGCAGAGTCAGCAACAATAAAGCTGGAAGTTTCTTCTGAAGCAGGGGCCACTTTTCTTAAAAACGCTGTATCCAGCTTTAATAATCTAATAGCAGAAATTGAATGCAAATTAAGAGGTTAGATTAAGGTGAACTGTACTAGGCATTTTATGCTCTCGAGAACTATTTTACAAGTTTCTTATTAGGAAACCTTCCAAGTTTCAGATTATTACAGTTCTTTGGAATTCTAAATTTCTGTGGCAGTCTGACTTACCAACAGGAGATCGACATCCTCAGACTGACAGCATTGAAAGGGGAGGGTAATAAAGTCAAATTAGTGAGTGTGAGTGAGAATATAGTAGTGGTGGCTGAGTGTGGATCTAGGGATGGGGCTGCTATGGGACTGACCCAACGGAAACAGAACTATTGTACAAAGAGGATGCTGGGAGCTATTCTTACTATTCTACCTTAACACACCTTATAAGAAAGAAATATAAGAGCCTATAAGCACCAACACAGACACAGAGGGGGAAATATATCTGACAGTGTATCAGACTTGGGCCAAAAGTAGATTTTAAAGACGGGTGTTGGTTCAAGAAGCTGCCAACGTACATGAGAAAACAACAAAATTGACGTTTATTTACAGTCAAGCTTTTAACAAACATAACCTCATCAACCCAAGTCTGACATGAGGAGATGAAAGCCGCAGAGAGGACATGAAAGGAAATAAACAATAGCAAGTGAACCCGAAAGACCTCCCAACCATAGTTAGGGAGACATACGATAGGGAATGATGGAGAGCAAAGGAGGAAAGATGACATGAAAAGAGGGATAGAAAGATTACTCACGATGGAGGGCATGTTGTTCTTGGCACCAGGGGGGATGAGCACACGTAGGTCAGGTTTGCGGTTGTTCATGCCTAAGTTCATGGGAGGGGGAGACTTTGCCTGCATGTTCTTGTTCATGCCACCTGGAGAGACCAGCAGACCAGGCGAGTTGCGGTGGTTCCCATATCCATTTCCTGAGAGAGCAAAGAAAGTTTGGGGAAAAAAAAGGCACAAAAATGTTAAGTGTACAAATAACATTTAATGGCATTTAAACCTAAATACAGCTGTGTTTTATGCTTCTGTTGTCCATGAGAGTGTAGCTTAACATGCTCTTTCTCAGTGTTTTTGTCTCATCAGAACTTCCTGTGGTAGGAATTTTATTAGCTCACCAGTCTGAATAGACTTAAACGTAAACTGTGTTGCATGGAAACGGTCCACTCTGGCAGAAAGGCCAACAGACGTACTGTTTTTGCCTTTAAGATCTCCACCGATTGCTCAGTAGTCGTACAATGAAGGCATCCTCTCGAGTTGAGAGGACCTATCCCTCTATCTATGTCACTGTCAGTTAAAACTACATGCACTGAGCGACAGCCAGTGAATCGTGTAAAAAAGTCTAATTTCGGGTAGCGAGACCACAGAGGGATGTGGCCCATCATTTGTCCATTCGAGCTAAACACACTTGGTTCTTCCAGATAAAGACCCTGCCTTGGGATTGCCACCAGATCTGCATTCCTCTAAGTATGGAGGTCCAAGAGCAGCACCCATTTCCTCCTCTAAAAACCGGTGGGGCGAAATCCCAGCATCATTAAAAAAACTGAGAGTGGAGCATTCTTGAAAGCAACATAGTCTTTGTTTCTAACCCAATCCCACAGGCTGTTTTTCCCCTTACTTCTCCTTCCTTCTTCCAGAGGGGTAGAACACAGGGCACTGTGTGGACGTTCCCACTTGAAAGACGGGCAGGAATTATACGTTAGACATAAATGAATTTCCTAATCATATACTCCAGGGGAAAATGAGTCACAGATGTCTTCCTGGGCAATTTCCCTCGCTGATCTTTGTTTAATTTGAGAGCGAGGTTTTTGTTGTTTGGAAATGAAAAGTCTCAAAAGCTCAATTTGAACAATCTGAAGAGTAAACGACCGCTAGCAGCGAGAGAAAATGAGGCCGTCTGACAGAAAACGAGAAAAACAGTGTGTGACTGCTGGTATGTGTGTGCGTGCCTGTACATCTGCTGGCATGTGCGATGTGTGAGCTCGTATAAGTTGATGTTAACAACATAGACTTTGCATGTTTTTCTCTGCACAATTCTGCATGTGCTTGATTCCATATAAGCACCATTTTTCTGTCACACCGAGTGTACATAAGCACAGCATGACTTGGGATCCGATGAGATGAGCTCATGCACGAGCTTTGCATATGGATGCACGTGTGTGTTTTGTATTGGACCCTCTTAGTTCCAGTGTCAATCTCACATTAGCAAAGAGGCAGCTGCCTCTTCAGTTTTCCCGCTCTCTCATTCTCATGGCTGGCCCTTTGTGAGATTGAGTGGGTGCATGTGGAGATGGATGAATGAGACCCCACATACGCACAAAACACACGCACACACAGCGCATACACACACTTTAGTAAATAACCCAGCAGGAAGTACATCAGTGTTTCTGTACAGATGAATAAAAAAAGAGATTGAGCTGTGGAGAGACATTAATACACACTTTGGTCAAGATGACACGGACTTCATCTTGGTGACAGTTAATCAGACATCTGTGTATTGCCACCCTGTGGAGAGAGCTGCAGTCCAGTCAATTATCTGCTAGATGACTATGATCATGAGTGGCACAGGCCAGTCCTTAAGCACATCAAAAGTAAAATCATTAGCTAATTAAGCTAATGAAGGAAGAGCTGCGACTCAAATCTTTCTATTCTGTAGCTTCATCACCCTGATTTTAGGACGGTTGTCCTAATAGTGGCACACTGACTCGAATGCGACATCAGCTAAAAACATGATACCCAAAATTCATTTCCACTCTCCTCCTCTAATGCAGCTGAGCACGGCCGTGATGCGGCGCGTGCCAACGGCAAACATTTAGAGGAAGTACCAAAATGAAACACAGACTAGCCAGGAGTGTGTTTTGCTGCTGTTAAAAGTCACACATAGAGAACAACATCTGATCTGAGATGCAGATAAAGAGCCTTTTTCTATTTCTGAGATATGTGAGGACAGCTGAGGTCAAAGCTGAAGGATTGCAATCTGTCTCCATAGGCGCCATGGTTGCACCTTAGCGCTCTTCAACATGCATGTGTCTGACAAGGCCCACCCCCCCAACCCCCCCCAGGGGGTTCATTCTCTGTCTCTTTCTCTCTCTCTCTCTCTGTCACACACACACACACACACACACAGAGGAGAGGTGTGGTTAAACTCATGTACATTTTACTGTTACTGAACAAATTTCTGATGTCCTGTTGTGGTCTAACAGGCGGGCTCCATTCTATTCCCCATACACACACACTCTTCCGTTGCGGTTTGGCCAAATGTGCATTCAACCCCGAAGTCTTCAACTGAACTAAGGTGTCACACTCGCGCTTACAACTTTTACAGTTGGTGTGAGCTGCTGCAACGATTGAGACACTCACTGTTTGATCTCACTGAACCTGACTCGGTGTTAGTTCTTGCATGTGTGCTTTTTAGCTTGAATTTCTGTGTGATTTTGACCGACTTCGTCTAAAAGATATACCTGATATGTAGCTCATTCGAGGGAGTAATTGGTGTGTGATCAAGGTGAGAGGTGACACGGGTTTCTCGTTAATTCCTTGCAGTGCTTTGGTGAGCAGGGTGGTGATCGGAGCAAAGATGACAGCTACATAATTGCACAAATGGAGGTGGGAGATTTTTTTACATGCCGGGGTCCGGAGCTCCCTTTATCAGCTTTATTCCTCTCTTCCACCAACATTCTGTCTCTTTCCTCACCTCGACTCGCTCCAAGCCAGCAAAAGAGTTGACAGATTGAACACACCCTGTAAATAAATGAGCAAACGTACACATGCACGCACACACTCCCCATAATATTTCCATAAAACAAGATGTGATGACTCAACCTTTCAGTAACATGCCCTATTTGCACTGAACTAGAATTACCAAGAGGACTCACGTGATCCAGACTTTACCTCCATATCTGGTTTCAGTGTGGTGTATTTGCACAAGAATACCAAAAAGTCTGTTTTAATTAAACGTACACTCATAATCCCATGGATTATCTCCAGATAGGATTAAATCATAGTGCATCTTCATCCTAATGGCACAATGAAAAGAAACTCCCAAGTTTGTGTTTTCTACATGGAAAGTTAAGTTCACGATATGTCTGGAGCTTAAGTAGTTTAAGTCATAAAACTG
>JAPZDX010000021.1:23224145-23236828 GCA_029783625.1 Naso annulatus
GCCTCTGATGGGCTCAAACTCCTTGGTTACCTTGACTACTACCGTTGCAGTTGGAACTATCACTTCGACTGTTTTTTTTTTTTTTTTTTCTGCGCCGGATTTCCGGCACCGTGCTGGAGGTCTTCAAGCCCTGCTGAGGTAACCTATAGGTGCTGCCATTGTAAATGTTACAGCCAGGTATCAGCATATTGTCTCCGGTTTTATGTCTACGGTAATCAAAGATTGGGTTTAACCTTTTTAGTTGAGCCACCATCATATTTCCAACTAACATTTAGAAAATTAATATTTGAAGAAGGCGCAAAATCTTGGAGATTGAAATTGAGATTCTTATTTGACTCCATTTGTTTTCACCAACACGTAACTCTAATTCATTGTAATTTTCTACCAAGAGGAGATTTCAATTTCTAGAATGAATTCATCATAGTCAAACTAGAGTATTGTATAATTCAACCTATTCAAATTTCGGCCCTGGCAGTCATTTATTTTTGGGCAGGCAGGAAAGACACTTTAATGCAAGTTTACTTTTTTAAACATCTTTTTCAGGTTATCATCATTCCCCTATGACTGGCAAGATTTAAGTGTAAATTTATCAAGTAAAGAATGTGTTTCATATCCATCTTGATTAAAAGTGTTGTAACAATTTTATATAATCCTTATTAAGAAGTTGCAGTTCCCCCTGAAGATGTTGTGTCAAACGTATTTTCACCAGCAATGCTGAATCACAGTTGACGGCATGCCATTACAGCAGATGCAACAAGATGACCTCCCCCAGTTGAAGCTTAATCCCCCCTTCTTTAAAAGGACCCTATGGTGAGGGCTAATGAAATGCAACTCCTCCCCAGTTCCCCAGTGAGTGGAAGAGGATTTTTTCTGATTGAAAACTTCCTGGAGGTGTCTTGCTTGGTTTGTGAAACGTTGTAATTACTGCTGGGGGTCTCCTCCCGCTCTGTTTGTAGGGGGGCTGAGCAGCGTTTGCTCGCGCTCCAGGGTTCTCCCTCAGTTCAGCACACTTAGGCCCGTCTAATTAGAGTCTCTGCCACGTCTCTGTACTGCTGTCTCCACGCGCAGCTGGGGACAACCTCCAAATCAAGCTGTGGCACACAAACGCTCACAGAACATCGGACGGCGAGCTGCAACAACAGGCGACACTCTCAATGCGATGCGAACATTAGCGCCTTCTCTCTATCTCTCATTCATCCCCTCCCTTCTCCACTTCCTCCACCACCACCACAGTCCTCTCTTCTCCATCCTTCTTTTTTTCCCTGGCTTTGTTCTCCCTGTTCTCCTCACCAAGCTCAGGCACAGCGGCTACAAAGAGCCCCACATAGGAAGATGAGAGGGAGCAGAGAGTGAAGAGGGTTCAGATGCTGCACAGGCGCTTGTGTGTTCATACATGTGTTTGTGTTTCCCTGTGTGTGAAAGTCTGAGAGTGTGAGGCGGCAGGAGATCGCCAGGGTAGTGAGAGTCGGTAGTACACCCAGAGGCACTGAGAAAGAACAGAGAGAACACTTGCCCCCCCATCAAGAGCAGTTGTTCAACCCCCCGAGGCGAGGTGATGCAGGGATGGGGGGAGCAACGAAGGGCAGAGAGGTGGCAAGCAAAGCTACACTCGTCTGCTTTTCTCTTTCACCTGCTCACCTTTACAGTCTCTTCAAACTCTCCCCCACCCGTTCCTTATACCCAGTGGGTACATGTAGACTGGCGGTGTTGATTTTTTTTTTTTTTCCACTTCTCGTTGTCTCAGATAAAGTTTAGAAACAGCAGCTGCCTGTGTGCTTGCAAATCTATAAGATACAGAATACAGATGTGCTAATCTTTTGTACAGGTGAAATTCACATGAATGTTTGGAGCCGCGGTGTGTACGTGTGTGCATTAAATTGACTTTAAAGGGATAGTTTACCCAGAAGTGAAAATCCAGTCATTATCTACTTACCCTCATGCTGATGGAAAGTCGGGGGAAGTTTTCAGTCCACAGAACACTGCTGGAGTTTTACAGGCAAAAGGTGTTGCATTCTCCCAAACAATTCCAGTGAGTGGTGTCCAGTTTTCAAATGAAATATAAATAAATAAACCATCAGAAATACATTATGAAACTGTCAAATGCCTCCAAAAATATCAGTGACACCACGTTCTCAGCCGCACTGTTCAATGTAGCCTGTGGCTCGTAAGAGATACCCACGCGTCAGTGACATTTTTTCAAAGAAACTTGGCATGTCAAGGCTTTAGGACACTTGGATTGCTTCAGAAGAGCAGTATGGAGGCATTTTATAATGAAATTGGACACCGTTCACTTAAATTGTTTGGGAGATTACTGAAACGCCCTTTTCCTGTTAACCTCAGCAGCGTTTTGCGGACTAAGAACCTTTACCCGACCTCTCATTGGTATGAGTGAGTAGATAATGACTAAATTTTAATTTTTGAGTGAACTATCCCCTTAAAAATGCCCGTAAGTACTCTCTATTGTAATACAAACTTGTAGATTTTCTGTTTGCTTTTTAATGCTTTGAGTATTTAATTAAACTCAGTGGCCTTTGATTCTAGCTGCGAAAAATTGGTTTGTAACTGCTGTCGACAAACCTCACCTAAACCCAGAGAGAAGAGGATGTTGTCGTCCTGTAAGGCTCCATGTTCATTATGTATACTGCTTGTATGTTACTATGCATGTATGCATGTGTTTGTGTGTGAGTGTGTTTGTGTCTAATGAGGCAGTGTTTGTTTCGATTGGGGGGGGGTGCATAAACACAGACGGGAAAGAGCAGCGTTTGAGTCACATACAATGAGGGATGAAACAGTGTGCAACATAGAGCATGATATATCCTTTGGGACTCATTCACACACACACATAGAAAAACACACATATAGACTGCATCTGGGCATCCTAATCAATTGGGGAAAACAGCACACAAGAGCGGCCGTGTTTTGAAGAGGCCCTTGTTCTGATCATTCAGAGCAACTCATGTTTGCGTATGCTGTATATGCATTTTTCTCTCTTATAAAGACACTCTAAAGTTAACTAGAAAAATAACAGAACATAAGAGGTTTCATGACCTTCTTTTAACCCAACGATACAGTCTCACACCTGGAATGTGGAGGGAACTGACCATCTACCGAGTGTACTCTCAGTTCTGCTCTGATTTTACTTCCATTTCTCTCCCCCTCCAACTCTCATATTTCAGAACTTACACCTGCAGCCTGCCTTTATCCACGTACGATGCTTCAGTGATCTGCTGATTCCCCCTGACTTACAAGTGTACGTTTGATTAGTAGACAAAGAACTCCGGCTGCCTGGTAACTTTACACTGTACACCATTAGTAGACCCAATCTATACACCAATGAAAAGAAAGGTAACAAACAAGTTCTGTATCTTGGCTGTGTTTTCCGGCTAAAGGATTATGTGTGTGAATATGTAATTTAGACCAAAGAACAAAAAACACTTTATACTTATGGTAAAGTATATACAGGAATTTCAGTACTTTCAAATGCAGGCAAAACGACTGTCTCTTAGGGTGGTTTTGTTCGTTTTTGTCACTATTTTGGCTTGATTTTTACAAAATTTTGAGCAGGGACATAATAGTGTGAGGAAAGTGAGTGTGTGAAACAACAGGGTTGATTGATTGACTGATTTTATGTGCACCTTTTTACATTATTAGCCTTTGAATGAATCATACTTTACTTTTGCTGAATTTAACTGTCTGGCAGACTATTCTTTGTCTCAAACAATGTGGAAAAGTCCCCCCTCTTCAAGAGCTGCACATGGTTTAGTCCAGTGACAGTTCCAAATTACAGTCAGACAAGCAGTCAAAACACAATTATTCTGCCTTTGCTTATGCAGATGTTTAAAGACAACTTTACATTTGAAGTTTACATGAAATTATATATGCACAAGCATTTAATCTAATATTTTTCAATGAGGAGTAGAGGACTGAAAATACCAGAGCACCTGCCTAGGTTACTTAGTATTCATGTATTTACATTAATATAAAACCAAAATTTATTTAACAATAACACTAAACACAGTAAACTCCTCTTTTTTTCCCCCTTCGGTTATCAAAATAAACCACAAAAATCTCCCTTAGTCCTGCTAGTACAAGATGAGTTCAGTCTGTTATTCAGTCTTAAACATTTTCCTTATACTGTCCTTTAAATGTATCGTTGTGTGTAGCTGTGTCTGTGTTTTTGTTGGCTCCAATTATGAGTTGTATGCAATGTTTTTGCAAACGTTAAGTGCTGCATAGTGAAAACTATTTCAGCATGTATGTGTACTTCAAGACTCAAGTTTTAAAGAGAGAAAACTGGTATTTTTAATTTACAGCAATTGCATTATGACTTTTGTCTACATTTGTAGAATGTCCAGGGCAGAAAAAACCTAAACTACTAAATGTTGTTTTATAATAAGCTCTTTAAGCAAGGGTCTCACTAGAAATCGCTAAGAATAATATTTGCTTTAAATATAGTTGTGATATGAAAAGTATCGACGACAGATGCATTTTTACATACATGATAAGTGTATTAAGAATAACCTTATGTTTAATCTTTTGTAATACTGACTTAATGTATAGTATTTATTAATTTTAACTTTTACTTATACTTTCCATCTTAATTTTGATTGTATTGTAAAACAAAATAAAATAAAATGAGAATAAAGGGGCAAAAATAAGGTCTGAAATCATTTTTGCCCAAACATAACTCCCACTCCGGGAATACAACATGCTTCTTGGACACTTCTACCTCATGATTTTACCAGTAGCCTAACACTGTCATTAACACAGTCAAGAGAGTAGTTCTTAAAACTGTCTTGCTTTTTTCCCTCCACGGTTCAGCCTGTGCGGATGGGGTTGTCATCAGTTTAGTCCTCGCCCTTGTTTTAACACATCTCCAGGGATCACTGCCTCTTGAGCAGACATTTACATTTGCTCTCTTTATACGGATTTTCTTTTCTTCTCCTCTTTAAACTTGTTTCTTGGCAGGTTGACCTGTCGAGAGGAAGCCCTACGGTGCCTAACAGCCAGTTGAGCTGTGTTTAAAAGCTGTTGGAACTGTGCTCAAAAATGCCTCCTCTGGTTTCAGCCTCTGGGGAGCTCAGAATTCTCTAGAGAGCAGCTTTTTACATCTACAAAAAAACGTAAAATATTATAATGAAAAATAACGTCAAAATCAAGATTCTTTACAGGAAAAAGTGCTCTTTATAGATGCTAATTTGTTGATCATATCTCCATCCCTTTCTTATTCGGTTTCATGAGACTGTATGTTTTGGCTACAAAGAATTGAGCTGTACACTTTCTATGAACAATAAATAATAGAGGTTCCATGTCTGTGGAAGTCCTTAATGAACACTGTAAGACAGACTGAGAAGTCTGTTGCAACAAGTCTGATATGTTAAACTGGCTTTAAGCAGATACTGATGTTGGTGCAGAGGCTCTCAAGGCTACAGAGAAATGAAAATCAGTCATGGTTTGTAAAAAAGGGAGTATCTCCGTTGACTCGTCCTCAAAAGCAAAGATAATTACATGGAGGCAATCATGTGAGTGTAATATTAAAAAAGAAAGAAATGTATGTGAAGTATACAGCCTATCATACACCCACAAACATGAATGTGCATGTGGCCGCAAGAGCACATATGCAAAATATATACATGTACAAACACATTTCAGATTAACAGCCAGCTTAAATGTACAGTATATAATTTCTGCTGCTAGACATCCCTTGATAGAAGTGATTTTAAAAAAATAAAATAAAAAAAGACGTAGTTTGATGATGTGGTAAAGTAGCGTAAGTTCATGGGAGATATTGGCTTTTTTAAAAAGCAACCACTGACTATGAAAATCTTCCTGATGTGACAGAGAAAGTAATTTATTAAATTTTAATTCGTATTATAATTACTCCTGTAGTTGCATCCTCTCAATTCTTTCCTCATGCTTTGAAGACTCATCCGGTGTGTAAAATTACAGATTTTTCTGTTGTTGCACATTGTTGGAAACATTTGCAGTATGTAAGTATACGACTCAACAAAACATATTACATAGGTTTGATTATTTTTAGAATTTTTAATGCAGATATGCTACATATCGTCCACTTAAGCCACCACTAAATTGTGTTGTTTGTTTGTGTCTGTGTGTGAGACACGAAGTGAGAGTAAAAGAGAGAAGCAGACAAAGACAGGAGCTGCACGGCCTCCCATCTCAAGGAAGCAGAGCGATACGACTGAGAAAGCAGGAGGACGTGGGAGGCGAGCGGGTGGGTGAGGGGTGAAGGGGAGCCCATCTAAACTCATTTCGAAAATCAGAACTTCTTTTCTAAAGTCAGCATTTCAAATCAGAGCGTGTCCCCTCTCATTTAATGCATCATTTTGCGAAGTGATAAATTTGTGAATTAGACATACATCCTTTTTGCTTTTAAGATACTGGGCCTCATAAGGGAGGGAGCAGTGTGGAGGATTTAAGAGCGTTTCGCCGTGTCAAACATTAAAACCCACAGGGAGAGCATCAGTGCAATTAGACTAGGGTGAAGGGAAGAGAGAAAAAAATCCACAGACAAAATCAGGATCTTAAGAGCAGCGGCGTTATTCGTCTGTACAGTAACGTGGTTATCTGTCGCGGGTGATCCTTTTAAACGCTTCGTTTGCAGGGATAAAAGCAGAGCGGAGGAAATAAACTTAGTTCTGCCTCCAATCTGCAAATCCTTGGTGGTCATGGAAGATGATCCCAATTTGCTTCTGAGCAGCACTGTCAGATCTCACAATAATAAATAATTTAAGACTTTAAGCGGCAATTATGCTCGATAAATGTGGAAAGCCTGTAGACCACTGCTTGCCGTAGCCAGACAATGCTGAGGTTCCTGCAAAAATACACCAGTCGCTACTTATGTCATAGCAAATAAACCATGCAGAAAGGTTAATGTGAAATGTTTTATAATTTGTTATCAAGTGCTGGTCTTTACATTTATATAATATCTAAAAATTTATTTATTTTTCATTGCTAGATAATTGTTTGTAATGCAGCTAGCACTAACTTTTGACTTTGGCCGTTATGCCTAACCAATAAAGTTTTGGAGACTTAAAATTGTGCAACAGAAAGTGATTCCTTCTGTTTTGGGTTTCACAGACCCCAACATGGTGAATTACAAGGGATTTTCACACACTCTTTATCTGTGATTGGTGTTGGAGGTGCTTTGTGTGCCCTTAAATAATTCCTGATCAATCTATTTTAATTTATTTTACTGGAGTTGTTTAAGAATTTGTGTAATGAGGTCCAACAAAAAGTTCCTAGTTAGACTCTGTTATCTAACTGACCCTAAGAAAACTCATTTCACCGTGTGATAACAAAGTGAACTTTACTTTAACTTTATGTCAAAACAAAATGAATATACTTTTATTCAATTCTGGTTAATAAAACACAAAAACACGAATTTTTTCCCTTTTGTGTGTAATAACAGTGCTTTTTGTCAAATTCATGAAATGTGCCAAAATAAAGAACCACTTCAATTGCTTTCTTTTCTACGTTTTTTTAAGAAGGTGAAGGTGAAAACACAGAAAACGAGGAAAATTGTAGAAGACATTTTGTTGAAAAAATAGTTTAAAATTCTAATTGTAATTATTATCTAGAGGAAACGACTGTCTCTTGGATTGATCCTGTGACCTACTGCAAAAATATAGTTGTGAAGTTATTTGAAGTTATTTTTAACATTGTTAAGTAGAATTTCTGAGGCTTGGAATGACATGAAAAACAGCTTGGTTAGGTGGAGAAAAAGATTGTTGGCTTTGACTCTTCAGGTTTCAGTTTTGGTTTTGCACGGTCCTTGTGTGTGTGACCCACCGCTCTACTTTGCCAACCACTCCTTTTAAGATGGTTAAGCAGTTGCTTTAGCATTTGTTTACATGTGAGTTTGTTTAAAGCACAGTGCATCTCGTACTGACACCAAGCATCAGTACCTGATGAGCTGGAAATGAGACATGGTTGACAGTAATTTTTGGGCCTGTTACTCAAAATTAACTAACTGACAGAACATGGATTCATGAGACCCAGTAGTAAAGGACAGCATGACTTTCTTGTCCTTGAAAATACTCTCACTATATCGCCTCTGTTACTGAGCTACTAAGTTTGCAGCTTTTCTCACTGGAAAAATCTTTAAACAGTAGAGCAATTTTAGCAAAGTCATCGTATTTCATATGGGGTTACAACTATTTGCAGTCAATGACCAACAGACATTAGGTGATGATTTGCCAGGCTTGGAGTGCAGCCAGCGTCACTTCCAGCTGAAATTTTTCAACTTCAGTTTGGTTCCGGCAGTAAAACAACTAAACTTTAGTAGCCAAAACCTTAACCTCAGATGTTTCATTTCCATTTCCAAGGAAATGTTTCTGCCCTTCATAGTGTCATTTGTATGTATTTTTGACATTTAGTAAATATGCCTATCGGCAGTAAAAAAGAAAGAAAGAAAGAAAATGACTTGCAAGCCTCTCAGAGAGACATGACAAAAAGCAGGAAATGAACAGCATTAATTAATTTTCACCCCCACCTCTCATGCCTCCCCAGCTTTGGGAGTCAGGGTCCACTTCATCCTCCACCATCTCAGCGGCCTATGGGAACACACACACACACACACGTAGACAAAAAGCAGTTGAACCATCATTCAGATGTCCTGCTATATCCTACCTGGAACTTGCTGGTCTTCCTCAAAACCACGGTTCATCAGAATGTCTTTCAGTTACTGATATTGCCCTGATTTGTTAACATCCTTTCAGGGTGATCAACAGGAAGTGAGTGTGACACATTCTTTTAGTAGTGAGCTTACATCACATAATTTGGAGAAGCTAAAAAGCAAGTAGATCGAAAGGAAAAGACTGATTTTGGAAAGTGTTTGTTGTTCGTCCACTAACAGAACTAATACGATCAGAGGCTAGCAAATGAAACCATCTGTAAAATGTACTGCTTTATGTAAATACAGTTTAAAATAAAATGATTCATTGTTTAATGTAAAAAAGTTTACTCTATGTAGACAGAAAATAAATAAATTAAAAAAAATTAAAGCTTGTCTCAAAAGAAGGCTATTGCACTTGTCATTCTAATTATACAGCAGCGAAAAAAACGACCACTAAGATTTTGTGTGCATGAAACATTACGTTGCAATGAAAAGAAAGATTTAAACTTGGTCAGAGAGCTATGGATTTTTCTTCTGTCTTTTTCTCACTCCTCTGCGTATATGTGTCTCTTCTAGATTGTCTGTGGTTACATACAACTGATCTCATTGGTTGTATTTTGAAAGGTCAGTAGAAGTCTAGCTCAAAGTTCAAATAATTTGAATAACTCTCACAAACACCTCAGTCGGCTTTTTATTTAAAGGTTTCTTAATCTGTGGGTGTGCTTGGTTTCATCCCCTCACTCTGGTGATAGGCACAGTCCATTTCCCCTAACAAGTCACCCTGCAGTGAGTAAAAGTCTCTCAAAGTTACCAGTATGACAGCCAAAGTGAATTGAGCACACTTCTGCCACGGCATGAGCCCTGCCGAGGCTTTGGGCAAAGCTTTACAGTACCAAACTTTCACTGGAAAGGACCAAGGAACTCTAAGACTGGTTATTATTTAAATTGGGTTAGATTATTGTGTCAAGTTGGGTTGGTAGAAAAAACCTGGTGCCAGATGGGACAGGCAAGGGTTTAAACAATGAGGTAGGTAGTTGAGTTATGGGAATGCTGTTGTTTATGACTAATTTACAGAATGGTCTGTGTGAATACTCTTTTCTGTTTGGCTGACAGCTGGGCGACAAAGCTGTTTAACGCACAGGTAGTCGGCACAAGTTTAATCACCGTTCCAAATTCATCAACTACCCAACTTTTAATCATTAGCAACATGTAAACTTACTCGTTAGTATGCATATATTAGTATGTATCCTCTGTGCACAATCATGCTGCAGGCACATCAAACAGAAATCTTCCTGATGAAACTTGAGCTACATCAGGTTCAAAATTTGGATTTGAAAGGCTAAAAGTTGAACTCTGTTTTTTTCGAGGAGTTTATCAAGCCTACAGCTTTTCAGAATATCTTGTCACTGGGTGTAGTCAGTGCATTATCATCTGAACACCACAGGGGGGCACTTGTAACACACAAGCTGCAAGAAGTAGCCTCCCTCCACTCGTTGAGATGTAAAATAAAGTTGGTAAACAAAGTGTCTGCTGACTGAACTGTCTGATCTTAAGTGATGGTTAAGTCATCAGTAGGTGAATGACTCCTGTGTTTGATTTTAAAAAAGGTTGGTTACTGAGTTCATATGCATTTATTCCCCTCTACAGCCCTGTTACACTGTCCATCTGAACTAACATACTTATCAGTCAATCATCTCAGTCCTATTCACTGTTCAACCCTCTACACCTGATGGAGACAATCGCCTGTCATTTTGTTCCTGGACATTTTTATTGATTTGGGGACAATGACATGACTGGTTCGCGAGGTAGACTTGTTCTGTAACATACTGACAAGTTTTCATTACGTAAGGATTGTATGGGATTGTAATGATATTTTCAGGTATTAGTCAAACCCTCAGGTGTTGCTAGGGAAACGAAGTTATTCCTTGTTTAAAACTTTATAGATTGACTACAAATCACATGAAAATATGATTTTGAGTGCAAAACTTTCACCAAAATTTTGCAAATGTTTTCATTTTAAATTGCTGACCATGGTATAAGCGGGATAGTCAACTCGTTTGTATGTGATAAACGGTTTTGAGCCACTCCACGGAGGCAAACCACCCTCTGCTTCGCGTCGAGTGGTTCTTTGCCTCCACGCTGTTCCTCAGTTGACTATCCCTTACTTAGTTTATTTTTGTAGTTTTAGCCATTGCCTCTTTCAGCTATGATAACACTGTGCTCAGCTGATAAATTTCTGAGTTCTTGGTGCAATTCAAACTTATTTAATAGAGCCAACGGGGCAGTGAGAATATTAAATACATTGGAAACAAACTTCCATATTAGAAAAGAGTAATTGAAGGAGAGCACAAAGATAAAAGCTTAAATGATCATCCAAACTGTCCATTTTTTAACACCTGTAGTTTCATTTACCTTGTAGATGCCGTTTCGTCCATATCCAGGTAAGGATGCAGACTTATTGTAGGGGAAATCTACAGGGAAAAAAAAAATCCATTTACTCTTTTTTTCACTGCTTTAAATACTATTCAAGATCTGTATTGTTGTATTCATGTCTCCAGGTTGACTGCGTGATGAGCTGCTAACTTGGCTGGGAGGTGTCAGTGGGCAGACTGCAGGTAGATTTGCGGGGATCCAGGTCTTCTTGACCCATGTGTCCATCTATTTCACTCTTTAAGATCATCCAACTGGTCCTCTACAGAGAGAGAAAGAGAGAGAAAGAAAGAGAGAGAGAGAACGAGAGATGGGAAGAAATGATCGATGATGGAAAAGTATGAGTTAGTGAATTAGTAAATGCATGTACAGTATTTGCAAAGTTTAAGAAAATGACCTGTAAAGGGACAGATATGGACAGACAGGTAAAGACACACACATCCACACAGACCCACCTTGCTATCCTCCCCATCCTGCCAGGAGGTTCTAGAAGCTGTAAAACAGTCAGATATTACAGGATGTCACAGTTAATGTGCTGGAGCATCTCCTCCTCAGCTCTGTGCTGCACTATTGACTCTACAGTAAATCACCCCCGGGACCATGACATCATCAGCTGCAAACGGCATCTACAGGGAGCTTCCCATGCACTGTGTGACTGTACATTAAAGATGAGCTGAAATGCCTTTTTCCAGAGTGAGAACTGCTGTGTTGTGACATATTCGCTATTCAAACTATTACACAACCAATGCACAGGCTGAAGGGGCAGGACATAAGTTGGAGAAAATCTGATTGGAGTGCTGTTGGCAAATGTTGCTGTCACTCCAGGGCAACCATTGCTAGGGCTTTGTTTGTTGATAGTTAACTGCTAAATTTTAACACCATGCTAGCTTTAGCTTAGTTAAGTTTAGTTTAATTTTTTATTTACAGGTTTATATTGACAGGTGGATTGGCGTGATATATTTGGCTGAATTAAAAAAATGAATCAACCAGTAACGGCCCAAGTCAACAATGACATCAGGGACCTAGGAGATTTTGTTTTAAAAGAAAGAAGGAAGTGGCAGATTTTAATATAAAAATACAAAATAATTCATTTTTTGTAAAAAAAATCTTTGTGATACATTTTTAAATTTGAGTACAATAAGAGCAGGGATATGGTCCAAAAGGGTTGAAAATGCATTTTTGACTTCAGCTCGACTTTAAACAGGAAGCATAGCATGAACCCATGAGGAATATTGTTCCTAACATGGGATAAAACTTCTCCTTGATTAATACTTTTATCCATGACCCTTTAAAAAAAATAACAAATGAAATCTGCTTTGAACAGTCTTGTTTGTTTTAGAGTAAAATCTTTTTTCCCCAGACATCCTGTTCTTTACTTCAGTGCCACCATCTGCCCAAAATGTCTACCTCTACAAAGCGATGTCTAATCAAAATTAAAGCTGCAAGCTGTGTTGGTCAGCACTTTGGTCCGTCAGGTAGGCCTGGTCATGGCCTCCAGCCCATTAGATGTTCATAAAGTATCCATTTTGAAGGATTTTAAAGTCATTTTAAAAAAATAAGGGCTTTTATTTTGAATGAGTTTTGGGCTTTTATTTTGAAAGTCTGGGTAGACCCA
>JAPZDX010000021.1:23248452-23258551 GCA_029783625.1 Naso annulatus
TAATTAGGCCACCTTTCATTGTTTGGTCTTAAAAACAACATATCCTGCTTGTCTATACTTTCACCATCGCCTACAACTATAATAAGTAAGTGGGTTTGCAGCAAAGTTTGAATCAACACCACATACTGTACCGCCACATCCTTACATTATGCAGTAAGATTTTTAAACATCTTGTTGTTTCACCTCGCCGGGTGTTCAATATGTTCAACACTGTAAACAGATGTTATTGCTATACACGAATAAAGTTTGTGTTTCCCAAATGCCACAGTGGAACAGAAAGAATCAGACTCAGCACTGTTCCTACCGCTGCTTTACACCTGACATGCATGCATGCCACACACACACACACATACACACACACGGTGAACCGAGAACACAGCCCCGGCACAGCGGCACAAACAAACACACTAAAAATACAAACTACGCATATCCAAACACTCTCACTCCTTAATGAGCTAGCACTTTTAAGAAAAGACTCTGCCACAACTCTATACCACACACTGATACCTTGAGGAGAACTCGCGATCGGAAGAGACGAAACAGAAGAAAAGAAGCACTCTGGGATATGAAAGAGGAAGAGAAAAAGAGGAGGTGAGAGGAGAAATCAAAAAGCGCCTGGAGAGAGGGAGGAGAGCAGGAAGAGGAAAGTGTTGCACCTCGCTCCTCATATCTCTAAGGAAGATGATAGAGGGGATAGGATGAGGGGGGGGAAGGAGCCAGAGTGGAGGGGTGTCTGGGTGGAGTGGGGGTGGGGTGGTGCGCTGTCGCTCTCGGCAAACAAGCGGGTGAGTAAATAGACTCATGGGCGTAAAGGGTGGTGAAGGTAGGTGAGGCAAAGGGGGGGGGGGTGATGCACAGATGCTTTTGTGCTGGGGGAAACTCAGCTGTTAGGGCTCCATCTAGAGACCCAGGCCCTATATGTTGATGAGACTGGCGTATCCATCTTGTTTACACACACATCGCCCAGCCCTCGTTTGCCTCCACCCCTCTTCTGTTGCACTCCTTGCATCGGCCTCCCATCAGCCCCCCCCCCCCCAACACACACACACAGATCTTCAAACATCCCTAACAACCCTCTTCTCCATCCTCCTACCCTCTCTCCTCTCTCACCCACTCCCATCCTCCCCCAGCCCTGCAGGCCCTTAACCTCGCTCTCATCTCCCTATCCCTTAAACCCTCCCCCTCCTCTCTCTCTCTCTCTCTCTCTCTCTCTCTCCCTGTCTCTCCATCTATCTGTCTGTCTCTCTCTCCTTCTCTCCCTCTTTTCACTCCCCTCCTCCCCCTCCGCCGATCATATCCCTTGGGTCTGTGCACTGCTGCTCGGCTGATGAGGGGGAGGATATCGCTGCCAGTGCTTTGATCCTATGAAAGCTGATATCCAGAACAGAGCTGCAGATCCCGCCACTGGGCACCCTGGAATTTGAACGACATGGCTCTGTGTAAAGCCTCGGTGAGAGGGCCATTCCCCTATAGCCTGCCAGCTGGGAACGTTAAGTCTAGACAGGTGGAGCTGGCTGGTGTGGTGCGATCATACCTGAGAGGTTGTGTGGACAGCACAATGCAATAACCTTGGCAACGTGTAATTAGTCAGTCTCAACTTCTTTAAACTTTGTTGACATCAGTTTATGCTGCCATGCAATTATTACATGGCATACGAAAAAATATAAGTATAAGTGCCGGACTTATTTGTGCTGTAATCTAATTATTTTTGTAAAACTTTCTGTTAAAGCCTTACCATAAAGTTCCTTATCTTGCATGAGCATAGTGATGACTTAACATTTAATTACAGGGAAATAAAAGATACGCTGTCTATTTGGTAAAACATAGGATTACCAGCATGGGAGACTATTTAACAGACAACTAGATGATATAAAATTACCTTCTTTGCAAATTATCCATTAGCTGTTTAGAGCAATTCAAAACAACATCAAACTATAGAAAAACCACATTGGGATTATTGCTACATTTCCCTTAACTATCCAATAGCCCAACTGCGGGGCATTATATAGACATTCAGGATTGGCAGGGTGTTTATACACAACCCTGCTTTCTTTTTATGTTTTATGTTTCCCTAATCTAATTATAGGGGGCCGTTTCCTTTGTTGTAGTTTAAAATGATTTTTATGACCGTTTGATTTCTTCTGTGGCTTGGGCGTCCACTCCCTAACCCTAAACTTCTCTAAATACGGCAGAGTGCTGATCAGGCAGCTTGAGACGCAATGTTAACTGAGGAATGTGCAGCATGCTTAATTACAGAAAGCCCCGTGAAGAACACAGCTCCTTCCTACAAGCAAGCTCACTCAAAAAGCAGTTTCTGTTATTTCACTCAGTGCCAGACGAGTGATTTTTCTATTTGTTTTACAAGCACAACCAAAGGAATTAAATGGTTATATAGATTAAAAATGACACTCTTCAGCAGGGCCGTGGAGAGACACCAGAAATGTTTGTAGAGGCAATAAAAAATTGAAAAATATGGGGGAAAAAAAAAAAAAGGCACATTTTAGAGCAGGATAGAGATCTGTTCTATGGAATTTTCACACATCCACGTGTAGGAAACACTGAACTAAAATAAACTTTAGTGAAATGACACACAATAATTATATATTAAAAGAGTGTAATAGAAAATATTCAGCTTTCGACAGACTTGTGTAAGTGTCTTGCTGGTTACATCAAAGCAATTGTGAAGAAAATAAACAATTAGCTATGGACTGGGAATATGTTCATAAATAATGGATTTCTTTTCTCTCTTAGAAAATAAGTTCTGCAATGAGTAACCTTATATAGATCTAAAAGTTTCATGCTGTGAATTGACACACAAGATATTAGCCTTTCCCCCACAGGCCACCACAAGAGGAGAATAAAAGAATGCCAATGACATTTGTGAATAACCAAACAGCCATAGACGACTAAGGAACAAGTTTTGTAGCAGCATAGAAGTTGTAATATAATTGAGAAAGGAAGAAAATTGCTACAGTAACACAAAGGAAAAAGAAAGAAATAAAGAGGAAAATTAGTTTGCATTTCTTATTAAAAGTTCTTTGTTTTTGTATTTTGCCTTTTTTGTTGCTTTGAGATTCAGTGAGACTGTTCTGTTTCTTCATTTCCAGGATTCATCAAGGCAAGAGTTTTATTCATTATTGAGGCGTACTTTCAAATAAGAGACAAACCCCCACCGATCCTCTCATTGCACACACACACACACACACACACACATACCTCTGAGCTACATGTACAGCAGGTTGTCATAGTGTTCAGTGGGGGGTGGGGGAAAAGAGAGCAAAAGGAAAAAAGTTTCCCGGCTGTCCATCACTGAGCTATCAGAGTGTTATCTGTGCCAGACGCCCACCATCCTCAGCAGCGATACTGAGACAGCATCCAGGACCTCAGGACGCTGCGGGAAACACAGCAGGACACCGAGAGAGGTGTGACAACGTCACTGGATACAGCAGGCACAGAGCACTGAACACACGTGTGCGCACACACATAGAGTACGCACATTTCCTCACAATGGATACACATTTTCATGCACACATGCAGAATGGAGCCACAAAGACAAGCACATATTCCATCTGATATTGGAAAACTGCCACTCCTACACAAAACAGACACTAAAATACTGTAAGACATATCTGTGATGTGATACCATATATGGGCATTAATTAAAGTTTCTTCTTAGAAAAACATTTGAACTTCAGAATATCAAAGTTTAAATGTACATATTGTAAAACCTTAATTTCCCCATGTTTTTACAGCAAGTATACTGGCCTCTAGCAGAACAAGAAATTTACACTAATAAAGCAAGGAATAAGAACAAGTCCTCATACCTAAATGACTGAGATGGTCCATTTCCAACAACTCACAAACGACAGAGAGTACCAGACTACTAGATCTTCATTGTATCTGACCTTTATCGCGCCAAATCTTTACCGTTACATTACTGACATTGGAAAATGATTGCAGTTTGGTAAGCATTAGGCAACAAAACGTCTAAGAAAGGTTCATGGTTTGTTTTAAAATAATTACATTAGTGTTATGTAAAGCCCCAAGGGAAGGAGTTTAAGTATCTCTGGGTCTTGTTCATGAGTGACAGGAAAATGGAGCATGAGGTATATGGGTGATGGATGTGGGTGTTGATATGGATCGTCATAGTGAAGAGTAAGCTGACCCAGAAGATTTACCAGTCTATATTACACTTTCAGCTATGGAAATGAGCACTGGTTAGTGACTGAAAGAATTTGATCATGGATAAAAGCATTCAAAATGAGTTTTCTACGTGAGATGGCTGGGCTCAGCCTTAGAAGGGAGCTCAGACATTTGGAGGGAGCTTGGAGGCCACAGCTCCTTCATGTTGAGGTTGTTTGGGCATCTGACTAGGATGCTTCTAGGGCGCCTCCCTTTGGAGGTTTTTTAGTTAAACCTAACTGAAAGAAGACCGCAGGGTAGACCCAGAACTCTCTGGAGCCTTGTTGGGGAGCAGGGCATGTGGAACATATTACTTAGCCTGATGCCACCATGACCTGATCACGGACAAGCAGAAGACAATGGATGGACAGTAATGTAGGCTTAAATAAGCTGACGATGTTCTCAGATGGGACATAGACAGCAGTCTCTTAGGTGAAATTCCTGTTTGTCTAACCCATTCTTCCACCTTATCCTTCATATATGAACTTTCTTGCTCTTTACTATGTCACATGAAAAAAGAGAGAGGCACATAATTTGGAATACATAACCTGAGTTGAGAAATACTTTCATTTTTTAGTTCAACAGTGTTGTTTAAAAGCACACATAAAGCTAAAAAACACAGGGAGAAAGAAATGACAGGGAGAGACTCGTTCAAGTCACCCATGTCCTGCCAATATTGCACCACAAGAAGAAGACGACGAAGAAAACAGACAGCGAGTCCAAAAATCACTTGGAAAAAGCAACAGCTACAGCATGTTGTTCAATATTTGGAAGACTTGGTGACTGTCTGCTCAAATATTGCCCCATGGCTGTTGGGCTTGAGAGAGGAACAGAGTGGCAGTGAGACTGACAGTGAGATCTCTGTCAGTAGCCAACACTCTGTTTATCCGTCTGTCTGTCTGTCTGTTTATCTGACTGTCAAATTATCCCTCTCGGCAAACAGCTCGCCGTGAGCCGAATGTAAATAACACGGTCGACGACGGTCACATGAGCCAGCTGGTCGGGCTCCTCTTTGGTCAGCTGAGCCGTCACACTGGCCTTGTTCAAAGGAGACACGCCTAGTTGTAGTTGAAGTGGTGAAATGATTCTGTAAGCAAACTTTGGGCTTTTTAGTGATGTGGTTGGTGACATGATATTTAAATTGCATATTAGGGGGTAAATTTATATTACAGGTGCCTAACTTGCACTATACTGTAAGTAAGTATGGTATCTATTCATTGTAAAGAAAGTATAACAAGTATATTATGTACAGAACAAAGAAGAATGATACACTCTACAAATTCATGTGTACATGTGTACGTGTGTTTGTTTGTGTGTGTGTCTGTATTTCTCCTTCATCTCAATGCCCAGTCTCACACCTGAACATTGTAGGCCTGTTTGCCTGCAATTTTCCCCAAAGCCACAGTATATACAACAAATTACACAGGTTAGCTTCATGAGTGACAGAAGCTTTCATTAAAATCAGATCATCCCAGATGAAAATATCCTTTGTTGAAAATCTCGATTCCATGCGGATTATAGCAAATATACAGCACACAGACATAAACAGACACATACAGTATCAGTGCACTGATTCATGAATACCATCATCGTCGTCAAATGATCTCGAAAAAACCTACACCGCTGTCTCTCATCAGCTTTTTAGATAAATGGTTTCAAAACACAGCATGCCTGAATCCATTACGAATGCCTTTACGATTGATTGACATGCACTGAAAGCACAAATCATATTTAAAGAACTTAACATCAGTTAAAAGGTTTGGAAAAATGCGTAAAATAGTGTTAAAGTATATTTACACTTAAAGAAATAAAACAGTTGCTTGCTAAATGTGTATTTAACACTTGCTAGAGCATTAAAATAACTTCGATTTAGGTTCAGGAATATTTGCACTGGAGCTTTTCCCATATTTTCACTTGCCACCTTCACTCAGTCGTTTGGTATTGAATCATCACTGTTTTTTGATACTATCAAAGTGTTCACTGAGGAATGCAAAGGTACAGGTTTTGACATGTTTAAATAGACACCCTGAACAACTTAAAGCTGAAATAGGCAACTTCTAGCAATCAAGTTAACTGTAGCGTGACACTCCTAAGGAAGCAATCCACTGCCCCTTTCCTCCCTGATTTTGCCCTGGCTTGCTTTTACTTCATTGTTGTCACTCCCTCTTCAAAGGTTAGACTAGACCAAAGATTCACAATGAGATGAAACGGTTGAGGGGAAAGTTGCGGGGTTGTGGACTGGTCCGCCTCAGCTCGACTCAAGCCAGCTGATGGTGTCACCTGTAACTCAGCTTGTCAAGTTGTGAAAGGCCAGCTTTAAAAGATAAGGTATGTCACTTGTTTCAAGAGCCAATCTGCTCATAGCAATGTCACTGTCGTTATAGAACAGCCAATAGGAACACTGGCTCTCTGAAATTACCCATGATCGGCCAAAAAGTGCCTGTCATAGGCAGAATGCAGAGCCAAGGAGAGGCACAGAAGTCTAGCATTCTGTCAGACCACCTGAATTTTAATATACTGAAAGGTTATTATGGATTTTTTGCCCGATGACACCAAATATAAACTGCCTACCCTAGCTTTAACACAGTCAATTTAAAAGCCGAGAGGAGTCTCCCTGCATGGCGGTTTAATCTTGGTTTAATAAGGTGTGTAATCCAAATCTCTTAAGGTCCAGACCTACCCAGAAGAAAGCAAATATGTGCAACTCTCATGCAGAGCTCCACTGATTTTATTAATGTCTTGAAAAGTGGAATACATGGAGGAATATTTTACAAATGCAGATTGAGAATGCCTTGAATGATTCACAATTCACAGTTGCTTCCAACGGAGATGATAACTGAGACATCATTTGTTGAAATCTCTCACATATCACTAAACAATATCCTTGAACAATAACTTTAGGAGCTGTGATTTGTACAGCACAAAGAGTGCCTTTGTGTAATTAAAATATGGTGCTATAATACACTTGTCACAGTGACAAAAGCCAAAAGTCTTCACACGCTCAAAGCGCTCTAACAGAGGGGAAAACTCAATTTCACATTTTCTCTTTAGATTTCCATGCAAACCACAGAAGATGACACATTTGCTTCTTTTTAGCATTATCAAATCTCGCAGGATCCCTTGAAGTAGTGAACTAAATTACGCAGTCTGCACCACACTGCTGAGAGGCACATAGAGAAATGGTCAGAGGAGGTGAAAGGGGAGAATGAAGCAAAGCGGGAGTCAACGAGACAGCCTTTTGACTGAGGCCTGAGACCCGATGCCACCCAGAAACACATGCCAGTGCGCTGAAAGAAGGCAGAGGGAGACGGACCAGCATCCGACCACTTCACAGGAGCAAGCAGGATGTTTGGATACAGCTCCGTACTTCACAAACACCACTGCAGTCTAAATCTTACAGTGCCACCATGTCAAGGTCGACCTACAGTATTGGCCCAGACAAAATATATGGATGTCTGTGTGCTGGAATCCTGACATATCTATGTACATCAACAGACCTCTATTTACCAGTGAGACCAACAGCGTGGCTTGTCTGCTGGTGTCTGCATATGTTTGATTATGTGTCTCGACTTGTGTATATTAATGAAATAGAGATTTTGCTCTGTATGTGTTGGTATGCCCGTGCATGTGTGCGGGTATGAGTCTGCATACGTTTATTTGTGTGTATGTGTGTGTATGATGGAGGAGGAGAAAGGTGGCGTGTGGAAAACTAGTCCTGCTCAGAGCTGCTGCAGTCTGAACCTGTGCGGCTGCCAAAGAAAACTGTGGTCGGAAGAGTCTGCTAATAGAGCATGAGGCATGTCACCTGAAACTAGAATCATCTGAAACCCAGAAACCACAGCAGGCAGGCATCTCCGTAGTCCTCTATTAAAGGGCCGCCAGAGGCTCTGGGTGCGTGCCACCCTCCCACCGGGGTCCTCCCATTAGTAAGGCCTCTTCCGTTCGCGTGCCCAGCTGCACCATGGGACATCTAGTCTTGTTAGATGCGCTATTAACGCCTGTTCCAACGTCTGAGCTCACCTTACCGCAGCTTCCCCAGGAAGAGCCATCATGCAGAGTTAGAGACCTGGCGAGATCCTGGTGAGATACATATCCTCACATTCATGCTACAGATTTATGGTAATGTGCATTTAAGAGCACATGTGAGCCAACACTTAAAACCTGCACATGCAGCAATCTCATGTTTTGTATTTATGCTTCGACACATGCATGTCTTATAATATATATGCCTGTTGTGGTATGGAGTTAGACCTGTGTCCAGTCACATGTGGGTCTGTAAGTAACAGCAGTGTCTTTGTGTGAATGCCAGGTATCTGCAGCGAGTGAGGGACATTGTGACTATTCATTCACATGCTCTCATGGCTGCCCAGCTTCTTTAGCTCTCCTTCGATTTATTCCAGCAATCATATACCTTTAGCTTTTCAGTCTGAGAGCCCATTTTTGTTGGAAAGTAATAACTCAGATGAAAAGGAAAAGCAATAGTAGTTCAATGTCAGTGAGCAGTGAAATCAAAAGCTATTTATTGCAGCTGTTTAATGACTCAAATATTACAATCAGGGTTTATCCTACTAAGTGAATCAGAGATTTCAAAGACATTTTTTTTGTCAGTTGATCAGCTGAGGACCCCCATCACCACCCCCACAAGTTGCAGGAGTTTTGACAGCAGAAATTGCCACTTTCTTCACCTTCTATCAACACACCGAAATCACACCTTTCTTGGCAAAAAAAAACTTCTTAGAGGGAAGAATGCACACATCTCATCCCTGCACAGGTGCAATAGAATGTATCTCCACTGCAAGAGTAGCAATTTTGTGACAGGCTGTGGGTGGCGGGGAAGACGAATCGTGTCAATGGCGGCCATTAAAAAGGACCACACACTCTCCAGTCACTGGCGAGGCATGATGGATGATTATCTCAAGGTGTGACAGGTGCTGCAATGGTGGGGGAGCTCGCGCTATCCTTCCCTCTCTGGCGCCCCCCCTTCTCTCTGTCTTCCTCTGCCTCCCTCAGCGTATCTTGGTCAATGCTTTAACACCCCGCTAACATGACTCTATTGACACACTCCAGATTGCGTCTGTTGGCTAATGAGTATCTGAGTGCCTCTCTCTCTTTCTCTCTCCCTCTCTTTTTCTTTCTCTCTCTGCTCCTCATCTCCCTGTTATCCTCTTTTCATTGTCAGTGCAGTACAGTCTGGCCTATCTCACAAAGCCATTAGAGCCTGGCTGGTCACACACAATCTGAGGCACACATTTCACACAAAATAACACAAAATACGCAAAGGTTCACTTGTACCAAAACCTGTTTGCATTGGAGGAAAATCCTATATTTATATAAATATAGATTATCACCATATAATGCTTTAGAATGCCTATTTAACTTGATGCTAATCAGCAGTGTCTTTCAGTTTCTCCACACCAAAGACTTTGAGGAAACAAGTTTGGGTGAGCTGCTTTTCTGGTTCACTCACAAACCAGGAAGTTTGTGCACTCTTTAACATCTGACCCCAGACAAGAATAAATCACTAAGTGCTATATATTCCCCAGTGACAGGGAGTCAGGGGAGTTTCCCAAACGGAAAATTAAAAATATTTAGGAAGCACAAGGATAACAACTCCTAGTTTTTGAAGAAATTTGACTGGGTCATTATTTGCTTTGCCATTTCCGATTATACCGCCATTTGAACAGTAATAACTCTTGAGAAATTGGGATATTTTCTTTGTATACAGCTGTATTTTATCACATGGCAGCGGTCTAGAAAGGTAGAGAAAAGGAAATTCAGGTAAAAATCAGATGGAATGAGGCAAATTTTCTTCGCATTCAATCACAGGCAAATTTTCAACCAGCTTTAAATGATCTTGCTTCTCACAAACGCCATTAAATCCATTCCTTAAAGTTTGCAAATTGGTCAGCTGCTAATT
>JAPZDX010000021.1:23316291-23327120 GCA_029783625.1 Naso annulatus
AAAATTGTTAATATTCTGTGTTTAAACTCTTGTTTTTGTGCACAAATCAAGAATTTACATTTTAACAGACTGGTGGGAACCCACCTTGTGATTAGTTTATAGAAATACAAACAAGTCACAGCATTTTTTCCCATGAGAATAAACCTTCTCAAGCACACACAAGGCATTCAGGAGTTTGATCTGCAAGACAAAGAATAATTCAATGTTGCTTACTGTGGTAGAATAGGTGTTTGATTAATTTTAATGATAAAACCTTGTAAAACCTGTGACACATACTGACTGGTAAATTGTCAAAGTTTCAGTGTGATGTCCAATTCCTTCAAAGTAATTTAAACCCTAATCCTCTTCAGATGGCATTTGGCTGAGCACAACATGGTGTTGTCTGTGTGGCAATTATGCCGAAACTTGCTCTATGCCTTTGAAATCACTAAATGAGAGCCACCAAGGTCTCTTTCTGAAATGAACTAATTTACACATCAGTTCATTTAGCTAAATGAGACCCACGGTCTTTAGTATGAGACTTTTTAAATTTAAACTAAATAAATCTGTCACACATATTCTATATATTAATGCATCAGACCACCAACCTACCCATCCCCTTTTAAATCAAGACTATGTATTTGTGAGATTCTTTTATCTTCACTTCGTTAATGACCTTTACATGCGAGTCATGTGAGGAATGTGAGAATGTTAGCCTTTGCTGTGTTCTTTGGACAGCAGACGATGTGTCACGGGTTTCAAATGGTTTTTGAAGTGGGAAGGCTGGGTGTGAATTCAAAAATACCAAGAAATAACAAACTTGCTGAGAGGCTGCCATTCATCCTTTAAGTTCCATAAAGCGTGAACTGTAAACTAGCATAGATTATAGGAATGTAATAATGCATTTATGCCCTTTTTCTGTAATGCTGACAATGCATCATCTGTCCAAGATCACGAAATGCAATTGAAGATTTGTGGCTTGTGCAAGTCAACCACTTTGAGGTGATAGGGGGATATTTTGGCTCACTGGTCAAAGAGCCCTTTGAACATCCCATATATTCAAAACTGCAGAATATTTTGTGAGGCTACAGGAGAAATGGGACATTTTGTGGTCATGATCGCTCCGTGCATCAAAAACAGCACTAATAATTATAATTGGATTCTAGGTTAAAACACGTGTAGTTAATGGTGAGGTAGGAAAATTCCATATAAGGGATGTTTTTTTAAGCCCGTGCGAACAGATTCCTTGACAGCGCCGGGTAAGGTAAAGTAAGGTGTTTGTACAGGCCTACAGACGTCTTGTCTGTAGCTTCACACACATCCAACGGGCCACTGTGGGAGACAGTCTGGCTGCCCCTAACTTAACAAACATTGTCACAGCAAACAAATCTGTTCCCAATTTTAATGTGATCAAATAAATTACAGAAACATTTTCCACGGGCTATACTCTTTAACTGAGACATCCAGCTAGCTAGTGCCAGGAAGAGAAACATGCTGCCAAGATATTTCTCCTTCAGGAAAAAGCTCTGTGAAGTCGTCCTTTCTATCTCTGTGACAGTGAGGGACTGGAAAGTTTAGCTTTCTCTTGAAGCTCCCTAAACAACATTTGGATACAGTTAGGGCAAAGGCAACATGATTATTTGTGCCGTTTCCTTCACAGTAAATGTGCTCTGCTGCAGGGGATGGGAGTAAAAGCATGACAAGCTTGTAAAATCCATGACGTGCTTGGGATTCTTTGCCCTTATCACCGTGTGGGTCTTTTTTCTGGCTGGTGTTTGAGGCGTAATGCCCACCCCTCTCGTCCTAATCGTGCCCTCCGCAGAGAGAGCCTGGCAGACCTCACATCCAGAAAAACCTGTTGATAAAAGGTTGGCGTTGTAGCATGGAAGAACCCAGAGTTTAGTCTTGGGATGGGGCCAAGGATAAACCATATTTTAAGAAAGTGAGTGAAAAAATAAGTGCATATTTGAGACTTTTTTGTATGTTTGTGCATTGTTTTAGGATATAGCAGTTTGTGTTTATGTGCAATTTTATGTCATCATGTGCCAAACACATACAGAGTACACTCAAAGATTTTTTTTCTCAAGGGTGGACTGGCAGTTTGGCTGTGTATGGTCCAGCCAGTGGTAATACACTCCCCTGTCCTCAATGTTGCCTCCCACCGTGCCCCCTAAAGAGCAAGGGTTCATGGGAATGACCAATGGGAAGCATTGCTCAGCGACTTCCCACAGCCAAGAGACAGCTGTAATCCTTTAACCCCTTCCCCCCATATGAGCATTAAAACACGAACACATGCAGACACACAACAAACTTTCCTAAACATGATGGAGTTTCTAGGTACACACATTTCAGCAGAAATACAAAGAATCTTTCCACGGAGCACTTCCTCCCCGTTGTGCTGCGATACGGCTACTGAATTGATGGCGTTACTGCTGCAGTGTCCTAGATTGTCTCTGAACATTCATCACTGGACCCTCCATGGCAAGCTGTGGCCACTGGCCTTCACTCAAACCCCATCCCATTGCGCCAGTGGGGCAATGATAAAACAAACAACACACCACTGCCTACACAGTGACCCTCTGAGTCTGCATATTAAGATTCACTCTCTCTACCGCTCCTCTTAATCTTAGTTTTGTTTCATTCATTCTTACTCCACCATTATAACTCATTTCTGTTTCCTCTCAATCTTCACCTCCATCAGTGTTTTGGCCAACCTTCTCTCCTTCTCTCTCCACTTTACCTCATCTGTTTCTTTGTGTTGTGTAATGAGGAGGTCTTGGTTAGCTGCAGTAGCTGAGGGGGCTGGAAAAGGAAGAGGGGGAAAGGAGCGAGTAGGAACAAGGAAGGCAGGAAGGTGGATATGGGTGGGAGGATAGGGGGCTGTGAGTATACAGTCCCCAGAGGAGTTAAGTGAAAGCCAAGAGTGTTCTTCTGAGGAAGTGCGTCCAAGATGAATCTCCTTTATTCCAGCACAGTCATCACTCTGCCTTCCCTTCTAACACAAACATTCACATGTATTTAACAGGGCTTTGTCTTACATACTGTACAGTCTAGAGCAATAACTGCAAAATCATGACACATCACTGGACCCATTTTTTTTCATTAACATTTTGCAGATGTAAACAGTGTGAGCAAAATAATGTCTGCTGAATTGAACTAAACTACAAATGTAAAAAATAATTAACTGATGAATGCAAATAAAAGAGAGCCTTGTATTCTTCTTTTTAGCATCGTAGAAGCATTGTTTTGGGAATGTTTTGGACGAAGTGCTTCACTCTTGGTTGATGCCAGTGCAAGCTTCCCTAGTAGCGCCCAGCTGTGTAAGAGAGAACACTGGAATAAAGGGAAAAGGTCATGTGTTCACACTGAGTAATGTGTGAACACACTCACTACCTCATCATTGCCCCCAATTCAACTGGGGGTTTGTACAG
Source organism: Naso annulatus (assembly GCA_029783625.1). Lineage (NCBI taxonomy): Eukaryota > Metazoa > Chordata > Actinopteri > Acanthuriformes > Acanthuridae > Naso > Naso annulatus. Next base: position 23,319,702 of record JAPZDX010000021.1, read on the forward strand.
TATGTACCATTTGCAGAGTTACTGCATACAGTAGAAGGCAGTCAGCACGTCCCCACTTTGGAGAAGCAGCAGGAATGCATGAATAGGATGCTTAGCAATGAACTGCTGTGGATGGGGTCAGTAGCATGACACATTTTAGCCACCTAAAAAAGTTCATCCCCAAAAAATCAATATGAGTTGTAGTGTATCTATATTTAGAATATTTTTAGTGCTCTACCTTGCCATCAGACAGCCATTTCCAATATGGAATCCGCCTAGACTTTCTTCAAATCCACCAGACTCCTTTGACAAAAACAATAATTTTACCTCAGAGAAAAGGGGAACTGCTCTTGTACTGCTACTTTGATCGATTAGTTCCTCTGCGTTATTGTGTGACTTGTATTTAAAAATGTAAGTTCAGTTTCACCAAAGTCACACAATTAAAAAAAGTAACGAATGGAGTGAGTCCATGGTAGACCAGCAACTCCCCTCTTCTGAAAAGTAAAATTGCTGCTTTCTTAAAAAAAAAAGTCTGGTAGTTTTGGAGAGAGCGTTTTAACAGCAACATAAAGCTTTGGAAACATCCAAAATAAAGTGTACATATAATTTTGCTTGGTTGTATGTTTGTTTGTTGGAGGGGGAGGTGGGGGTGGGGGACTCTAGAATGTGTATTGGTGCCAACCCCATCCCGGCAGATCATCACTTGCCCCTTAATTCCACAAGATGCGTGTGCGGTGTATCTCCGCTCCTGAAAGGCAGCCAGAATGCAGTCGGTAGGTGTTGACGGACGGTGAGGCATGGAGCAAACATTCAGCAGAGCCGTTTTAAGAACGCACATGCATCCAGTGGAATCTGTAGTTTTCCAAAATCAGGGCATTCTGACCGCCATCCACTACAAGTGATGAACTTGCCATGGAAAAATATCCCCACTTCAAAAAAACTGAACTACTCCTTTAAACAAGTAAAAAACAAAGTTTTGGAGGTGTAAATGTGCATGTAGTGCTATTGACTTCGGATGTTGCACTCGCTAACATTAGGTCACCCATTGTTTAAACTTATATGTGTACTACATGTGACAAATCTTTTCATATTAGTTCACCTGTTCTTCAGAAAAGAATAAGTTGGGGAAACAGACATTGTTTTGAAACAAGCATCGGGTTGCTAACAGCCTCAAATGAGAACAAGAGAAAGAGAACATGAGAGGGAGACAGTTGTTCTATAGCAAGCCCGTTACTGCGTCTGCCTGGTTGAGCATGGAGGCGTTAATGTCTCACTAATCACATTAACACACAACGCTCACCCAGTCATGGGGATGGAACAACATGTATTCTCTCCATGGCTTAGGAATCATCCGCTTTTTGCTCAGACAGAAGCATTATAGCGTCAGCAGTTAAAAACAAAGATTCCTTGATGGGATCAAGGAGAGCTAACGAGAGGCACTGGTCTCACAGTTAGCTGAAAAGATTTATCATCTGTTTAGTGCTGGAGGACATTGGAAATGAGCTGACAATACAAGGATATATAATACGAAAAGGAGCAAGAGACTGCTTCTGCTGACAGTTAGTCAAGGCCTGACTTGAAGTAAGATAGGATCAGTTTTGAGAATGTAGAGGCTCAATGTGTGGAGGAGCTTAGTGGTGGATGGGCTCTTCAGAGATATAGCCAAAGGAGTAGATGTATTCAAAAAGATGCATTTTTTGAGGAGAATATGCAAGCAGAAAGGGGGTGGATTGAGAACGTGTTGGTGTCTACATTCAGTATTCTGTCATAAACTCTTGAAACACGACATTGCAGGGGAGTGCTTGATCACAAAATCTTGCATCTCAGTTTAAACCTCTCTTCCCTAATGAGTAAGTGATGAAGTAATTGTCATTCAAGTATTAAACAATTCCTAAACCACACTCTTGACTTGGAACACTGCTGACATACTGTAAATCTCTAAATTATGCACAAGAGACAGAATCTCAATAGCATCAGTGTCCACCACAGGAAGCGTAACTGTCACTTCTGTCACGTCTGCACAATTCTCTTCCTTGTGTTTAACCGGTCTCACACATTCTTTGCCGGCATGTGTGCCATCTCAGAAGCGGGCCCTGTCTCTTCTGCCTGCCCACCTCCTAATGTTATTTGGCAGAACAAAAGCTTCGGCGCTCATGCCAACAATCCTGCTGAAGGAAGTTCTTGGGCATATGAGTTGAGTCGTAGTGGAGGTAATATTACGGCTCTCAACAGTGGCTGCCTGTGTGTCAGGCTATGGACGTAGAGGAGATGATGTTTGTCATGTTTCCTTTGTTTGCTCTGCATTCTCCTCGCTATGTGCTCGCTCCTCTGGTGTCTGGCCTGTCTGTCCTGCTCCTTCTTGGCTTTTTTATTCCACTTTCTGTCTATGGATCCTCACCTCCCCCTCATATTCTCATATTCTTTGTTTGACATCTCGTTTTTTAGTTGTTGTTTCTCTCTCCCTCTCCCTGCTTGTGTCTCTTTGATGCCCTCATAGTTGGTTGAATGACTGAAGCCATAAGGCTGTTCCACCCACACACGTACGCTGAGCTGAGCTGTCCTGTGCTGCGCTGTTAATTCTCCGGCTCAGCCCAGCTGAAAGAGAAGGCAGAGTGTGACTCAGATGCTAAGGTGGGTGGTATGGGCCCAGGTGGGTGGTTAAATAGGCTAACTGTAGCTTCTTCAACGCACTCACTTTTACACAGGAGATATTCTGATAAGTAGCTAAAACATGGCAAATTGGAGACGTGAACAGCTTTCAAATATGATTTACAGTTCAAAGATTGTCGCTGTTATATCTCTAGGTTGTTTTGGATGCAAACCAAAGCTCTTGATTTGATTTGCCGGGATGACTGTTACTTACTCTGATAGCTCGCTCAGCCTCAGAGTCAAAATGACATTAGCAGATCAGCATTATCATAATCATCCAAACCATGCAGCTCTCTGAGTTATTTTCATATTTGCCGCATCACAAAAAGTGCTTTGGAATGGATGTGTATAAATTAAATATTTGATTTTATTAGATGTTTCGATTCAGTGTGGAGGCTGTAAAGCCACTTTACAGGCTTTAAAAGCCTGCTGAGATTATTAAAAATGAAAGCAAACAAAAACAAACACAAAGATGTCATCAGATACATTTTTGTCGTCATTTTTTGATAACGATGAGATTAACATCTAGATTTTTGTTTTAAGATGAAAGGTAAACATGATCATATGGTGAAGTATATCATATTTAAATCAAAGATATAACCTTTTTGCTGTAGGCCCACAAGTGAAATACCGATAGACAACAAGTATCTTTCCTCTCAGTGGAGAGGTTTTAAATTTTTGCCCTAAGTTATAGATTTAGATTTCCACTTGTACCATGGGTAATTCCCCCTGACAGGCTAAAGTGACTAAGTAACACTGCATGCACTGGGGGAAACTGCAACTGGCTTATCTTTGAACGTAATTATCTTTATATAATTTGGCTGTCTGTAAAGCAGAGTGTGAGTCACTATCTGAGGGCGGTGAAAAGTCTCTTTTCTGAACTGCACAACACACACAGCCTTGGCTGGACTTTTACCTTGGACTGACAGTGTTCTCTCAAGTAAAGCCCCATTACAGAGATGATGCTCTGTGGGGGGAAAAAAAGTCATTTCAAATGGTAAAATGAAGATGCACTTTTTCCACTTAGTATATTAGTTCATGACAAACAATATTTTATGCAAAGTATGAAAGTAGGATTTTTAGTTGGTAAAAATGAAGTGTTGCTCTCAAATGTTATGTTTCCATGGCACAAATTTACAGTAATATATCAGTTTTTCAGCATCAGAAATTCAGTGATAACTTTGGCAGGCTCTGAAGTGTATGGCTTTCAAAACCCAGTCTTCTGTTTGGGAAATAATACCACTCCCTTTTTGTATTATTAATTTATCAAAGAGAGGACGCTATTCTGTTCATAAGCCAAAAACTCAGCATTTTTCTTCAGTATAAAATGAGGTATTTCTCTAGTCTGTACTTGTCCACTGGTCTTGATTTTGAAAACAGGACTTGTGTCATTTTCAAGGCACCATGAACTGTGAGACATCATGTGGTTTATGATTTAATGTCTCAGTTTTGTCACTGTTGATGCTTTGTCCCTATTGGATACAAAACATTCTCATAACATTTGGTGAAGAGAACTGCAAGAGAAGGTTTCCATCTTCGCTTGTACTAAAATCTCTTTTAACTTCTCTCTTAAAGCTGGGGTGGGCGAAATCTGGGAATCAAGTTGTTGTATGCGTCTCCTAAGGAAGCAGCTCCACTGTGCCCTTCCCTCTCCTCCCTGTTTTTGCTCTATAACTGTGCCCGAATTTCGTTTGTTGTCGCTTTCTCTATTAGATGATCGTCTTCTTTCGGTTGCTTAGTCGTGTTGGCAGTTGTTGCTGAAGCTGATAGAGCAACATTTCCTCCTGGCTTGTTGCCATTGTATCAGGCTTTCACAAGCTAAGGGGGTGTAAAGTCACGCCTACCTTTTAGAGCAGCCAGTAGGACCACGTGCTCTCTAAAATTACCTGTGAATGGCTGAAAAGTGCCTGTCACTGTCTGAAGTCTAGTCCTCTTTCAGATGGGAGACACATGGGAGACTTCACCTTGGTTTCGAAAGGCTGCGGCACAGTTGGCACAGTTCATCGAAACAACTGCTCTCTTCCAATTGTTCCACACACGCAAAACTCAACTTCATTCTACCACTCTCTCTTAAAGGATCCACGTTATTCTTGCAACAGTCGGCAACAAGCTCCATCCTGAAAGAAAACTCCCCAACCGGCAGATGTGCCTGAAACTGTTACATTTATTAATGCATCGAAAACATGCCACCCTCAGCCTGTTGCATAACCTTTTTACAAAGCACAGTAAAAGGAAGATAGCCACACAGACACCAGACTTCTTTCCGCAGATTGATATGACAAGAGGTGAACCTCCGGAAACCGTGGATGAGCTGGGTCCAAACGGCGTCCCTAATTACGGTCTGTTATTCATAGCAAAAGTCTGCTAAATAGAAATAACAGACCTCAGAATGCTGTGATTGAGAGATCAGAGTCAGGTATTTAACGAAGCCATGCAATAAAATTACTGCTATTGTATAGGTTATTATGTAATTTTTGCCCAATTACACAAAAAATGAACAACCTACCGTTAGCTTTAAGTAGGAAGTCAAATTACAAATCAAATTAATTCATAGATCATTACGGTGTATTTTACTTTACTTTTAAATACATATTAATTTTTAAATATTTAAAAAGAGTATTTTTAAAAAAGAGATAATATCAAGCCAACCCTGACCAAAACAAGCATCTTTAGTCACTTGGAGGGATGAATGCATCTGGAAAACTTCATATTTGATGAATGTAGTTATTCATTAGGTCAAGCACATATCTTGCAACTACAGTGAATGCGTAGATGAACAAAATAATAAAGTCATAGCAGTACAGCATTGCTGTGAGCCTGTTTTGTTCGCAACTCTTTTTACATTACAGCACCTACTCTGAAGAAGACATCACCAATCCTGTCTATCTGACACCCGCAACCATCTGTTGGGAGCCCGTGGTGGAGCCTTGATGGCTGTGCATTTGAGTGGTAATTGAGCCTGAAATGTGCTTAATAACGATTGTCCTGCCTAATATGCCACATCAGGAGCTCAGAGCACCGTGACAACCCTGAGCAGCGGAGACAGGCGGGCAGATAGAAGAGATGGGCAGAAACCACATTTCTCCTCCTCATTAGCCTGCAATAACTGGGAACAGCCCACAGTAAATGCATCACGGGGAATCGGCTAAAAGGAGACAAGAGAGATGGTTCCTCTGCAGGCCTGTGATACACAACAGTCCTGAGAGTTGTATTTTGTTCCGATATTGTAAACAAGTTTCTGTTTGGTTTGACAGAACGCTTACAAACATTTACAAGCACATATTGATTTTATTTCTAAGTCGTATGTCTTGGTATTGGCCTCGGCTCACAATTCAAAGTAGGCTTATAATAGAGACCTCATACTGAAGACCCCTTTCTTTCACATATCTCGAGGCCAAGCAAATGGTCATGCTTTTAAGACAACAAAGACAACGGAGATGAAGCCTTCCTCTCTAATTGGTGACATAATGAACCTCCTTTTGAATTTATTTTCCCATGTTAAAATTGATCTTGGCTGCAGCAGCTATGAACACATCCTCTGGGAACACATTTCCTGTGTTGTTAATGGGTGTAGAATGAGTTGTGTGAATTAATACAGTGTAGTCTGTGATCTGGGGGCTCCGTTCACCGTGACAGCTGCCCCAGGAGACCACATGGCAGTAAGAGGTACTTGTCAACAGTGGGTTAGAGACAAAAGGCAGACGTCTTCCCGGTCGGCAGGGGACAGTGTGTGGGATCAGAGGGCGTGATATCCTGTCCAATGCCCCCGCTGAGGATCCAGAAAACCCTGACTCCCTGCACCTGTCAGGCACGGCATGGAGGTGGTTTGACGGTGTCACATTCGCAACACAAGAGAACGCCCCTCTCCTGAGGTGTGCGTGTACAGTAATCATCATGGTTTTCCTTTCAGATCTATAATCAGTCGTTCAACCTGACAGAAGCCGTGTGTTTTTGCGTTGTACGTTGCGCTGTGTCGAAGCTGAAGAGATCGGGTGCTCGGGCTTTGGAAGGGTAATTGCCTCACAAAGTGAACTGAGTCATGAGGAAATGAGCATCCTCAGAGAAAAATCTGTCTTACAAAATAACTCATATACACAACAACTAGAGCCTGCTGGTGAAGCATTACTTATTCCCTCTCAACTTCCTCTGCTATTCATTTTCCAGTCTGCTCAACTTAACAGTGTGTGGGTGCCGCTAACTCACCCAGCCGCATGTGTAACCTGCTCAGCAGTAGTTAAATGTTACTCTGGGGATATAGCTTCATAAGAGCAATACCATGCATCACAGAGACCACATTTAAATACCAAATATTGCCCATTCGTTTCTCCCTCTCCAATCGTGGAGGAATGCACAGCACTGTGTTTAGCGCAGGCCAGGGGGATTTCAGCAGGCAAACAGATGGGACCTGAGAAAAGGTATGGATAAGGTACAAATGCAGGAGTGGGAATCCCCTTGGGAGCACCCTCCTCATTCTGGCACCCACTTTCATGGTGTGTTTAGTGCCCTACTCGGTATGAATTATGAACAGACTCAGAGACTGATTGTGTAAAGCTCTGAATACAAAGCGTGCTATGTTCTGTTTGGTAACATTAAAATAGAGAAGTTATCATTTCTCAGTGCATCAGCTTATTTTAGTATGCGTCACACAAGAAAAAGGGCTGTGATGCTGCTTTTTTGAATAAAATATTAACTTTATACATCTATTATGAGTTGTATTGTTATTATCAATGAGAATCTCATTGCTGCATAAAGTTATTCATGTCTCTTTTATATATGAAAAAAAAAACCAAG
>JAPZDX010000021.1:23343681-23355081 GCA_029783625.1 Naso annulatus
CGAGCTGATTAGCTGTTCGTGCCTTACGCTCTGATTTGCCTCTGTCGACAACAGAGTGTCTGCAAGCGACACCGTGTCAGTTGGCTCGAGCTCAAGCTGAGGCTGACCAGTTCACTCCGCTGCAGCCTTCCCTTCTACCATTTTGTCTCCGTTAAAACTGGACTTAAAAGAGAGAGTGATAACAAACAAAATAAAATGCGAGCCGGCGCAAACAGTCGCAGCAAAGGTGTTTCCCATTGAGTCCCTGCTACAGCTACCATTAGCTTGCTCGGTAGCAGAAGTTACCTACTGCAACTTTAAATAAATATTGTGAAAATGTTGACTCAATATTGTGTTTAGATACATCCAATATTTTGCAGTTTTTTAAAATATAGTTTTCTGCAAGGTGAATGACCGACGAAGCAGCTTTGTGGAAATGCTGACCCATGCCCATGGTTTATCACAGAGGCATTTCTGTGCAACACTTACATCTACCCTGTTGATACCCAAGAAGAGTTCCCATCCTTGCCCTTTCTCTGGACTTCCCTAACGCCTGCATGTATCCTATCATAAAGAAGAAATGGGGAAATGTCAGTGTGAGGTTTCATCACATGGAAGCAGAGATGGAGGAAATGAATAAAACTTTATTATTCATCACAAGGTTGGCAGGATGAACTGCTGAACACAATTTATCCATTTGCATCATCCTACAACTCAGTCCTCTGTCATCCTCAGCATTAACAATTGAGCTCAAGATATCAGCCCCTTTCAAATCTCTGCATCCTCAAGATAACACTTTATTAGATTTATACCTTTGAAGCAAGTGAGGGCTTGGTGTGAGACATAGCTGACCTCACTGCCCTCAAATGCACAGAATCAATTTCTGTAACTGGGGGTCATTTAATCAAAAGAAAACACTGAGAAACAGTGAGAACAAAAACAACAGTTTGATTATGAGTCAAAGTAGCCTGGGATCATGGGATGGTGGGTTGCTGTCGTCACCGTTAAATAATCATTGCTGGTGAAAATCTTTCTGACTGACTCAGGCAGAAATGTTCAAGGAAAAGGTCATTTAGTAAAGATCCCATTTTGTTTGTTTACATTTTGCTGACTTTTTCTTTTACTCTCAGATGTGTCATCCTCTGTGTTTAGGGTTAGGGTGTGATGCGATGCCTTTGACAGGTGGCCCAGTTATTAGCACCATTACCCTGAAAAATGTATGTTTTTCTCTGAATTTAGACAGATAATATGGAACATTCGTCCATCTCATTTTTAGACTTTTTAATGTGCTATAGTTACTACTTACCTACTTATTACACCACACTGCATTATATTATCTAGTCTGACAAAGTGTAACAAAAAGGTTAGAAATGATTTTAGTCTATTTGGGGATTAATTACATTTGATTCAAAGTCTCCTTATCTCCAGTTTGATAATACGGTGGCACTTGTTTAATATCATGTTTGTTGTCTACAGTAGCTGATCAAACACAGAACATTTGACTCTTCATGACACAGGACAATGAACTTTCAAGTGAATTCTACCAACCTGAATATGAGAATAGACAGAAAGAAGAGAAGGTAGTCACTGACAATGCAGCAACCGAAAAATTGGATCAAGGAGTAAAACTGGATGCACTGCTGTATTGTTTTCTTTACACAAGTCACCTCTGCAGACTGATGCTATGAAGCATAGCGGCACTGTCCTGAACGCTGGAGGTAAAAGTGGGACGCAGTTAGACTTAAATTAGAGAGAGGCATAGCAGTTGCATGTGTGCACATAACACTGAGGCTGGTTGCCTGGTCACAGCGGAACACAGCGCTGCATCCTGGTCCCAGAGAGTGGTCTGGAGATGCTGACTCAGCCGAATCCCTCAGCTGCAGGCTGGAATTGGCCCCCAGGAGCACAATGTCTGACCCATATAACTCAACACTACAGCACCAGCTCACATTAACTTTCGCAACACTTTACTTATAGTTAAAACAGCGCTTCTGGTGACATTATGTCCACACAGCTCTAATACACGCAGTGTGTTCTATATATGTTCTTTTCTGGTTAAAAATTGCACATATGAAATGATTTTGAACTGCGAGCAGCTTGGCACGTACATGCTCAAACAGGCTGTCCCCACGTGACCCATGAACCTATGAGAACACTGAGAGACAGAAATAATCACATGTTTGTCCAGCATCTGTGTAATTTCTAAATTGTGAAGTTGCTTGCAGCTTGGTCAATGCTGGTCTCTAGCAGTTGTCTAAATGGGCTTTTTTGTTCTCAAAGTAGGCTTAAATCCCACATTGGCCATACACTGGTCAATTACACATACCCATACACACACGAACACACAAAGGGCAGTCAGATGTGCGGTGGCCTGAGGTTTACTTGCCCTTGGCAACAGCGAGCGACCATCGACTCCCATTAACCTCCTGCAAAAAGGGGGGGGGAGAACTGCAAACAAACAAGGGCTGAAGACTTTATATTTAGAGATGTGCTGTTGAGGCTCAGCGAGCTATCTGTTCAGTCTCTGGTACACCTTGAGACACAGTGCTTGCAGGCTAGCAGTAACCTGGCAACAGGTTAGGTAATCTTTACTGTTTGTGCACTATTGTGTGCCATCTCCTTGTGTAACACAGTTACACACTGACTGCTCTAGCAAATAAAATACTGTTTAAGTATGAACAGATAAATTTGCTTTGATCAACAGAAAAGGGGCAGATAGAAAAATGGACAGCCCAAAGGACAGAGGACAAGGAAGGGAAGAGGAAACTGGAGTTTGATTGGGGCCTGACCAGTATGGGATTTTGGGGCTGGTGCTGATACCAACATTACGTAGCAAGAAAATTCCAATATCCACGATATCGGCCAATATTATACATATTTATGCAATACTGGCCGATTGTGGTTTCTAAATACTAGTGACAAAGACATGTAATGGAGGTAGAATATCTTATTCTAGTCATCAGTGCACTGAACAGTAAAGACTCCACTTATTTGGTGTTTAAAAAAAAAAAAGTCTTCTGCCTTACAAACCACTTTATTACACCAGTTTAATTACTAGTCCAAGCATATTTTTCAACCTTAAAAAACAGCCCTAATACAGCGGCATGTCAAAGAACTTGCATACCAATAGGATATGTTCATAATAGGTCAATATCACGTGATAATATCGGCAAACCGCTGTATGGTCAGGCCCCTGTTTGAATGTGGCCTGTGATATTGAAGGCCTACAGTTTATGTACTCTTTGCTAAGGTTTTTAGATATGTGTTGCGTTCCTGCTCCCTCTGCTCCTCTCTTACTGCTATTTACTTTCCTCAACATTTTTCGTGCTCAAGGTTTGTGTTAGAGCATGCTTTTGTCTGGGATTGATCGGTTGCATGTCCATTCAGCAAAGAGGTACAATAAACAGCCATTAGAACACTAGAGTAAAGTGAGCACATCTTTTAATTCTTTAGAAAAAAATGGGATACAAACCTCATATCCATGCATGGAGTTTGTCAGATTTTATTGTCTTGTAACAATCTTATTAGTTTGCCTGAACCAAAATACCTCGAACTGTGCAAACTGGTTGCAAATGGTTTTATTTCCACAGAGAGGAAACTCAGTTAACTCAGTTAACTGCTTTTATGTATTTGTGCTGAGCATTAGTGTAAGTGTAAGTATTTTTGGTTAAGCTTTATTTGGGTAATATTCTTCTGAAGGACTTGTTCCTGCCTTCAAATCAATAATTTAAGGTGTGTTTTGAGCAGTGAGTAAACAGTAAACAGGATCCTGTTCTATTCAGAAAACATGACCTCCATTATGTTAGCATGAAGACATGAAGGTCATTGATTGGTGCGTAATCATTAGCCCCTTTCAGGCTGATTCATCTGCGGCTCTGTGTAATAGGCAACACGATTGTGAATGAAGAGTCTGAACGTTCAAGTAGGTCAAACAGTTTCTAATCAATACACTGTAACTAAAACTCTCTTACCCCGCCAAATTGGTTGTGAAGCTCACTTTTAAGAACTTGTGCTAAAAAGAACAAACCGGACACACTTAGCAGCACTTATTCAAAAGGAGCAGACAAGGTACACACACACTTAAACGGCTTCATTTCTCAGTGTGATGCATTAAAGCTTGTGCGTACTTTTCCACGCCAAGTTTGATCAGAGCCGTTGAGGAAATGGTCATCTGGATTCTGTAAAGGAAACTTTGTCTTAATTGTTAAAACTAACACAGTGCAACCTGTACAGTGTTCTCCCTGAGTTACAGTTGGCACAAAGGCAGCTGGCTCTATTTTGTTGTCAAATACAGGAAGGCAGGGAGAAGAAAAACACCATGAACTTGTATCAGTGGAGATAGAGAGGACACTTGGTATTATTAATAGTAACAGACCCATGACAGTGAACAGAGAGGAGCCTGTTTGAGCTGCCTTTTATTTCAACCACCCTCCCATAAGCCCCACAACCTCCCACTTCCCTCCACCCCAGCATCTTATGAAATATGTACAAGGCAAACAGAGGTGGGGTTGATGCGCAGACCTTCCTCCTCTATGACTAACCGCTACACGTCCAGTACCATTACTTATTTATAAGGCATGCCGTGTAAGTGCCAGAGTGGCCTCGCTCGCTTCCCTCCACGCCATAAGGGCACTTTCATAACACCCTGTTTACATTTCAACCACCAAGAGACGAGCGATAACAAAAAAGGATCTCCAATTAGTTACAGTGTCCAGAGCATGGCGAGACACAGGCGGCTGTGCTGGTTCTGATAAATATTTGTAATGTGTCCTCGAACCCCTCAGTTTGTGCTGGTCATCATCAAGGGTTATTGGGGGAGATGAGTTGAACACTTCTCCGTAAGTTTCCAAATGGGTTTAAAACTGCAGACGGAGAAAAAAGTGCAAAAACAATAAAAACGTAGGTCTGAATGTACATTGCAATTACACTTAAAGGGATAGTTCAGCTCTCTTGATGTGGGGTTGTATGAGGCACTTGTGCATATTCAGTGTCATACCTGCTGTAGACAACGGTCAGCTCACCCTCAGCATGGAGAAGCAGCATTTACGTACGTATAGTACTGCTGTAACAGCAACATGTCTGAGCCACCATCTAGACCACCCACTTAAAGTGTATATGTCCTTTGTACGTGTACGCTACATTATATAAATTTTGGGGGATATATGTTGCCATCAGACTGTTGATTAATCTGGGACTACCAGTGGTTTTGTGTAGGAATACGGACGTTGTGCAGTTGAGGGAAAGTAGTCCCAAAGGAAACAGCTCTTTGATGGCAATGTTAAGCACTAAAAATGTAGCATAACGTAAAGGGACTTACAGTATATTTAGGTTGGTGGTCTTGTTAGTGGCTAAAAGACATGTTTCTGTCAGTTCAATTTACAACAATACAGTGCTCTGTTTCCTGCCGTTGCATTGGGCTGCTTCTCCAAACAGAGGGCGAGCTGACAGTTATGTGCGGCAGGTAAGACAGTGAGTAGGCTTAAGTTCCTCTTACAAGCCCACAACAAAAGAGCCAAACTATCCCTTTAAGCCCCAGTCCGTGTGCCCTTTGCATTGTATGTACTTTTGAAATCACTGTTTGCATTCTCTTCTGTCTTTAACTGGCAAATAAATCATGCCAATTTCTGTTTTCGTGATGCAGAGCCAAAACTATTACCAGTATTATAACCATCATGCATGGTTTTAAATCATTTTGCAACAGCATTCATCACAGTCCTTTTACTGATTTCTAACAGATATAGTGCATGTTTAAAGGAATGATTGACGCTCAATAGCTGGATTAGATTCTTGTGATACACATGGATTGAATAATAATTAAAATCAATTCGCACGACATCATTATAGAAAAATCAATGAATGCAGCAAGGGCTCTTGCACGGTGACTATTGCAGATTTTGGAGCTTTGAAATGTGGCTTCTCGGAATAAAAACAGTCTTGCCACTTGCATAGAAATAAGTGGGAGGATTCATTGTCAGCAAGTAAACAAAGCAGTGACAAGCCAACACCCCCCACCAAACACACACAAACACAATCACTCACTCATACACATACAGGTTTTGAAACACAAAAGAGAATCAGATCAGATTTGGATTAAGAATAAAATGCCTGTGGCATTTTTCGTGCACCTTCAAGCTGCAAAGACTGCAAGCTTCTGTGAGGTACATGCAGAGGGACACTATGTGGTTTATCTGTATTCTTCTGTTTGGTGTTATTCAGTGTGTACACATCATGAAGTTTAATGGATCTTTTCTTTAGACACTTATCGAAAATCAGGTCATACTTTCTAACTTGAATCTTTCAGTGCAAGGAAGTGATTCTGCTAATGAAACTGATTAAAATAACATTGTCAACCTTGAAATAATAAGGCTGAATAACAGCAGAAAAAAGACATTTATTGAGTATATTTGGCTGCTCAGGAATTCGTTTGATTTGTATAGTTACTGTACATGTACAGTACTCACATTGCTTCTGTGTACATTGTGAAAGCTAAGCATCCTCCCTCCCTCATGGCAATGTAGGTCATATTTTCATCTAACTCTGCCTCCTGAGTGTCTCAGCATGAGGCTAGCCCTGCCTCATCTGTGGATGCCACCAAACACAGAGCTGACACAACCTCTAGGGACACACACACACACACACACACTCATTCCGACAGAAACGGTGCCAAGCAGACCTCAGACATGTTACCAAACTGCACCACTGTCTGGGACCTCCATTGCCACTGTATCCTCAAACCACCATCCAGCACCACGCCTCATAGATCCAGCCTCAGGCCAAGCCAACCCTGCCCAGCTGTGTGTGATCCAGCCCAGACCTGGCTCGCACAAGTCCACCCTCCATCCACTCCATCCAATCCATCCTTCTCCACATCTCCCACACCCTAATCTCTCTCATCGCTCGTCTCTGGATGGATGGGGGCTTGGGATTGACGGCAGGCTCGTCGCCTCCGTCCTTGCCACTGCCATCTGCTTGGTGTGCCCAAGGAAAGCGAGAGGAGCGGACGCATGCATCTGCCAGCCAGCCAGCTAGCCTTGCCGAGGGGCTGCTGTGTCCAAAAACGCTGTGCCGTGCCGCAGAACCTTAACTCACTGTCACAGGGCCGTCCAATGTGATTGATCTGGTCCATTTAGTCAGAGCAGCCAAGTCTGGAGGAGGCCTGGTCCTCCTGTAGCCCCTCCAGCCCCCTTCAGCTCACTGTAGCCCTGACATCCCAACTAGCACAACACAAACATTCGAGCCCTGCCAGCTGGCCCACAGGCTTGACATGCTCTGTCTGCTTTTTAGTTAACACGCCACAGGCCTAAAACCAGGCTTGCACGACCGTCCACTGCTCAATTTTTTTGGCTGTCCTCGTGAGGAGTAATTGAACTGAAACGAATCAGAAAATGTTCACAGTGTGAGATGCTTTTAGTCCATGATAATTCATTTTGTTGGATAAACAGAGTATTTTATCTTATTAGCCACAGGTGATGTGAGATTCAGGAGGTTAAACACAGACGCTACAGAACCAAATTAAAGCTCAAAGACATGCTTTCTACCAGCCCTATTATATAGCCTAGCATTGATTCACAAAGCAGTGACATGCCAAATATGTTTTTTGTTATTTTTCTTTGAAAAATTTGTGTCCTTCAGAATGTTCTCAATGCATTAATAAGTGACAGATGAAATGCAGTTCAGAGGAAATTAAAGAAGTCATCAGAGCAGGTTTCTGCAGTTTCATTTTACGTTACCAGTATTATTTCCTGTTCAGCATATTTACGTACCCTTCTGTCCCTTTTATTGGACAGTCGGTGCTCTGGCTTGGCTCATTCTAGGGAAGACATTTCTTTGGTGTTTAGTTACTATGAAAATGAGTTCCCTAGACACACAGGTCATGGCCACAGCCCTTCATCCAGTTGCTATTTGTGCTCTGTGTGTATTACATCACTTTGAAATCAGGCTAATCCAAAGCATCGACTTCTCAATGCTCCCTTTTAGAAAGCTGAGTGTTAGTTTTTGGGATTTACCCGTTGCAGGGCTTGAAGGTTTTCTTTAAAAATACGACCACATCACAGACTTATTTTCCCTTTTCAGACGTGTGACTGCGGAGGAGAAATCGATTCTCGAGCTGCTCTATTTCACTATATAAACAGAAAAAACGATTGTACATTTAGCGTAAAGAGTCACGTAAGGTTTACTTGATTTGTTGATATAGATGTGACATTTAGCTGAAACAGACGTTGCTTTAAAGCTCTACTTGTGAGCACTGAGGCAAGGCAAAGATGCAGACCTTTTAGTTTCAGGCTGCGATTCAGGGGAGAAATTGACTCTGGATCCAGAGCAAGCGTGTTTAAAAAACTCAGGGAAGTTGCTAGGAAAGTTGCATGTCCTATCACTTTAATATTTAACAAGAGGAGAGCTTTTTCTCTTCAACTTTTCAGCATCTTTTTGGTCAGCGTGTTTTTTTTCTCATCTCACCATCTTCTCTCTCTCTCTCACACACACACACACACACACACAGACACACACACTCTCTCTCTCTCTCTCTCTCTGAACCCTCCCTCCCTTTCTCTCTCTCTCTCTTTCTATCTCTCACTTCTTGCTATTTCTGTATTACCTTTGCCACAGAACACAATCTTTGCATCATACGCAAGGTAAAAAGGACAGAGGAGAGAGGTGTGCAACCTTAAAGAAGGTACTGAACCTCTAGCTGGTCTTGCAGATCTGATATTTCTTGAACAAACCAGCTTTTAAAAAAAAGAACATTGAGAGAAAATGAGCTCACACATGCTTGACCTAAGTAATATTTTTGATTTAAGCTAATTGGCAGCCTACGTTTTATCAGTCTGTAGCTTTCCAGTTGTTTTTCTTTTAAATTAAGCTCCAAATCATTAAGTTTTGGTCATGTTTCAGCTTTAAAATGCTTGTTTTTGAAGCCCTTGTAAGCGTGTTTTCCCATGTGACCTGACGAAGGATTCTGTATAATGATGTTACTACATATTAAACCCGAAGTTGGAGGATGGGAGGGCATCATAACATATGTCACCGCTTTTTGCAAACAACTGAGTGGGAGTTGCCGTTTGAAAAATCCGGAAGAGCGTAGATGGAGTCACAGTTTAAAAATAAACACAGACAGAAGAAAATTTGTTGACGTATTTTCTTGAGTACGAGAGTGGGTCGATTATTCCACTCGCAATGATCCTCCACCAAGATTTGAAGCGGCACTACGGTGTGACATCTGAAGCGAAGTCCCAGTCTGACTGAGGCAGTTGGAGCGCTCGTCTGCGAGCTGTCCAAGGACCACCATGGGAACTTCACTAGAGGGGCTGGCTGGAAAGATTGTGGGAGTGCAGTGACAGTTTGGGGACTTTTCTCATGTGAAAGGGTCCAGCCATCCAAAAGAAAAACACACCACTACAAACAAAGAGCATCCGTGACCTGATAATGACCCACTCTGAGTTTGATCATTTCAAAAAGTAGTGGCAGTCCCCCAATTTTTTTTTTCTTCCGTCTACACATTCGTAATCGTCGCCAGGTTAATTAAAGAATTCTTTTCTTAATTCCCCAGAATATAATCATGACAGTTTTACAAGCAGCAAGGTAATATGATCTCATATTTTTGTTCAGCGCTGCTAACCGTGTTGCAAAGTAGTTTTAAGCGTGTCTCCGATGGTGACATCTCATCATGGCGCAGTATGAAATGCTCCTGAAGTTGAATGAGACTCAAACAAAAGCGTGAGGGAATTAGTACATGCGAGGCACATTTCCAGAAAGTGTTTATGTTCTTCTTAAAGCCTTTCTCTGGCAGAAGCGATTACATGAACGTCTCCTACTTATTTGTTTTCATCTGAACGTTTGGCTGAGGGGTTTATCCATCTTGACAAGCACATAATGTGGCTTTTGGTGCTGTGAGGGAGAAAATGAGAGAGATCGGAGGAGAGAAAATGTAAAAGTTAAAACAGAGGCTCTATGGTGGGGTTTTATCACTTTTCTTGCTCTTCCCTTCCTCTCTTTAACAACATGCTCAACCCCCCAAAGATGTGTTGAAAGATCACAATAATCCCCTCGAAATGACATTAGTCCTCACTCTCCTCTTTGAGTAGGTGGAATATATCTGAGCCAAATTACTGAAGACACTCTAGGGTGTTGGGAACGATGTGATAAACACATAAAGTTCCCAATGTAATTTGATTAAGTATAAAAAGTATAAATATGGTGTCTGCTCAGCATTCCATGCTAAGCCAATTAGAAGCTCGACAGTAAATGAATTTTGGTCGATGTGATAGTTTGACTTGAGTTCCTTAGCAAAGGAAAGGTATCTCATCAAACAGTGAACGTTTGCTGTGTTAAACTTTTCATCCTCCTCTGTTGGTCACTATGATTTTGCTTAAGGGGAAGTTATAAAACCACACCAGCATGAAAAAGGTTATTTTTAGAGGAAAAAACTGCTTACACAGACTGGAGTGAATATAATTGATCACACTGGATCAAGACTTTGTCAAAGTCCCATTCCTGTGCTATGTTGTATTCCATAACATAACCCGCCAACCAAAACCAGCGTAGTAAAAGATCGGGACAGAAAACTGTTTTATTTGCGACGCAGAGGGACAAAAAAAGAAACTGCATAATATTGCCTGGCTGGATCGTCCTCTAACATACTGTCTCAACCACTTGGCCGCTACTTGAAGCAAAACTTCAAAATAGAGCATTACAGAATGTGGACCTCTCCCTCCACCGATGGTGCATTTGAACAGTGCAAAAAGAGCACCAAAGTGCTTATTTCTACTCCATCAATGGGGAGCCGGGGTGGCTGGATAGGAGTGCTTAGCTCCGAAAATTGCTGCCAAGATATGCCACTGACTTTTCGACCAGCTTTCAGTTACAACAGTGTAAAACAAGAACTGAGAGGAGGGGGCTCTCAGTTATTTATTATCAGAATGTTTTGGTGTAAGCTTTGTTTTTGTCTGCCATGTTATTCTTTCTAAGCCTTGACTGACTGCATGTTTAATTATTTGATTTTATTCTGATTTTATGTAAAAAATGTGTAATGCTACCTATCTATCCATCTATCTATCTATCTATCTATCCATCTATCTATCTGTCTATCTATCTATCTATCTATCTATCTAGAGTTATACCCTGTGTTGTGTTGTATCCGAGTGGTGTATGCATATGTCAGACAGTGTTTTTGCAGCCCATACAGCTCTCTATGTGTGTGGCTGTCTGTTTGCCGATCTACTTCCCCTGGTGTGTGAAGTGTTGGATAATTAGCTGCCTTATCAGCCTGGGACACGGGCAGTCTCCTCTCCACTGACAGGTCATGGAGCCCAGGACCAGCGGGAGGTTGAAGAAAAGGAGAAGGTGGGATGATAAGGCCACAGGAGGAGAGACAAGGAGGAGAGAGAGAGAGAGAGAGAGAGAGAGAGAGAGAGAGGGAGGGAG
>JAPZDX010000021.1:23387226-23400463 GCA_029783625.1 Naso annulatus
TGTGTGTGTGTGTGTGTGTGTGTGTGTGTGTGTGTGTGTGTGTGTGTGTGTGTGTGTGTGTGTGTGTGTGTGTGCTGGCATGTGCATATGTCTCTGTCTGACTGTGTGTCTGTGTAAATTTCTCTCAGTAGGACTCCTGGGGGTGTGTCAATAACATCTGGAGCTGGGTAGCAAGAGCACAAGGCCATGCGCAGCTATTACAATGGGCCAAAGGTGAATGGCCTGAGTGTGTGTGTCTGTGTGTGTGTGAGAGAGTTTGGGGATGTGTGTTGGGAGGAGGGAGGGAGTGAGACAGTGAAAATGAGACACGGGGAGAAAATTAGTGATTTTAGATTTCAGTGATTTTTTTAGTGAACACAGCAAAAACAACAGCAGTTTGTTGCACAGGTTGACAACAGGCCGGCTAACTCAGTTAGCATCTCTACATCACTCTGTTATTTTTTCCAGGCACAGCAAGTCTCTTGTCTGTCCAAGGAACAAAGACCAACATAAGTCAATCTGTGTGCGTGTGTGTGTGTGTGAGGACACAATAACCGTTTTGTTCACCCTGTTCAGCAAGCTGCACGTTGGCCCTGCATATGTGACGAGGCAGGCAGACAAGTGTGTGCTGTATGTATCATGTCGTCACACAAAACCAAGTATCATTAAATGAGATTTTGCCAAAATATAATACAATTCATGCAAACACTCTCTAGGGCTCCCGAGCTTTACATGAACTTTGTGTCACCAGGATCAGTCATTTGTCTCTTGAGGGATCAGCTTAGGAACAATAACTATAGAAACAACATAATCTACTTCCACAATTAGCTTTACCAGCGTCTAGAGCTCAGACACCGATCCATATTTCCTGATCTTTAGACCTCATGACATTCCTAAAGGTCGGCATTCACAAGCAGTCAAGGTCAAAGGTTACCAAGCCTCTGAAGGAGTCTTAATTGCATGTGCATATTCTCAACCCACAGGGAACAAGCTTGCACACGAGGATACTCCGTGCTGTGGGAGACTCTTTGTTCTGTCCCAGTTGTTTTCCTGAGATAGAGTTCTCAAAGACATTTTATGTTCTGCTCATAACTTTATTTCATCCCTGTCTTGGATGTTAACAAGGCCGAGGGGTGCACACATGCACTGATTTTACAAAAAAAAAGAATTGAGTAAAATCATGAAATCTGTTTCTGGAACTTATAAATTGGATCAGGGTCTTATTGTTAAAGGATTTGGAGGATCTCTCCTCTTGTCTGCCTTGAGGAAGGACACATACCTCTGAAATGCACTGATACAATAAAGTTTATTGAAGGGATCAAAATACCATCTTGAGTCTTAATATACTTTTTTTTTCAGAGTCTCATTTTTAAGGACTGTTCATCCCTGCGATGATTTTATCCGAAGATTATCTGCAAGGTTGAAAATGAAATGAAATCTGTCATTACAGCAGTTTCTTTGGTTCAGTGAATTTTCCAAAGGAAGGAAGGAATCTTTGTTGCTGACATGAAATGAATAATTATCTTTGAAGAGAAAGCCCGCAAAAGTTCACACAAGTATTACATGTTTTAAAAATCCTGTTTCTATTATTCTCCTATTCACCAGAGCTGGGACTATACACTGTCAAGTCAAGACTGACAAGTCCCAAGTCCTGAACTTCTCCTCACCAAATGTAATGCAGTTTGACTGTAACAACAGAGCCTCAACTTTGTTTTGACGCAACTTCAAATGTCAGAAGTGGAAGTTCTTGTGCCTTCTTTTTTAATTTTGAACCTGGATGTTTTGCATACTGCATTTAGTTTTTTTGTTGACCACTGCACAGTTTCTGTACGCCAAAGAAATTGTCTTTTTTGTGTGTTATTTTTTCCAACTGGAGCTCAGCAACGTAACATCAATTTAGATGTTGTTGGTTTTGTTCAAAATAAGTGAACCTGGGGAACTAAGTGTTGACTTGCTGGGAATGAAAAACACTGATGCTCCTTGATTCAGGAAGTAAAGGTAAATTAACCTATTTGCTACTCAATTTTTACGTAGATTACATACTTTTGAAGCTTTGGGCTTAAGGAAAGTAACAAGTATTTTCAAGTTAAAAGGCTGAAGTCCAAGTGAAGTTACAAGTCATCGGCGTTAAAGTCCAACATTACTGTGGTTTTACTATCAGCAGGAACAGTAGCAGAAAAATCTTTCCTAGCTAACAAAGCACATAGACCCCCATGCCTTCACATGTGTTCGCTTCTTGAGAGCTACACTGACTTATGAGAAAAACAGACTCTCCAAACTGTCTCCAAACTCAGCCAGCTATGACCTCAGCTCTGAGAGAGGGAGGGAGGGACAGAGGGTGGAGAAGAGAAGAAGAGAAGAGAAGAGACGTATAAATGTAGGGAAAGGCCGTCATTTAGGGGGGAGGGGGTGACGCAAAGGGAACAAAAAACAATCTGAACAAAAATAAACTATTTTTAAAGGAATAAACAATGAGAAATCTGTGCTTCATTACCACTGCAAATCACTTAGTACAGCTTTAAAGCAAATAAACAACCATTCATCTCAGAATGTACAAAGAACACACAGTACATAAAAACATACACACTCATTCACATGCACACACAGTACACTACACACCCGAGCCTGTGACAATAGGGATGTTTGTTTTGGATGAGCAGAGACGCTGTAATACCTCTAAACATGCTGCGCTCTCCCATTTCTAGATGAACATAACAGAAGCAGATGAAGTGCTGAAGCAGTGATATGCTACACCAGGCTAAGCTACGACAATAAGCCATTTGAGTGAGGTAATATGCAGGAAATACTCTCACACAATGTACATATTTCTTTTGTGCTGTAAAATCGACAGAGATTTAGGGGAAATGCTTCTTCTCTTGCTCTCTCACATCTTTCATGTGATTTTACAATAAAAAAGCAATAAGAAACAGCAAAAATGAACCCATCAGAATATGTTTTATGCCCTTGAACCAACAGCCATTTCTCATTTCACCTGTTCTATTCTGTTCTACTGTCGCCATATATTCTGTTGATACCATCATTGCTAATTCATTTTTCTGACCTCATCCCCCCAAAAGACATATTTCTTTCTGCTGCTCGTCCTGCAATACAACACACCTCTCTATAAACCAAAGCGATATCTCATCCTCATCTCCTCCCTCTCGACTCCTCGCTTCCTGCCCTCTGTGCCTCTCTGACAGGAAGATGTTGCGGGCTCATAGGTCATTTATTCATTCCGTCTTTGCCGGTGGGTGAGAGAGATATGAGATATTTGCAGTTATGCACATTGTTGCGAGATGATAAACTGTGATGAAGCGGAAGATATGAGAATATGGATGAGAAGCTGGGAGCTCCCACCAGATTTCATAGCCCAGATTTAGCCCTCCATCAGATTATTCTTCTGTCCCGTTTTCTCTTGATCCTCCTCTTTCACATATTGCACACACATCCCCAGCAGTCCCACAAACTCTCATAAAATTTTGGCAAGACCTGTGCAGTCTTTTCAATGCTTATTTCTTGCTCTACTCTCTATTAGATTTGTTCTTTCATTACATCTACCTTTTCCACAGGCTTCTTTCTGTTCTTCCCTCCCCCCACAGCCCCCCAACTTCTTACTCTTGGCTCAAAGCTGACCTGGGCTTCCAGTGCTATTTTTAGCCTGTCTCTCAGTCTACCTCTCTGTCTGTGTTCGAGCGGGGATTTCAAGAGACGTCCCCACAGCACACCGTGCTCATTTCCTCTCGCCAAACATGGGCAAAAGAATACCAGTCATACTCCACTGCTGAAAAAGTCATCCACCCCCCCCATGTCCAGCACGTTACTCATACAGTGTCCATGCAGCGACCCCAGCAGTGCACGCATTCCTCCGTCCGTCTGGACTGCAGAGACATGTGGAGGTTTATGGGCAGAGGTTGAGAAATGTGAGCAAGAGAGAGGAAGTGACGGAAGGAGGAGATGATGGAGCATCACAGCCAAAGAACAGGAGAAGAGGAAACAGAGAGAATGGCCTTACATTCGTCTGGCTTGTAGAGGCGTACACAGTAGTACAGCGTGCTCCATGGTCATGTATCACTGTGAACATGATGAGTGAAAAACACGGCACTGTAAACCACAAGCACATTTGAACTGTTACAAGGAGAAAGATGTTGCTAAGGGGTACACACACTTTCCACAAGGAGAAGTTTTTTGGAATTATATTTCTCTGCAACATCAACATTCCACTCTTAAAACTGCAGAGACCTCACAGGTTTACTTTTTATCATATCTTGCTTTTTTCAGTCAAATTTTTTATGTCTTGTCAATTGTTATCGACTTCATGTGATTGTTTTATGTTTCTGTTTTAATAAGGACCTTTTAAAAAAATCTGAAAAGAGAAAAGAACTATTGTGATGTTTCTCTAACAGCTCCAGAGAGAAGCTGAAGGAGAATGTACCTGTAACAAAGAGAGGAAAGTCGTACCTCGTTGTCACTTTGTTATAGTTCTTCTCTACAAGGAACTTTTAACTGGTTATGAAGCAGTCTAAATTTAATACTGATGCCTCACGTCTAACCTATATCGGCAAACGAGACCATGGCGAGGAGATTGGAGATTACGATCCTGTCTTTTACAATGCTTTCGCTTGGCCCACTCAGTCAGCAGAAATGCTACGAAATGCCTCACGGCATACAGACTGAGAGACGATTTGTTTTGTACAAGCACCATCGATCCACTGCACTCTCTATGGCTAAAAGCAGGACGACATTTTTCTTCAGATAATGTCAGTATTTTCTGTTTATGCTGTCTTTCACTCTCTTCCAAAATAAATTCTCGCACAAGGCAAGACTTTTACAACAGTAAACACAGTAGCGCTTTTGTCCACATACGTCGCTACAATCAACATAAAATGATAGTTCCTCGGAGGGGCATTAATAGAAGTCTAAAATTTTATGCCCTCATCATTTTTCCCTGTGGTATCAAAAACGAGATTGAATATCAAAAATTTACATGGTATTGTATTCACTTTAGAAATTCAAGTATCCTGACAACACTAATTCCACCAACACAGTTTTAATAGATGGAACTATTTTTTAATCCCATGTTTGCCACAGGTCCTATTTTAGAGCATCACACACTGTCAGGGTGGAGGCTTTCTGTCGAAGAAAAGTTAACACACAATAGTTTATTCTCGTGTTCCCCTGTGACCCAGTATGTGGTCCTTGTGTGTCAAATATGTTTTGGGGGATGATATAAAGTGATGAAAAGTGAATGTCAAAATAATCAGGACTGCAGCTGTGCGGTACTGTTTATGTGAACACCTTTCTGAGCTTATTTAAACCTACAACAGAGTTGACCCAGATCGACTCGGAGCAGCAGTCCCAGAGGAGACGCAGTCAGATGGGAGCAGGAGAGAAAAAAGACGTGTCAGTGTCTCTGGTAATGCAGGTAAAGAGGGAGGTTGCAAAAACAAAAAAGGAGGTTAAACCAAACATAACAGGGATATTCTTGGTCCTCACTCTCATGATTTGCTCGGAGTCAGTCAGGTGCCCCACAAAGTGGGCTGTACCAACTCTAATCCCCACAGACCAGCAACAGGGCCCCTTAATGAGAGCTGCTGAGCAGGAGGGGACTTAAACACACACCAAAGACTCCCAGAGAGCAACTTAAAATGATATTAGTGAAGTAAAGCGTCACAAATAAAATGCATTTTGGTTTTTGTAATTTACAGTTGACAAAAATCAAAGACAATAACATGGGTGATTGTTCGGTACAATACTTACTCTAAAAAAAAGTATTTGGTTCATGAAATATGGTGTTAAATCCCTTTATTGTCATTTAAACTGAAGACAAATCTTACCATGAACCTCTCCCACTCAGATGGGATTCCAGTAACGCCCCGTGACAGGGACAATGAATAACAAAATCAATATGTGTGCAAGTATTACAAGCAGAAGCATATTTTGGTGATAAAACATGTACTGTCCAACTTCAGTCTACCATATCGTGTCAATTGCACATGAATTATTGTGTCAGAAGTAAAGCTGGCACAGGGAAAGGCCTTACGAAAACCTCTGGCACAGGCTCGACTTTTGTATTATGAAAGTGATGGTAGTGCCTTGCACAGAAAACTTGATCCAATTACCAAACCATGCCAAGCTCCATCAAACACACTTAGACTGGACAAACACACTGTAAGTGTATCCTGCTGGACACTCACACACACTTTCACACACAAAGAGTTCAGGTCAGTCAATGCTTCATATTCAGCAAGCCTTAAAATCAAGGTTAAGAAATTATAGCAGCATTACTGTGGACGAAAGGCGTACATTCTCTGAGAATAGACACTATATTTTCTTAATGCTACAACTTAAGGAACAAAGCATCTGTAAAACCAAGTAAACTTCAGTGTCATTTCATCACAAAAAACTTGATCTTCAGCTCATGGTTAAGTCCAAAGATGTGCTGTATTCTAATCATAATGACAACAAACAGAAATTTTGCCTCTGAAAATTCAGATCAACGCATAACTGTTGAATCAAAGATGAAACCATATGGATACTTTAGGACTGACGAAGTATTAATATGATGTTTTGCTTTTGAGCTGATGTACATTTGATGTACTTTTAAGAGAGTATGCTGCCTTAATCTATCACACTGCATGATTACTCTTCTTATTTTGTACTGAATTTACTGTAACTGCCAAAGTTTCTTGGTAGAATATTTCAGATTTTAACTGTATTAACAGAGAACAACCAACTGAGGAAATTTAAAAGTTCAGCAACTCCAGAGCAAACAAAGTAATGCAAAAACCACTGCTTGCTTTGCATGCTTCACATACTTTTAAAAAACTCTGACAGTCTGGCTGCAGGATGTCAAGACATGCCGGGGTGGAAATGTGACCTTATGTTTTGTTATGTCCTTTCTCATCCTGTTTGGACAACATATGCAAAAACAGATGAAAATGATCTGAGTACGCGAACCTAAAGTAAACTGTATTCAGCCACCATTTAAAGACTTTTCTGCTTTTTTATTTTGCTGCTGATGATGATGGCGAAATAATGCTCAAACTGATGACAACTCCCTTTTTAACAGCAGCTATTCAAGTCAATTTAAAGCATAACTTGGCTGCTTACTTATCCCATCAGAGTTCTTGCTGAGATCCACCCGCTGAGTAACACTGACTGATCTGTATAATATTTGACTGGGTGGAGGACACAGCAGACTCCCCTGGAGACTATTACAGACCTCTGAAGCTATTTGGCTGGGAGAGAATGGTAAATAATGTGAGAAATGACAGAGGTGAAGGAGAACAAAATTATAAGAAAGAACAGAAAGTGTAGCTAAATTAAATGTAGGAAAACCTGGTAACAAACAGAGGGCACACAGTATAAGTCAGAGGGGGGTGAGGCAGCGAGGCGCAGAGGGAGAGACTGGATGGAATGCTGTCAGGAGGAGGAGGGAGGAAAATTTCAGTTCACAGCAAAAACAAGGAGCCGGAAAAGTTCAGAATCTGACAATCTAAACAAATAAGTAATTAAATCACTGCCAAGGAGCAGCGAGAGAAAACAGCCCTCTGTGTGCTGAGGCAGATGGAAAAGAGCGTGGGGTGGACAAAGACAGAGAGAGAGAGAGGAAGTGTGATGCTGTATTGTAGATGAAACAATGTACTGGTAACAAACAGACAGATAACATGCTTAACACTTAAACTGGGTTATCACACAGCTGAACCGTAGTGAACATCTCAGCTGATGAGCTGTGAGTGCGTGCAGTGGTGAACTGCACGGACGACAGTTGGCCTCATCTTACTGCCAAGAGTTAATCCACGGATAGCATTAGTCAGTCGCTGTGTAAACAGAGCTGCGCACGTACTAATTACTTGGCCACCACGTTTCAGTGTGTGTAACATAACCCAAACCACCAAAAAAAAGGCCAGTGTGTGTCAATGTAATGTGAGAGTATCATTTACTACCGTGCCATGACATATTACACTATTTTTTAAAACCTGGACAGGCTGAAGTTTAAAGCAGCTCACTTTTGCTGGTGTTAGATTCAGAGGAACTACAATACAATACAATATACTCTATTGTCCCCTTGGGGAAATTTTTTTTAGGCTCAGTGCTTCAATAAAAACACACACACACAAAATAAAAAAGAAGCCGCAATATTGCCTGCAACTTATGGTACTCCGGATATTATTGCACAAGCCACATATTGCACTGTACAGTTAGACATTTTTATATTGCAGTCCTCATTGTACCACAATGATCAGCACGGTAAGACTGACTATACACAAGTCAATTAATTAAAAAAAACAAACAAAAAAATACAAAAAACACAGTATAGAAGTCTTGCTTGTTGTAAACCTCAAATCTGAAAAACGATGCAGACAACCATGAAGAAACTGAGGCACTGCGTCTTGAGGTGAAAAAGTTCCACTTACAGTTTTATTCCCCGAGCACAGGCAACCAAACACTTTCACTTTTTCACATCAAGACGAAGTGCCTCAGTTTCATGCTCCTCTGGATTGTTTTACGGATTTGACGTTTACAATAGACAAGACTTCCTGTACTGTGTTTTTTGTAAGTTTGCCTGCCTACTGAAGAGCACCTGTCTGAGTTTTTTAAAGCCATGCAGCGCTTCCTTCTTCTCCTATAAAAAAAATACAATTTATACATTCAAAGAATAGGAATTTGACTGCTTCTCAGCAACTTAGCAGCCACACCTTGACTGCTCCCTTGAAACATCGTCGGTTTGAGCAGTGTGATTCTATCTATAGCTGCTGACTACAAAACTGTGTAATTCCTGATGCACTCATCAGTGGCACTAACTCTAGTGGCATATTTGTGTTGATTCCAACCAAGATCAAAAAAAATGTGCAAAGACTTAGGAACTGGGTCATTCAATATTGGGTGGGTCAACTTCAGCTGCTTGAGTGTTTTTGACTGACAGCCATTTCAGTTCGGTGATTTGGGAAGGAGCGATATGACCATGGGGACGTAAATCCAGCACCACCTTCAACAGCTCTAAATTCCATACAACACTCTCAGCACTCTAAATTGCATCCTTTTCTGCAAAGCTATATGATTTTTTTTTTTTTTAAAGTAAATATTCCCTGTTATGTGTCAGAGAGGATGTAGGAATATTTATACTCAAAGGCCCAACTCAGTCTAACTTAACTCAGCACTAAATTTATAGTATAGTAGTTGATTGAACAGTTGAACACAGCTCCTGTGTTCTCAACCAAATTTTCATCTTCATTTGAAATTGAGTATTGGCATTAGAGAATTTGGTTTTTAAGATGATCGGAACTTTTATTTTACATTACTGAATTTGTTTAACTTTGAAAAAAGAGAGTATTTGGAACTGACATTCTCATCACGGAGGAGTTGTTTGTCCATGTGCACATGTGCAGTAAAAGAGACTTTATTTATACTCAGACATGCACTAAGCTAAGCCTAAGCAGTTTCACTCTTGTCCTATTTTTATACTTGTTAATAAAAACAAACCAATAAAAAAAAGCAGCGCATGAGTCTGAAGGCTAAGTGGAAAAATCTGTGTATGATGGTTCTATGAATTTTACTGTCATGAGAGTTTGTGCTTTAGAGCGATGGGGCGCATCGAGGTAGGGGGATATTCAGGTTGGAGTAGAGTCACTCAAAAGAGGGTTCACACTGGGGAAAACGATGAAAAGCACCAGGGGATGTAGATAGGTATTAATGGGTAAGCTAAGAGGGGCACATTTAACAATGGCACACAATGGGAAACAGCCGAAGTATATGGGAGGTTTCCAAGGGTGCAGAGGAGTATGTGGTTATTGGGGGCAAGCGTCTTGAAGAAAGTGGTACAGGGGGATTGTTGTGGGTCACTATGGGGTAAATTGTTATAGCTCTTATAGGGAGGTACGGTTTGTTCAAAGAGATATAGAGGAGTGAAGGAGGGCAGGATTTATCTTCTCACACCTGACATGAAGAGGAGAGGAGAGGAGATGAGAGGAGAGGAAAGGAGAGGAGAGGAAGGGAGAGGAGAGATGTTAAACATTCTGAAACTGGGATCCACTGGGATCACTCTGGCATTTCCTTTGCATGCTGTCCCACACTGCTGCACACACACACAAGCACAGGAATGGCCTGGATATCACAGTTATTACAGGACCATTAAACCCATGATGGCATCTTATCGTTGACCATTTCCTTTAACTGAACCAAGCAAATCTCTCCAAAGTATCACATGTCCATTTAGATCTCATTTGGCCGCCTCTCTTTATGCTTTGATTTTTCTCTCATTCCTCAGCCCTCCACCTGTCTTCTTGTCTTTTCCTTTTCTTTGCTCTGTTACTCCCCCAGCTTCGATCACTCACTGTCTCTGGTTTTTAACAACCTCATGTAAAGACCAACACGCTGAACAGTCTTCACTCATTGCAGTTCTTTTTCTTTCCTCTCACGTGCTGTCCTTTCTCATCGTGATATTCCTCTATATTTCTTACCTTGTGTCCTTACTCTTTCATTTGCACCTACTTCCCAGCCTCCCTCTCCACTCATCTCCCCCACTTCATTCAGTCCCTCTTCACAAACAACCTAGCTTTCCCACAGGGGTCGTCAGGACAACGGAGCCCCCCGACTCTCCTCGTGCACCCACCACCCAATCCCACCAGCAGCAAGTGAACAAACAAGACGGCAAAAAAGGAAAGTGGAGTTGCCAGTCAAAGCCGTGCATCCAGAATGGCTTTGCTGCAAGATGCTAGTAGTTAACCCTCTGACTGTCATGAACACATCCATGGTGCTCCATTGTAACCATGGTGAAGACGTAGCAGTTGCTTAAACAACCCTGCAAACACAGCTGATGATACCTCACAGCGTCAGGACAGCCATGGGAATGTCTGCGAATTTGCATGTATCATTGCACACTTGTATAAAGATGCATGAAAATGTCAGAGCCTGTGTTTGATGATCTCATAACTGCGTAATTAAGAGGAAAGTAGCAATAAATATGTTATCGCCTGTGGAAAGATTTGCGGCTGTCAGACACTTGTGGTTGCTGCGTTTGGTGCGCACACAAAAAGACAAGCTGCAGCAGCACAGAACATGACAGGACGTTTCTTTCAGCAAGCCTGCGGTTACTGCTTCTACAGCATTCATTCAGGCTTGGCTGGTTCAGGAGCGAAAGCTGCCAGACAGAAGAGATGGACTTTGGAATATGTCCAAGCTTTTATTAAGAAGTATAGTCTTTTGTGGATGTCAAATATTTAAATTGTCATACATTGAATATATTCAGGCAATATTTTAGAGGGGAAATTTCTGAGAATAAATCCAAAGTATCTGGAGCGTAGGGATAACCAGCAAGAACTTTACTGCTGGTGATCCGTGCACTCCAGCTTCTTTAGGTTTAATCTCTTAAGTTTCTTCTCTACAATATTGCCCCACTCTGAGATTACTAGACTGGCCTTTGAGTGAAATTAAAGTGTATGTAACTCACAACCACCAACTCTGGGTCAGCCAATGCCAGTTACAAGCTAACAAACAACATAAACAAATGAAAGATACTAACTACACTTGGCATTCTGATGTCTAATGGTCAAAACTGGTGCACGACAGATTTCCCATCTCTGTCCATGTCTGACTCAAGCTCAGCGATGAATGGTTGAATCCTCTGATGTTCCTTCTCAAGCTAACCTCATTTGTCTTAATGTGCACTGTTCTTTCACTGGTCAGCCTTTCACAAGCAGTAGTGGTGGATAAGGGCAGGAAGCCTGTGACTGATAGATCCAGAAAGAGTAGATGTGCTTCCATACCTTTTTTTCAAAGCTTTTTTTCTTTAGCTTTTTACACAGGAAAACCATGTTGAACAAAACATTAATCACAGCAGACTATAAATGTGTTGGGAGAGGAGCAGATTTGGCTCGATTCTGAAACCATCTTTCCTATGAGTTACTTTACCAATTCAGCAGCTGTGTGGGAGATTTCCTGGAGGATGTGGAAGCAACGCAGAAGAATGTTGTGTCTCACCTTCTCTTGCTGCAGCACTTTGCAATCCAAACATGGCAACAACATTAAGACAGATAGGTCACTCTCATATCTGCCATTTTAGTATCCGAGTTTCAATGTACTTGAGTGCCAAAGTGTTGGTTTCACAGATTATCACTGGCCAAACTTGCAGCTCAGAAACTTAACATTAAGAAGAGGATCTTTTTCTATGGTCTCGAATTGTTGCTCTGAAATGTCCTAAAAATTGACTCAAAGGGCCTTAACACACTCACACACACACACACACAGACACACACACACACACACACCATGCAACATGTTCATCCTCTTGCCAATGTTTAAAGAACCACTAAAATACAGACATTTCTAGCAAGCTATCGGACACACCCTCAGTCGGCCAAAGGCTCATAAATTAGATTAAACAAACAATTCACTCCAATCCAGCTCCTATTTATAATAACATTTGCCTGACAAATCTATCAGGTTTCACAAAGATTCAGCTGAAGTTTCCAGAATAGCCTCAGCCTTGATCTTGAGCTGAAAAGGGGAACAATAACATATTGTTGTGCTCTCTGTGGGCATAAAAAGGACAGATTTCCAGTGGAAACAATGTGCAGAGGGCATCTAGATTAAGGTCATCTGCACTGAGGCACTTGAATGAACAAAAGGAGGATTTGACAGAGTTCAGGTGCGGTGACAACTGACAGAAAGTTTTGAGAGTTATTGTTCGATCTTTATATAAAGTTTTTATAATAAAAACGAGACACGCCTGGTGGATACAATGTCTTTTTAAAAGGCAGAAGCTCTTTCATGATAATAATCTTTAACTTATTTTGTTCCTGACAGAAAACTGACACCAAGAGGAAAAAAAGCACTGTAGAGCCGCCAAGTCATGAATAATTAATGACCAACTTTTTATATTTTCTATGAGCCAATTACAGGTTACACTTCAGCTCAGTGTCAGGTTGTGGTCCCACATCCAACAGTTCACACACTAAGGAACCCAAATACACACACACACACACACACACACAAACAACACACACATACAGTATAACCTGCAGTCATGATTCATCATGTCTGAGAGCTACTATTACACTGCAGCTCCATCTTAGACCCCAGATGAATCTAAACAATGTTTAAAGGAGTAGTAAGCAGTTGTTTAGTGATTACTGTTCACATCATTGTCTAAGTTCATCTAGACAAAGATACATATAACAGCCATTAGATCCATCATTGTCATCATCTTCCAACCTGCCACCCACGGACATGCTCACACAAGCAGGGAGGTAAGCTGAGG
>JAPZDX010000021.1:23409019-23422749 GCA_029783625.1 Naso annulatus
AGACAAATCAGTTTACACAACTGCAAGTTTACCTGCAGCCGTTTTATCTTGTGGTATCTTTGGTTTAAAGTGGCTTTAAAAGAGAGAGAAACAACAAATGAAATGAAATGCGAGCCAGAGCAAAAACCTGGGGGAGGAGGTGCAGTGGAGTTGCTTCCTTAGGAGTCTCATGCTACCTTGATTTCCAGATGTTGCTTATCTCAGCTTTAAGGGTTTTGCTAAGGGAGATTAATTGAGATTTAATGTCCCTATGAAAAACTTTTAACTGGTTATGACGCAGTCTATAATTAATATTGATGTCTCACATCTTACCTGCATCTGCAAATAAGACCATCTGTAAGGAGACTGCAGATTACTATCCTGTCTTTTATAATGCCTTTGTCCAGTCCACTCAGTCAGCTACAACGCTACGAAACGCTTTACGGCACACAGACGGGAAGAGACAATTTGTTGTTTACGAGCATGATTGATCCACTGCTCTCTTTTGTACTTTCCATGGTTGAAAGCAGGAGAATATTTTTCTGTAGATAATTTCAATATTTTGTGTTCATGGCCGAACCGGTATCGTGCAAATAAGTGGCATGTTTCTTTCACTGCCTTCCAAAACAAATGCTTGCACTACACAAGATCTTTACGACAGTAAGTAGTCCCGCTTTTGTCCATACGTACTGCTACAATCAACACAAAATGAAAGTTTCTCTGAGGGGTTTTGAGAGGAAATGTTTTACGTTTTCATGATGTATTGCTCATTATATGATGCTTTTAAGGCTATAATAAAATTCTCCTTCACATCATTTTCACTATTGAGTGAAAGATTTTTAAAACATTAGTTGTGTATGAGAAACTGATTCCTTTGTTTGGCAGATTTTCTTTTTCAAACTTGGGACAGATGACAAAGTTTCATGTTTGTAAAGTAATGCTATAAGTAAGAAGTTGTGATCTTGTCTGACTGATGCTTCATAACAACAACAATTTCTGTTGGTCTTGTAAGTCCATGTGGGCTGCTGGACACTTTTATGTGCATGACACTTAAACATAACAAACTTACTCTAGCAAATCCCTCAGGTAAAAGTCTGTATCATTGTTATTTCAGCGAGAGAATACATGTGCTTTTGTTTCGGCTGACTGAAAACTCTTTGGCATCTCTGCCTCACCTCCTCCCGTCATGATAATGCTTAGCTCAGTGGAGGAGTCGTGTTATTGCTTTCCTGGAGGCAGATAATGAGCTGGATGTGGGAGAGGCTCAGCAGTGGCAGTGATACAACCGAGTGGAAGTCGTTGTCACAAGTGATGTGTTGGCAGTGCACACACGTTTATCTGACAACACAACTCACAAACACACCCGCAGCTCTTTAATGGCGCAGCCTTGAAAGACTATTGAGATCAATTGTTGTGGCAGACAGTGGCAATAAGGGAAGGAAACATCAGAGATATGCTGCAACACTGGAAAGGAAAGACAGTGGTTGGCAAGGAGACAAAGGGTGCACACATGCACATGCCAGTCAAACACACCCTTTGCATGTGTGTGTCTGAGAGAGATCTGGATGTCTTCTCATCAGGCCTCCAGGTGAGGTCACTGCGCAACTATGCACCACCAAACCACCCTGAGATATCTTCCCCTTGAGCCTCACTGCATGCGTGTATGCGTGTGCGTGTGCGTGTGTGCAATTTAAAACACATTCTTACCTCTGTAAACACCAACTCTAAAGTTGCTTCGCTTCAATAAAATATGACAAGCGTATACTAATGGCAAGTTTATGAGGAAATAAAAGAAGACCACAAATCTCTGTTATAAAAATGGAGCTCCACGCCTGCTTTCTCATACAAAACAGTCCTTAAATTAGACCGTGGTGTCAGGATGATAAAGTGTTCATAAACTTTGCTTTCAGAGGCCTTGATTCAGCTGCATATGCTTGTGTGTGTGAGGAAGGGCAGACAGCTTTGTTTATGGAGCAGACACTGGGGAGGTTTGGACCAACAACATGAAGATGAGACAACCCTAACCCCAACCCTG
Source organism: Naso annulatus (assembly GCA_029783625.1). Classification (NCBI taxonomy): domain Eukaryota; kingdom Metazoa; phylum Chordata; class Actinopteri; order Acanthuriformes; family Acanthuridae; genus Naso; species Naso annulatus. The sequence goes on from JAPZDX010000021.1 coordinate 23,411,034, forward strand.
ACATATGCAGAAGAATGTGCCATCACTCCTCAAGCAATAGACCTCCTTTGTATGTTTGGTGTTACAAGTTGGTTCACTTCTTCAGAAAAATGTCAAAGTGTGTGTTTGAGTTCATGAGTGTGTTGTTTTATCCTTGAGAGCTTTGAAGCTGTGTAAATACATTCTTGTATGATTAAGTCACCTCTCTGAGATTTAAAGGCATTTGTCAGTTCTCCATCGTATTTTTCAAGCATCAGCAAGATTAATCCAACACATTATTCCAGCTTCTATACCATTTCACAATCATATGCTTTGTGAAGAGCTCCATGGGCAGTAAGATGGAGTTTAGTCTTATATGCTTACGGAAAATGAGAGCCAGATGCGATGATGTCAGCGTGTGTCTGTGACTCTCCAGTTGTGCTCGACAAGGCTGCGGTGCGAGATCAGGGGCGAGGATGGTGGGAAATGAGAGCGCAGCCCACTGATCAAGCAGCTGACGCAGCAGAAAGGTCTGTAATCAGCGTTCAGACCGATGCTCATGACCATGGATGACGCTGAGTTTGCTGCTACAGAGAGCACGCTTGTAAATTACCCCATTTACTAGAGGGGACGGGGAAGGCTGCACGTCACTGGCCGTAAAGAGTTTGTTGGTAAGCAGCATGGCTGGTGTTTTTTCCAGAAAAGAATCTGATTGGAACACACACACACACAAGTCAAGACAGCATATGGACACACATATTCCACTACCCACACCCGCCACCTTCCCTCATCCCTCCTCTTAAGTTACCCATCATCAGCCACATCACTAAACATCACCATGGCAACACTCAACCCTCTTCCTCCCTCCATGTTTCTGTGGCTTTCTGTGATCACTCACCAGACTTGCTCTATTAAAAGTCTCAACTCTCAGCATGCTGATCTTAATGACACATCTGCTCAGGGAGCCACTCGGCATACCCCGACTCTCCTGAACACAAAGTTTCAAAAAATGTTCTTTAAGTAATAAAGAGTAATATTAAAACTGACCAAATGAAGCATTAAACATGAGATGAGTGATGACTGTGTTGGGTAAAAGTTCTGTCAGTGTTTTTAAGCTTTGGTCTCAGTTTTATTGGAATTCCAATTAAGACCAATAAAAATTCATGTAAGAAATTTCAAGGTTAGGTTTTCTTTTCTATCTGTGAAAATTGTCAACACAATGACACCACTTAGACCTCTGACTGGCATGCAGTAAACGTCTCATCACATTTAATTCACTGAGGCACTGATTCTTCCTACTCCAATTCAAAGTTTTATTGCAGTGTGTCGAGTTCAGGGTTTTCTAGGGTTATTCAAGCTAGTCGACAGAATCGATATGTGCAATTTTCAGTGCACTGCTCCACAGGAGTTAGTTCAGTCATGGCGTACCGCAATCGTAAATATCTATGGTCCTTGGCATGCCCTCGGACCCCAACATAACTCTGGGTCTCATAAATCATTCAAAGAATTCTAGACTAAGCTTGGACAGCATGCAAAAGGACCTGTGCTGCTGGTTTTAGGGTTGCAATACCAGTTAATTCAATTCTGTATGAAATTTGTTTTTGTTTCAATGCATTATTCATCAAAAACATAAAATAAGCAAGTGATTGTCTATTTATGCATGTAAAACCCTGAAAACCAAATGAGCTGTACAGCAGATCTGAGTTACAAAGTGTATTTTTCAAGTAGATTTCTTTATCATGTAAGAAATACAAAGCTACACAAAGTACAAAGCTTTTTCCATGTTTACACAGAAAGGTTGCACATTGTCTTTTATCCACTAGGTGGCATTATACTTGCGTGTGTGTGGGTTTGCATACACTATGAGAAACAAATTTGGGTTAAAAAACACAGACAGTATGGTTTTCCTTTTCAATCTTTTAGACTTAAATATACTGAAATTTTGCAATGCAGTGGGTTTAGTGTACAAAATCCATAAATACTGTAACTTGTCTCAAATTAAAGTCACAGCAAATAGTATTTGTATGGAATATAGCTTTTTCAATTTGATTTAATTATATCTTTAATGCAAGCATCTCTTTGCATTCAAAGGCGGCAAAGTGAGTTCAGTTCAAGTTGCAGCTTGTTTGCTGTAACTTCCAATTTACCACTAAACCTCAAGCATCATAATACAACTAGATTATTTGATGATGAGGAGGATTATGAAATAATCCATGTTGAAACTGTTTATTTCAGCAAGATGACTTAATAGGGCTGGGCAATATATCAATATTGAATCATATCCTGACATGAGACAAGATTTGTGACAGATTTTGGACATTGTTATGTTGTGATATGGTGCAAGTCTTGTCGTTTTCTGCTTAAAAGGCTTCATTAGAGAAAAATGATGTGATTTTCTGAACTCACCAGACTGTTCTCATTGTGCTTTTATTTATTTTTACCAACTTATCCACATAACTGATGATTATTTACCAAAAAAATTTCACTGGGTTAAAATTTTGTGAAATCACCAACAGTCATCCTTTCAATGCTGCCTCAGTGTCGAGGTATTTGGTCAAAAATATTGTGATATTTACTCATTTTATCACCTTAGCTGTTCCAACTCCTTAGAGTGCACAGCAAGATGTCAGTCACAACCTACTTGATCGATAATTATTGATATCGACTGATATAAAACTTCACTATCATGACAGGTTTGTCGGCTGTATCACCCAAGCCTATGACTGAATAGAACAAATCAATAAAATAATATTGTACTATGCATGAGGATGTTTAAGGCAGTTTAAATGGGCAAATAAAATCACCATTTAATTTTCAGATTGTCTTTTTTTGCCCAATATTGTACTTAGCATTAGCTCCTTCCTTGTTGTGTGCTTGTCTACACATGTATAACTTCAGTCTATTGACAATCAGGATTTCAAGCACGTACACAAATGTATATTTTCTGAAACAAACAAGATAGCAGCTACAGTCTTCTTGCCATGTCTTGAAATTGAGTAACATCCAATGGAGCAAGGAACAAACTAAGATATCAGAATATTCTGTGAAATACACAGAAAATCACACAATAACGAATACGTGACACAAGTTCAAAAGATTAACAGTTTTAATAAAATCCATGTCAAACATCAAAATACTGAAATGGCAAAAAAACGGAGAAAAAAATCTACTTTTGTTTTTTCTCTGAAATTTTGTACAAATCACAGTGGTTCAAAAATATTACAAATTTTTAGTTTCAAAACATTTTTTGCAACAGCAGCAAAACATTCTGATTGTTGTAAGTTCTCTTGAAAGCCCTTAATAGTTTTGTGAGTGTGGTGTGCTCTTTCTTTTGCCATTTTTTTGTAAATACGCACAAAAACATGAGCAGTAAATGTTAATAAAGCTCATATAAGTCGATGGAAATTAAAGTGTAAAACAAAACAATACTATACAGTTTATACGATCCACTTAAAAATTACAGTATAGACCAGGGTTAATCACACTGTGTCTGTCTATATAAATACTTCCTGTCCTCGGTCTCTCTGTGCATACAATCGTTTGTACACACCAGCTTGGTTAGGCATTACAGTGTGGTGAGCAGTTATAAGGTGAGAGGTGAATTCCAGCTGGGACTCTAATCAAATTTACAACACTGTACTTTGGATAACACCTACCATCATTAAAGCATAATATACTGTATATATAGTTAATTTAAATCCAACCAGTACTTCACAGATGTTGTTCCCCAACTTAGAAAACACTGACTTAATGCATGAAAGCAACGTACTAAATTGCAGTTAAGTAGTGGAAGCAGTAGGGCAAACTACTGAATTTGAAAGAAAGAGTAGTAGAGTAATAGGATACTTTAATTTTTTTCAAGAAAACTGGTAAATATAAAGATTTAGCTCGCTTATCAAAAACATTGTATTAGGCTACATAATAGAAAGTGCAGGCACCTGAAAGAGAGCGGAAACATTTTAAAACTGCTGATTTGCTGGGTTTCTTGGTCATTTCTTTAATCTGTTGCTTCACTTTAGCAAAGAAGATATTACATTCTTGTAATACAAACTTGTAAATCTCCGTATCTGTGTTATTATTGTGAGATAAGATGACCCCGACAGCCAGTAACTATGCGTAGATGCTGTACATTAAAAAAAAGCCCCTACTTTTCTCTCTGTGCTCACATGTATGTGTTTCTTGGCTTCATCTTCTTCATTTTGGGCCCAGAAGACGGCAGGTTGCAGAGCCGTTAGACTTTACTGAGCCCAAAGAATGAGATTGTACTGAAGGCACAGGAGAGGAAGTGCAGAGGACTAGTTAGTTTTCTAGCAGTTGCAGGGAGGGTCAGGAGAAATAAGAAAAGCTCCACCTCAAACCAGTGGATCAGTGACAGCAAAAAGGATGTCATAAGGTATAACAACACAATCCAAATGAATGTAACTTTGGCCTGCAGGGGTCAGTGTGGAGCAAATATTGAGGGCTGAATAAAGCTAACAAGGTTTGAAGTTTTCCATCTGCCACTCTCTCTGTATATCAGGGTTTCCTGAATTTTTCTGGCCTCCAGCTTTATTCCCCACAATTCCCAATTTACTCCCAAACTCCCCATGATTAGAGAATATGCAAGCTGTCCAATTCAATATCATAGCAAATATGACATACATATTTATTTAAAACTACAATATTTAAGGTATTTTATATCAATTCTTTTTTTTTTTTTTTTCAAAACCCCAAATGCATAACAAGTAACCCCAGATAGACTCCCGACACCAATGTTAAGAAACCCTGCGTCTATCTCCAAAAACATGCACCATGCTTTTCCCGATTCCTCTGACTTTACATGCAGGCTAAACCCAAACTTCTGTACCGGCTTTCAGCCATTTACAACATTCTTTAAAAAAAATGTGCATTACAATTCTTAATCTCAGTTAAAATTGAGCTATCTACGCTTTGTTTTATGCCCTCTACCTTATAATATTTAAAGAAATCACAGGAATAAGCTTGAATGATTGTATTAACTACAGTAACAGCATAAAAGAGAAAGCTGTAACACTGCACAGCAGCAAAAGATCATCTGCTTCCTTTTCCGAGCAAATGTCTGCAGAATGTCCCAGCATATTATTTCAGCTTGTATATTTAGTGATGCTACGTTAAGCTGTGCTGAGCTAATTTAGTTAAACTGAATTGTGCATAAAGCCACATAGCGAGAAAAGAGCTACTGTGGGTTTTAGTGCCTACTAGACCTTAAACAAGAAGCTGGACAAGTCGTGTTCTCCAGCTCCTCACTGAGCGAGATTAGGGAAAAAATCCGAAAGACTTAAGTGGAAATATCGTGCTACAATCATCATGTTTAAAAACAATCTTACATAAGAAACAATTCATGCTAAGCACAAAAAGGTACAGGTCATAGACAAAAAAAGAAGAAAGTGCATTCCACCAGGTGTCATTATAATGACGAAGTTAGGCCACCATGCAGATGAATTATTCCAAAAGTGGTTGCACCCTCCCAGCACACAGGCCAGCCAGTGCTCATTAAAAAAAAGCTTTGCTTTCTCAAAGTCAGTGGTTCTGAAGTTATGCTACAGGAATCAACCTGTTAGTAGTATTTATTCCTACTTCTCAATCACCAGGTCAGTGGAGATTTCCAACCATGATGTGAGTCCTTCTACATCCAATAATCACCACTCAAGAAGACAAACTAATCTATGGTCACATGATTAGACCAGCCTACTGTACGAGACTCAATAAAAGTTTAATTCAGGGCCTTTTGTCAGCATAAAAACAAGCAGGAGGCCTTAAGGTTCTTCGCAATCATGATGCGACTTGGCTCAAAAATCCCCTCTGGAGGGAAAATGGCTGAGGGTGCATAAAGCAACACCAAGATCTATTTTTGCAGTTAGTATCTACTCTACTGTCTCCATCCTGTCAACCACTGCAGAACCCGTCTGCATGACTGAATGAAGATGTTGCTAAAGTTCCGAACCACAGTCTAGTTTTGTCCAACTATAAGGCACATGGACCAAGAGAACAGGCTTAATGGGTCATGCCATCTATTAATAAGACAAATCTAACAGCGATCCCTTCTATGGGGAACTAAGAAGAGGCCATGAAAACTGTCTCATCATTCGGCTTATTTAACTCCCAAAGCCCTGCACTGGGATGTGTTTAAATGTCCAAAATATGTAGTTTGCATGCAACTCTGACTGAGACTTGATCACTTTTACTCCACTTTAAGTCTTTTCAGACAGGAATCAGCTCAATTCTCACTTGGGTCTCGTGAGATCCTGTCTGACTTCTATTTCGGGGGCTGACGACGGCTTTAACACCCTCCCCCATGGACGACAGCAGAACACACCACATGTTTCACACAATTTATCTGTCTCCCACGATCGCCTGGGCAAATCTGAGGGGCACAAACCCACATACAGAACGACGTGCTAATAAAAAAACACCATCACCGCAAAAGTCTCATTTCATATTCCTTAATAAAGCCCAAAGAAATTAGCACCCTTAGCAAGAAAATCAAATTTGCTCTCATATGCAGTTTTATACAGAGCTGTTTGCCATTTGAGGCAACACTCACGACTGCAGATTTTAATCTTAAGTAATATTATTTTCTTAACAAGAAAGCAAAAGAGATGCCACTGTTTTTTAATACAAAAGCTCCAAATAACATTAAGGTTGTAACCACTGTATGCAAAATCAGAAATCTACACGTCTGAAAGCACTGACCTATTATGACCTCACACAGAGAAGAGAAAGTAAGGTTTAAAAAAATGCTCGTGTTAATTTTGAATACCATCATTACATCACAGGTAAACACTAAACAACAATAAAGACGCATAAACTGTGAACAGAAAAAACGCATGTGTGTCTGTGTGTTCATGTGGACACTGTCTTATTGTGTCTAAAGCACCATTTGCAATTCCAGCGAGAGGAATGGAAGGCAATGTCCAGCAGTGACACTTTTCTCCTGACACCACAGGCGGAAAAAACACCACCATGAGGAGGGATTCAGTTACTATATGAGGCTGCTTCCTTCTCCTAAAAGCCACTCTTTCCTCCTCCACCCCCTCTTGCTATGAGAGGAAGCAGGAGAAAGGGGAGGAAGGAGTGAGGAAGAAAGAGATCAAAAGAATCACAGCTTTGGTATTCAAAATTAGGTGAAAATCAATAGTTTTAAATGCACTAATAACACTGTGAATGTGTGAATGTGCTTTAGCTTGTGTCTAACACTTTACAAGGATTCTGTTTATAATGAGCTTAACAAGAAAAAAACACAGGCATAAAAACTTCTGTCAGTGAGAGTGAAGGTTCGTGCTGGGGCCCTGAGCAGTGCTGCCCCTAGTGGTGTAGGGGGTAAAAGGCAGGCTGGCTGAGGCTTCAACACAACCTAGTGGTCATGGACGTTACAAGTTGATTTGTTTAATACTGTATCCATCATTCCTCCACGGAAGAGGTATCAAGTAAGGCTAGCCCTCGGTATGACCATCATTGCTATAGAGTGGTCACGTCGAATGTCTGAAGTGCAGTTTGGTGAATCCAACTCACTTTGCTCCTTTTCTTTTTTTTTTTTCTTTTTTTGCACGTTTCGTGAGCCGGAGGAGGGGTTGAGAGATGCTGCAGGGGTGGATGATTGACAAAAACATCAGTATTAGACTGAAGGCTAAGGGCTGTGATCACGCCTCCTAACTTACCAATTTTAACGTACACTCAAACCAGAGAATAACAGTCCCATCTTTGCTGCTGCAATGGAAAATCATGATCCTCACCTCCTGGGAGTAGAGTGCACCATTAACCCTGATAAGAGTGTACTAGAAGGTGCAAAAAAAATTAAAAAGATCAGATAGTTTTCAAAAAAAAAACTATTACATTGTAAGTGACAATTCCTGGAAATCCAGTGCTGGTTTTTGAGGGGTGGATCTTTCACACTAAACTTTGTGTGCAAGTTAACAGTCTGCGTAGAAGTGAAGGCAGAGGTAAGCTCCACGAGAGGAGCCGTGGTGGTCGACGTGTAATAGTCATTAAGGTCAATGTGAAGGATGGACACTGAGAGAGATAGAGAGCCCTTGCTCCCAGTCCAATCACTCAAAGGCTGGGATGCTGTGAGTGCTGGTGGAGACAGAGCTCTTGTGGAGGGGGACGAGGGGCTGCACTGCAACGCCGCAGGCCCTTACAGATCAGGGCGACTGGGAAGCACTCAACTCGGAAGCATCACTCGATCGTAAAAACCGCAAACATACACCCACACATCCACGCACATACCCTTCAGCTAAGTCTGCACTTGTCACACAAGCATTCCAAAATGCACTCATGAAGCCACCCACGATTATAAAGAGGCACATACATTCCCCCAAACATGCTGACATTCAGGCATGGTCGCACTGAGAGTCATTTCTCCACTGATAGAGGGTTCAAAGCCGATCTCCTCTATATCATTACAAGGGGGTTAGTTATCCTGGGTGGGCTGACCCAGGAGAGGATGAGGAAGAAGCCAGGGGAGGAAACGCTTTAGGAGACGTGTGGCGAGGAGGACGGATGTCTCCAGAAACACCAGCCCCGTTTGGTGTGTTGCTTGCGCAGGATCTCCTCCTCACGCTCGCGCTCCTTCTGTGAGCGCAGGTAGCGGTCCTCCTCCTTCAGGAACCACACGGGAGGCCAGCGCTGCTTCTCAAAGTGCTTCTGGTTTTCTACAAATAGGAAGGCAAAGGTTTGTACATAGACTGCAACCAAGTATCTATAATAAATATGGTTAAAAAAAAAGTATTGATGTTTTCATGAAAGGTGAAAAATGAGTATTGCTTTTGTTATATCTCATGCAAGACATAATTTTAGCTTACAGGGGGCTAATGTGTTTCTCCAACTGTTTTATATTTTTAGCTACCTTGCATCAGAACAAAAAATTCAGCCCTCCCACTCCAACCAAATGCTTGCTATGAACAAGTCACAGCATGCTACAATTGTTAAAACCAGCACAGCAAAGCAAAATTTGTATGACTGTTACTTTTGGGAAAGTTGCATGAGATAAAGAGGTTTGGGATTAATAAGTCAAGAGAGTCGAGGGGCCCTTACCTGGAGACATGGCCTTCATGTCTTTGGGGAACTTGCGGCAGATGCTGTTATAATTAGTGCAGATGTGATGAAGACACCAAGCGGAAAGCTGCTTGGCATTGTGGAACTGCAAAAAGAAAAACAGAGGAGAAATGAGAAGTCAAAACTTTTAATGTTGATATTGGAGCAAATAAAAATTGTCACAATTATTAAAACCTTTAACAAATGAATCTATGGTGAATTTCTACTCATGGTTTTAAAAATATAGCTTTTAATCTTTTATGAAAATTTGAGCAGTTACTTAAAGGACAGACCTGTGCAAGCTCGAGGTAAGCCAACACCTGTCCATCAATGTCACCGCCTCTCACTGCCAGCTGGAGAAGCTCATCCACAGCGTGCTGCTCTGAAGGTGCACAAAATGTACAAAATCATGTCAGTCTTTACTGTTTACACACACCTCTGACATGGACCCACATTTCATCTCCCAATCATAAATTTTAAGGCTCTGATTAGTGCTTTTAACACAGCCAAAAGCATCTACAATTTTTTCCTGAGTCACAGACAAAATACAATTTACGAACATATTTAATCTCAAAGAAATTATTTTGTGCCACATTGGTTAGGGCAAGATATTCAAGTTAAAAGGTAGATAAGAGTTCTTACCTGTGAGGGCAACAAGGCGTGGCAAACAGAGACGGTTGGCCAGAACAATGAGCTCCATGGGCTCCAGACCAGGACAGGGTGTCAGCATACCGCAGTACAGGAACTCCAGCACCCCATTCATACAGGCTGTACTGGTGTTAGGAATGGGTACCTGGAAAATGACCAATTTAAAAGGAAACAAAAAAAAAAACAAGCGTTAAAAACAAATGCCTGAAAATAAATGAAGATTGACCAACTTAATGTGATTTCATACTGAGCCACTAAACCTTGCATTATGTATCTTATCCTAAACTTGCACACTTGAGTTAACATAAAAAATAATATGTTGGCAAATGAATATGATGCTTTATGACTTGGAATGGTTGATGTCGGTGAGGTAGGAGAAAGGCAGTAAAATCAATGCGAGCAGTGCAGTGGGTATTGGGAGGTAAAGGGCAAAGGACACGCTGCTCTGGTCACATCCTCTTTGATCTGGGCTCAGATGAAAGCGCTGTCTGTGGGCTAGTGATGTGAGCAATATGGCTAATGCTAGCGTGCACAGTGAGATGCACACCCAGCCCTAAAGTGCATCAAAGTCAATATCAGATTCAGACCCTTTTAACAAATGAGACACCCAGACATCAGGAGTATCAGTGTTCTCCAAAGGGAGAGACAGTGCATTACATTATGCACATTAAGCTCCTATAATAAAATCAAATAATCTATAGACATAAGGCCCACTCCAGACATTCACACTTTACACATTCAACATCTGGGTAAAACAACAGGCAAACCATAAGGACATGTTTTACAGTCAGAAAAAAGGTCAACTTTATTGCCAAACCAAAATCCACCATAAAAAGCTATCGCCTGCGATGACCCCTAGATGTCGCCATACCATCAATTACACTTTGTCTACGCCAAAGCACCGATCAATGCTGCCTTTCAGTGCAGTCCAGCATCCCACTATGGGAATAAATAAATAAATGCAAACAAATGAGCACAACCTTTTTATTTGCCTAATTACTGTTTACTGTAAGACCAACAGCAACTCAGCGGCAGGTGCTGCAGTCTAAAGCCTAGGAAGAGTGGAAGTAAGGTGGATGATGATGAAAGTGATGACCTGACCCCTGTGGGAGTGCACCCACTGAGGCGCTCTTGAACCCCCACTCCCATAACCAATTAGGAGAATGTCAGCATGACGCGACTTCTCTTTATGGCTAAAATGTCACAACTCCACGACGCTTGAGTGTCAAGCCCCAGCTGGGCCCAGGGAGAATTAATGAGTGGACACACTCATGGTGACGGGACATGTATGGTTAAGAGCAGCTGGACTGACAGGTGTTCTTTTGCCCTTGTAATCTGCTGCCTGTCTGAGAGGTTAATTAACAACTTGGAGCAAGTTTATTTTAATTGCAAGCCTGTAAATCTCAGATTCAGAGTGAAAAACAATGCAAGCTGCAATGACAAAAACGTGGAAATGACATATCAGTCCCTAGAGGCATTTACGGTTGAATACTACACCACAGGAAACACCTTTTTGACTATCACCTATGATCCATGGAAACATGTTTGTTGTATGAATTTTCTATGTTTCTATTATCAATATTGCAACAAATAATAATAATTAATTTGAAACATATCTAAATGTAGTTTTGCACAAAACCTGAATAGTCGTCTCATCACACAACAGCATGTAGGCTCAAACGTGTGAGCCTAAAAATAAGAAGGAAGTGTGACATGAGCATGAAAATAGCATCTGCTGATCACATGCTACTCTCACATTTATAGTTACAGCTTCTGCTATGAAGTTCCATAAAACAGTTATAGTTATATAACGCACTTGACAAACCAAAGAAAACAGTTGTAATATAATAACATAATGATATTGTTTGGTCAAGGTCAAAGTTCATTTATTTGTCATTTTACAACACTGGGTTGAACAATAAAATGCAGCCCCCTTTTTAGTATTAGGCCATAATAAAATACAAACAGAACCAAATTTACTAATTTAACCAGGAAAGGGTGTCATGTTGTTATGTCCTAAAATGACCAAAACCAAGTCCGTTAAATTTGATACATTTTG
>JAPZDX010000021.1:23427072-23445487 GCA_029783625.1 Naso annulatus
GCTATTGAAAGTATTAGACAGCACTCAATGGTTGGCACAGTGGTTTACCAGCAAAGGTCCCTTTGTTGAGGCACTCCTTGATACGGTTGGCTCTGCGGACATGGAAGGCCTTGGTGATCTCCTGGTTCATGAAGCTCTCTCTGTTGAGGACATTTGCCACCATCATCCGCAAGTCAAACACCTCGAGTAGCTCCGCAATGGTGGCAACCTGCATCAGATCCCCTCTGCCTTCATCCAGATTGCCTGTGTAAAGGTACTGAAGCACTGCCTGAAACCACAGTACATAGAGAGGTCAAATACACAACCATTACAACACTAAAATTTATATATTTTATGCTTTCAAGTCCATCACCTTGAATGGTTCTTCCTGTATAAGCGCATCCATGGCTACAACAGTCATGAGTCGTGGTCGACCAGTCATGGGATCATCAACGTGCTCCAGACACACACTCAGGAACCCTCTTCCCCAACCTGACAGTGCGCGACCAGTCCCAAGTGCACCCAGGGAGTACAGGGCTCGGGAGGGGAGAGCATTATCACTCTGGGAAGTCCTTAAAGAGCCCTGCTGGAGCAGCTGGGGTCGATTCAGGCCACGCACTCCTCCATCAACCCCATCTTTATCAATGTCCAGGCTCTTCGTGCGCCCAGCTTGCTCCTTGGCTCCTCTCCTGCTCTGCTCATCTTCCTCCCCAATCTCCAAGTTTTCCTTGCTCTCCTGCTCCTCCCCCTGGGGCCCCATACCCGATCCGCCAAGATCAAGGGTGAAGAGGTCGTAGAACTTGGAGCAGGAAGTAGCCAGATAGACTTTGTGTGCAAACACGCGAGTAGCACCACCCTGCAGAAGGAAAAGGACATCTGCACACAGTGGCTGGCAGAATAGTGAGTCAGTGCCCTCGCCGTCTGTGGGAGGGGGGTCTGGGATGCCTACGATGGGGCGAGGTGGGCGAGGAGGCAGGAAGGGCGCCTGGAGAAGAGGCCTCTGGACCTTTTTCAGGTGGGACTTCCAGAACTGCAGGTGACGACGGGAGATAAGGGCGGCTCGGATGGCATTGTCGAAAACATCTTTGACTCCGAATTGGGCAACTATACTGGTCTCATAATAGGGAATCCCAAGTTCCTTTGCAACTTCGTGGCCTCTCTCTGGGGGAAGGATATCTGTAGGTTTGATCGGTCTTGAGACAGAAAGAGATAATGATGATAAAGACTGATGCAAGTTAAGTATCTCAACAAAACTAGGCAAAACTGACAGAAGATTATAATGTCTTTATCACAGTACTCATTTTAACAGCATTTACCTTTACTTTTCTCTTATTTCTGTGATGGAACATATGGGATCACAGTTAATGAATGAAATGCATAGCAACCAAAAAATGATTCTACACACCTTAAAGCAACATTATGGAACTATTATAATAACAGATGAAAAATAATTTTGATGGTACACTGACTTGTAATAAGAAGAATTGTGCCTCTTCGTTCCCACTTTGTGCCCTCAACACTCGTTCTTGCACTATAAATCTTGGCTTGAGTCGGTACAACAAATCTCCGGCGAGGAGTGCCTCAAACTTTTACAAAACTATGTCTCACACCACCAACTGTCACTGATTTTGGTAATACTTCGATCGTATTTTATCTAGAAAACGTTTCAGTTTTTTTCCGCTGACGTCCTCAGGCTTTTTTTGCCTAAACTGGGAATTCAGCAGAGAACGCAGGCAGAGAGTGACCCAGCTCTGCATCTTCTACAGACATCACAGCAGAGAAAAAAGGACCAGAGAGGATGCTGAAGGAGGAAGCTAAGAAGAGAAGAAGAGAGAGTGACCGAGCAAGAGACCGGACAAGAGTAAATCTCAGCCTGGCTTTTAGTCTTTAGGGAAATCTTTACGAAATATAGGGCTACAAGACAGAGTTTCTGTCTTGTTTTTGGACAACAATAAATACTAGCTAGCTTGCTAAGTTATACCCTGATTTGTTGCACTTGCCTGGCGTTTGGCTGCATGTGTAGAGCTGTCTATGGTTATGACTTTGGTATATAAGCACAAAAAAAATAGAGGCGCCGAATCATAAAATAAAAAAATTCTTGCATAATGTTGCTTTAAAGGTTTTCCTGTACATTTTCAATCAACGAAATAAAGAGCCATTGTCAGTATTTTTTAAAAGTGATTCAGTTACCCTTGCATTACATTGCATTACACTGAAAAACATAACTGATTAACGAGAGCAACCTCACAGCCCTGCAACTGAAAGCCACCGTGATGCATGTTCAATCTGAATTTGTCTGTTAATGTTTGATGAAGGCAGCGGCTCACTTGGCTAAGGGTCGTCTTGCACGGTTAACTGCATCCAGGTCGGCGTAGCGCAGATCCAGCTGGCAGCCAACCAGGATGATGGGCGTTCGTGGACAAAAGTGCTTGATCTCCGGGAACCACATGGTACGTACATGGCGCAGGGAGTTGGGATTAGCCAGAGAGAAGCAAAGCACCACTACGTCAGACCTACAAGGAGAGCAGGGAGAGGAAAACTCTTTATTTCAGGCTCAAGAAACATCACAGCAAAGATCATAGACAAGAAAGGAAAAATATGGCAGAGGAGAGCTGATCTGTTGTGTCATAGGCAAGAGATGTCAGCAGAGAGAAGACATGCGGTCCTTGATGGAGTGAAGGGGACAGAAAAGAGAGAAAGAAAAAGGGGTCAGCACTGAGTCACCGAACATCTTGTCAGTTAATGTTAAAACATGTGTGATATGTGTATGGAAGAAGCTTGTTCAACAGCTGCAAGGCATTGTGGGAGCATGGACAGTGCCACAGACAAAGCTGGGGGTTACAAGACAACTGTGAGTGGGTGGGTATGTGTGTGTGTGTGTGTGGTTGAGTCTGGGCCTCTGGGCTGGTGATCTGTATGGCCTATCTCTCTCTCTCTCTCTCTCTCTCTCTCTTTCTCTCTCTTACGTAAATCTCCCTAAGCCCTCCAAGGCTACACAGACCACAAAGAGACAGCTAAGAATAGATCAGGATACACACACAAATTCATTTCCTCAACCGATGTGTTTGAGCAAGCAGACAGTAGCGCTCACAGCTTCTATCTAGTGCTGATATTTCTGTGGCGTGTTTGTGCGTGTGTGTCTGTTTCTAGGTAATGGTAAATCAGGCTCTGTGTTGAGTGAGATGGATCATTTAGTGTCAGGACAATGCTGACAGTGCAAGAATCAACAATTCCTAAATGATCTACCTTTAAAACAACACAACAGCGCCAGGCTTTTAACCCCAACAGCACAAGACCAGGTTACTTGGCATTAGCATCCGTTATGTAACTTCTGTGCTTTGCTAATGATCATCGATGGCCTCCAGATAATGAATATGTGTTCCTGCTTTTGATATTTGCAAACTGCATTCACCAGCAAAGGTGAGGTGCTCAAGCAAATCAAGCACCACATAAAAACGTCTCTTATTTCTTTTGGGTAAAATACCTGCGCTACAAAACACATGACCTAATTACTGAGCAGGCAAAGACAGCACTGTAAAACAAACAAACAAACAAACAAAAAAATCAAGTATTTAATCTGAAAGACTCCTACCAGTGTCACTACATGTCATTGGCCACATTGGTTACATAAACCACATGCATTTTCCCCAAAATACCTTTATCTTTGAGATATGTTTACGTTTTGTCCATATTCAATGAATGTTACAAAAACTACCGGACAATGTGTGACAATGTAAGTTAAAGCAAAACTATGTAACTTTGACCGAGACCCACTGCTTCAAAAAATGAAACTTACGATGCACGTTCATATGTCACATGAAACAACAATTTGAGTAAAACCAGGTCATATTTTATGGAGACGATGTCCTGCTCTGCCTCAACTCTGTGATTCACAGATGTTCCTGAAAGCATCATGTAGGCTTACTGCAGATCGAAGCTGCAACTGCAGCACCAGGTCGTTGCTGGTGACAGCGTCGCTAAAATAAAAGGCTGCAGACAGACAGAAGAGTCATTGAACATCAGAGGTAAAACCAGCGGGCATTTTCTCTGTAAAATATGACCCGATTTTACTAAAATTTCTGTTTTGTGCGATGTATTAATGTGCATCATTAAATTTCATTTTTCGAAGCAGTGGGTCGCAGTCAATGTTACATAGTGTTGCTTTAAAAAGAACGTCTGTGTCAAAATCCTTCTACACACTAATATTCAAGCTAGGAAGGCGGCAGTTGTAAGGAACTATTTTTCCAGGCGTAATAACTTTTATCTCAGCAGCTCACAGCTCTCCCTCTTTGCCTCGCTTATTGCTTTTTAACCAGGCGTTCTCTTTAGAAGGGTGAATTATCTAAATCTACCAACTTTCACGTGTCCTGTGGTGTTTCTATACCCTGTTTCAACATGAATGGCAGTGAATGGGGTTTAAAAATACAGTCTGAGATCTACTAAAGTAAATAAATGGTCAAATTTAAACAACAGTATTTGTAGAAGATTGGCACAGTCTCTGCTAATGGTGAGAAGTCAAAAATAGACTGGTATGGTCCTTTAAAGTCTGATTTTCACCAACAAAAAGAGGCCAATGAGAGTAGTGGGTCCACCTATTTTGAGTGAACTTCAATAGTTTGAAGCATCGGAAAACCCTTAAAAAAAATGGCCGCAAACCTTGAAAGGGTTTTGTAAGTGGCAAGCTAAATTACCCATGACGGCGCACAACACTAAAACAAACGACTTTCTACAAACGACATTTCCCTCAGTGCAGATGCCGGTTCCATAGTCCATCTTTACTTTCACGAATGTAATCTCTGAAAAGCTCTGACTCACACACTAACACTAACTAACACACACTATCAGCGTATTACATCACAGCTTACACACATACACACACCCACACACACACAGGAATTCCCATTAGCACTTTGTCAAAGGATCATTACCATGGCTTAATCTGCTTGAGGTCATGTTATGTGGACGTGCCTTCGCTCTCGTGGTTTAAGTAAAATCCTGTATTTAACAACCTAAGCCTTACTGCAATAGTTGGGGCCAGTTTATCTTTATGTTGGCATAACAATAAACTGTGTCCGTCGATATTATAGAGAGCGAGAGGAAGTGTTTTGCAGGAGACAGCTTTACAAACGAAAATATATCACCCCATGAAGTCTTTTCAACCTGTCCAATCATAACACATCTTTCAAAAGCAGCTATTTGAAAGTGTGAGAGTGAAAGTGAACATAAAAATTTGTTACAAACAATCCATTCAAGCTGCTGCAATGCACTGCGAAGGTTTAACCTCCAGGTGAACCCTGATGACCTACATTTGTAATCATGTATATACTATTGTGCCGTTTACAATGGAACACTTGCAGTAGAGAAAGGTTGCAAATGCACGATGATAAGGCATGTATGCAACCTAAATTACAAGGAAAGATTGACGAGAGTTGGTCAGAGGTGAAGAGGCAGCAAAATGTTAGATGGCAAACAAGTCCACTGTGCTATCACTAATAATTTACCACCAGCACTAATGTACAATAAATGGCTCCACCAGTGACTGGGAATAGCGTTTTTTCTGTGTGTGCGCGTGAGTGAGTGTGTGTGTGTGCGTGGAGGATCCAAACTACAAAGGTCAGTAGTTGCCAGATTATGTAAGAGACACACATATGCACACAGGCTCTCCTGCACGCACAAACACAGCAGAGATGTCCTAAATCACTAGATTTTTCTTTTGCAATAAAGAAATAAATGGGTCTCATGCAGACATATGCATCACTCTGCAATGACACAGCATGGCATGAGACCCTTCATCGGTCATTTTGTCTGTCACCACAGCATAATAAAAGTCAATAACGCTACTAAAACGGTCTGCAAGAATGATGCTTACAAGTGTGCTTTGACATTGTTCTGGATATTTTTAAATGAATTACAGCTGAATGGAAAATAAGTTGAGGCTGGCTCAGGTTAAGTTTGGCTTAGCCTATTTTCAGGCTCACATTGTTTTCCAAAACAGAATGTTCGTCTCCTATCAAAGCATGTGACAGTCTGGGACTTTTCTGACAATGTGATGTTTTGAATTTTGATATCAACAAAAGGCTGCAGAGTGGCGGAAGGTGTGGAGAGGGTGAGGGGGCGGCAGAGTGTCAAGGGTAGGGAGGAGGTTAATGATAGGCACTGAGTAGCACGGCAATGACGGAGGTGAGGGGGAGAGAGGAGGTGAGAGGAGGTCGATGAAGCCTGAAGCTGCAGACACCAGGGAGGCAGGCGGGCAGGAAACAGCTGAGCTGGCATGTGTGTCTTTATCAGCTGACTGCAGGCTGACAAAGCATACAGGACATGCAGACAGACACACACACACACATGCCAAAACACACACACACACACAAACACAGGCAGATTACTGTGTAAATGTATAGACAAAAAGAGAGCGGGAGATCATAACAAAGGGGAGAAGGTCTGAGCCACAAACATACTTGTAAAAGGCGGTGTGTTACACAAAGTCAACAACCCCTTTTACATGACTCACAGATGTGTGTGAGGATGTTTGAAGTCTTAAAACCCGGGTATGGCTTATAAGTATAAGAGACACAATAAATTAGGGCCTGACCGATATGTCAGTTTGCTGATATTATCTGCCGATATTGGCCGGTTGCATTTATCTGGGCATATGTTGTCTGATAAGCGTTGATGTCAAAACTGTTTTTAAGGCTGGAAAAAATGCTTGGACGAGTAATTTAAAATGGTGTAATCACGTAGTTTGTCCTGCAGAGGGCAGACCATTATTTAATGCTAATAAGTGAAGTGTTTACAGTTAAGTGCACTGATGTCTGGAATAAAATTTGTTAGATATCTTGCTTTTATTACATATCTTTGTCACACATATTTGATAACCACATTCAAAATATTATAGAATATCAGCCAATATATTGGATATCAGAATTTCCTTACTCCCTAATATCTGTATCGGCACAAGCCACAAAACACCCATATCGGTCAGGCCCTAAATTATTAGCAATTATACTTATAAATATGACAGTGGCAACAGATGTTTTTAGTTTCACATCAAAAAAGAGAATTATGGGAAAAAATATGGAATATTAGCTTTTTGTCCTTTGCACATTACTAACATAATGATGTACGGAATCTATATTAATTTTTCTGTCATGTGGTCAAGTTTTTGCACTGTTATTTAAATTGGTATTTGTTACTTTCACTTTGGCAATAAGTACTTTTGCATTTCATGCCAACAAAGCAGCTTTCACAGAGGGATGGGGAGTAAGAGGATAGAGTGATGATCCAATCATGTCTGGTGTAGGCAGGATGTAACAGCTTGAGGGCAGAGTTCAGCAAAAAAGTTTGGCCACTGGATTACACAAAAAACAACTTTTGCAAAAGTAAATATTACGTGTGCAGTTTATGTGCGTGCATGTGAGGGATTAATTACATCCTCATTCTAAGCTGCGGTAGCCTAAACTGTCTGACAATGAATTTGGTCGCAAATTTAGCCCAAAGAAAAGTGTGTCAATGCCGTACAAATTCTACAGCCAAGACAAAGCAATCTCTTGGCTGCACTGGTTTTGAAAATGGAACATGCTGCAAGGTAGTTAACCTTGTGGTCAGCCAGCAATTGTGTTAATGGGTCAGTAACTAGACTCTGGCCGCTAGAATTCCTAACTCTGTGCATGCGCGTGTGTGTGTGTGTTTGTGTGCCTTCCTCTGCGGATGTATCCGCTCACCTGCCATAGGCAAATCGTCTGTCTTTGTGATGATCCCCAAACGTGTCCCACAGCCTCAGGGACACACTGACCTCATCCACGACATCACGAGATCTCTCTAACACCTGCAACAGAGACATATATCCCATATAATAAGGTCAAAAGGTCTGTACTTTATTGCGATGTCTGTTTTTTAGTAAAACTGAAGGATTATGCAATCACAAGGCTAGAGGGGAAAATGAGGCACAAGGTCAAACATCACAGTCAAGATTTTTAAGGTTATGTTGTTTTTCAATAACATAACCTTAAAAAGGAGATGCGTTTACCTTTGTTACAAATGCACAATAACCTTTCCTGGGGCCCCAGTGATATATCCGTTTGACAATATTATCGGACAATAATGGCCTATCACAGATATGTCGCTATCACCAGTATGCTCTGATTTTAAAGCTGCAGTTGGTAACTTTGGGGTAAATATCAATAACTTTTTTGTGTTCTTATAGGAAAAAATGTCATAATACCCATAGGCAGCTATTAGTAAGTGGCATGGTCATACTGAGAGTATTGCAAGATCTCTGTGTTTATCCACGCCTCTGGATTCAGGGTCGGTAAATATCCTTTTACTCCTGTTCTATATCCCCTGTCAGTGACGCTCTCTGTGCTCTATGTCGTAATTCGATGATCTACGCTGCACTTTTTAGAGACAGGTGACATCGGTACGAGTTGATTCGCTGTTCTTCCTTTCACACTCTGACTCACCTCTGCCGACAACAGAGTGTCTGCAAGTGACAGTGTCAGTCAAGCTCAACGGGGAAGGACTAGTTTACTCTGGTGCAGCTTTCCCTGCAACCGTTTCGGTTCAAACTGAACTTAAAAGAGAGAGCGACAACAAATGGGATAAAACGTGAGCCAGTGCAAACGGCAGTAGCAGAATTGCTTCTCAACGAGTCTCATGCTACAGCCAAAATTAGCTCATTAGCTCATTAGCATAAATTAAGCTGGAATTAAGTTTGTTAAAATGTAAGATATTCTGCCTCCATTACATATCTTTGTCACAGGTATTTGATGAACAAATTCAGTCGGTATTATATTTATATGATGTCGTCTGATGTGTCGGATATCAGAATATTCTTTCTCCCTAATGTCAGTACCTGCATCAGCCCCTAAAATTTGATTTCAGTCGGGCCCTGATATTTAGCCCCAGTACCTTGTCCAAAAGAGTAGCAAACTTGTCTGTACGTGACTGTTTCCACATTGTGTTTGCCTGTGTGTGCATGTGTGTGTGCCCACCTCCTGGCATACACGGTACTGGTCGATGGCCCAGACGGTTGGCACGTGGGTGGCAAGCAGCTGATACTGTGTGAGGGTGGCATTGCAGGCCCGGGCACAGATTAGCCTGGTCTTGCCTACTGCATTATCCCCTACCACCACACATTTAATGGTTTCCACATTGGGCCGCTCATAGTCTGTGTCTATATCCATGGAGAGGGCCCTGGAGAATTAGAGATAGAAGAGAGAGAGAAGAAAGGTTAATTCAGTATTCATGGAAAATTAACATCACACCGATAAAGAATCCCAGGAGGAATGACACTGCATTTCGACAATGAAAAGGAACTGGCATCAGGCACAGAAGCTTCTCACTCTCGCCCAGCGCATGCAGGCTGGGGAAGCTTTGTTAAGGCTCTAAGCCCCCGTAGCTGTACTGACCAGTGTACAGAGGCTTCTGCCAAACTCCTCAACAGAACACATGGTTCGCAGGCTGAGGAATAGAGGTACCGCAGAGCTATTTTTGTACCAGCACAGAGAGAGAAAGACAGAGAGACAAAAAGAGAGCCAGAGCTCAGTGTCCTCTTCTCCCCTCGTTTGTCCTCCTCCTGTATCTGTTCCCCTTTTGATGCATTGATAGCATCTTCGCTTCACCGAGCACATAATGCAAAGTGATGAAACAACCACAGAAGCAGAACAAGAGACAATAAAATCTTCAGTGAAGGCATTTGTAATTAACTTTTTAGGTCATTCGGGAACCTAGAGGGAGCTGTGCATCATCTTTTGGGGTCAAAGATATTTACTGCAGGCTCACCGAGGGAAGAAACAGATTACGGTGGGATTGTCCTTTGCATGAAAACATCTAACAAATTAACTAACTGACTGACTAGTTAAAGAAACTGAGATTACACATTTGACCACCAACTCTGCACTTAACCTAAGCACAAGATGGAGGCGATTATGCATAAAAGCTTAACTGACTTCCTCTTTTAACAACAAACATCAAGCTTATCAAAATCCCCCTTCCATAAACTGCTTACAAACATTTCTGACATGTCAAACCATGTGTTAATACTATTTTTTTTAAATATTCCTGGAAGAATCTGCTCTATTGCATAAGCAGTCCCCACCGCACACACACACAGTTAGACCTGTAGTGAGCTAATCAGTCCATCCGTCCTTGAAACTAGCTCAAAGACCCACCCCAAGCCCCATAAATAGAGCATCTTGAAACATTCATAAAGGCCTTCACTTGTTATTCCATTGACGTGGATGCCAGCGTGACGCTTCAGTCCAGCACTGACAGACACCAGCAGCTAAAAAAAGCATCAATTCATCAGACACATGAGCCATGTGTGCAACCTGCTTTTCAGTCATGACCTGCTCTCCATATCCTCACGCACCTCCAATCTGTCCATAAAACCACGGCTGCTGAAAAGAACTCATTCCTTCCCTGGAGAGCTCATTGACATCACTTGTCTACAAAAAACAAAACATATTTCCTGTTGAATGGAGTCCCAATTACATCAGCCAGGAAGTGCGACATAGTGACATAGCAACAGAGAGCCTACCTTTGTTTATTTGAAGCTGAAGGTAAGTGCCTGTCAAAGAGGCTGTTTCCTGAACGGCTCATATGAAACAGATAGAACTGCGCCTTTCAGAGTTATAAATACTCATTATTCCCTTGCCACCTGCCTGCCTGCAACACCCTCTGGGACACGTACTACAGGTAGACAGAGATAGAAGAAGCAATAAAAAGTCACCACAACCTTGCACTTATCTAACAGCTGTCTGCCTAATGGTCACAGCAGCTGCCAAAGCAGCTGTCCTGTCCTCTGAGTGCTGTATCAGGAAAAGGGTGATGAAGGACCAAGAGTGAAGCCTGATCTACTTCACAAGTGGTTCTCTGACATCTGCGATATCTCGAGCAGAACAGGACAAAAATGAAACAAGCACTGACAGACAGAGAGAGAGAGAGGGAGGGAGGATGCATAGTACCATTAATTCCCAGCGTTTCCAATGCAACAGTAGATAAGCAAAAGGGATTGCGAGAGAGACAAGGCGGGGTGGGGATTATTAGAGTCTTAGAGAGAAAGAGAGGGACTCAGCTCAGCATTAGAATCAGTCAGTCATGCCACAGGGATCAAAAGGGCAAGACCAACAATAACCGAGGCTGCTCAGGAGAGCAAATCACAGCTTTTACAGCTAATGCATCGCTCTACTGTCAAATATGTGGTTCCCTAAGAGAGAAAGATGGATAGGAAAAAAGAGTGTGAAGTTTAAGATCCTCTCCTTCTGACCCAGGGGTGTCTGGAAGTCAGAATGCTTCTGTGCATGTAAGCGCGCATGCATGCATGCATGCTTGTGCGTGTGTGTGTGTGTGTGTGTAGTAATAAGCTTAGGGCTGGTCTGTGAGGCACAGAGTGATGCAGGCAGTGATGTAACCAGGAGGCAGCACAAGCGATGGTGTGGACAGTTTCTCAGGGGGATCAAGAGAACCCAGCTCCCAGATATCATCCTCCATCTGAGGCTCTGCATCAGGCTCAGAGAGGTCATGTGTGGGTCAACACACACAACGTGACCGTTTAACTTACACATCACTGCACATGACGGATAAACACCTGCTCTCAGGTTTACAGCCAAACTTTATGAGCTTCCACAAACCTTAACCATTATTTTGAATTGCATAAAGAAGCTGGAGACTGAGTGAGCAGAGCAGCACAGTGGAGTCGAAAGAGAATCTGAAAAGCTCAGGTTTCACTGTTAGCCGACAACCTACGGTGAACCGTACGCAGACGCCTAGACCTCATCTGCTGGCCGGTGTCAGGGCAAATAAGGCTGCGAGGATAAAAAAGTGCTGGGATGTAACAAAAAAAATGTGTGTGTGCGAAAGAGAGAAAGGGAAAATGAGATTCTGTCCCAGTTTTTGTGCATGTGTGCGCGTATTTCTGGCTCCTATAGTGACATATTGATGGGTGCAGGCAGGACCACAGTGATAGAAACACTGTGACAGGAACTCAAACACCCACTCGACACACAAACAACGACCTTCTGGTTTACTCCGGAATGTCAAGAATTGAGTCAGTGTGCGTATGTGTGTGTGTTCAGTGCAGGAGGACCAGACAGACAAAGAAGCTCATGCATAATTTGGACAGCGTGCGTCTCAGTATGACTTTGCTTTAAGGCCAGTGGGGGTTTCGTATAGAGATGGATTACAGCTCCGTCTCATTGCAGAGTTCCCGGCATTTTTACCTCTTGTGTTTTATACTCAATGCTTCTTTTCTAAATCCTTTCATCTATCCTTCTCTGTCTGTCTAGTTATGTCTGTGTTGTTCCCAGCTGTGCCCACTCAAGCAAACCTTCTGACCCGCTGACAGACACCCCCCCACTCCCGTTTCCATTCTGCATTTATATACATTCATCACAGTTATTCCATCCTTCACTTCACTCATCATGTTCTCTCATCTCTCCACCACCCCTCTTCCATTTCCTGTCCCAGTTATTTCCCTCATATCCAACATCATGCCCCTCTCAGCCTCTTTTATTAGTGGTCATCTATCCATCCATCTATGATGGATCCACTTTTCTGGATAGCAATCAAAGAGTAGCATTAAGCAGGCAGCCCTCTCACAACCGGCTCGCTTCCCCCTCTGTCTGTGTCTCTCTGTTATGTAATACCTTTAGAGTTCCACTGGCTGCAAACACTCATCCCAAAACCCTCCACAGCACCCGTCTGCCTCTTTTTAGTCTTCTTCTTGGGGCTAGAGTTCACCCCCAATGCTACAATGAAGCCACCTGCCTCTCTACCCCCACTCATCCATCCAGCCCTGCAAAAAAATGACCCCAATACCCACCCACTTTATGCATGGGCCAATACTCACACAGAGCTATGGGGTTTCCACTATCAAGTGTCCATGTGTAATTGTTGGAATAAATGATGGCTGCATGTGCAATCATGTATGCAACCTAATTTTTTTTGTTACTGTTTTATTTGAAAAGTTTCCTGAACATTCATAGCTTTGTCCACTTTTCATTTGTGTGTGCAGGAAAATTATGCATGTCTGTGTGTTACATGGGTGTTTGACAGTGACTGCCACAGGCGCAGCTGGCACAGACTGGTTACATAACCTGGTCTGTGGCCTCTGCGTGGCTCCCTAGATGGTTGGCAGAAGACCTCAGACTCACAAACACTAATGCAGACGTGCATACACACATGGATGCCGCCACATACTCGCCTCACCCACTGCAGATGGTACCGGCGTTACCGCACGGCCCGTGGCAGACGCCGATATGTGTGCTTCTTTCCTAATGAATTAGAGGGCCATGAGAGCAGCATGTCTGCCTGCTCGAGAAAGCCTCCCTCCTCTCTTCTCTCTCTGCTATGATAATGCTTTGTAAACACAGGAAGGCTCCTCTTGGTGCCCTCGTTTCCTTTATCCCTCCTCATTTGTCTCCTCTTCACATGTCCATATTTTCCACCTACTCTTTCTCTCCAGCTCACTTTCTCTCTTGTTTCTCTTGTCTTTTTTCCATTACACTCCTTGATTTTTTTTAGGATTCACTCAAGAGTATTTTTCCAAGCAGTATCTCCCATTCATTCACTTTCCTTCTGTCCCCTCTCCCACTTTCTCATGTTTTGTTTTTAATGTTTTCTCTTCAAGACGTTGCTGATAAAATACACAAATGTGCTGTAATTTCCTTTGCCATTGTCTCTTTAAAGTCAAAAATTAAAGAGAAAAACATTCCAGCTTCATTTTTGCCAACAAAATGCTGTTAAGGTACATTTAACTTTAAAACTTGCCTGTTTTCATTTTCCATATGAGAATTTGGAAACTAAGAAGTGTAGTATTTTGCGTTTTTCTGAGTCTGAATCAAAGGAAATGTAAATTTCGATCACTGACCTAAATATCATTGCAGTTTGCGGATGGTAAGGTGGAGGAAGTTTGTCTGGAAGAACATATTCCAGGCCACATGTCTCCTTTAGGACGGTTACAGGGGATTTAAACATAGTGTACATAAAACACTGGTTCCTCCTACTTAAAAAATAGCCTGGACCCAAAAACCAAACTGTTACACATAGTAAAGCTCACAAACAGTGCTGAAAATTTTGAAAAGCACAACATACTTTTTCTCACGATCCATGAAACAACATTTCACACACATGAGGACACAAACATAAACATAAATATATACAACTGCAGCGTCTGCTTCCTCTGTTTACTTTCCACTGCAGCTCGTTACAAGGGTCAGAAAATTCAGGCAAGCTTTAATATGCTGGCTGACTCTTCCATGTGGGTCTGTCAGTAATGCACTGCATGTTATCTCAAAGCTGTTGACACAGTGAAAGCGTTGGGAATGGTGCCTAACCAGGACAATAAGTAGCTCTGTTCCAGAACCATCTGACAGTATACATAATGACAACCCCGATCACTGACTCATTAAAACCAAACAATGTTTTTTTTACTCAGATGGAGAGAGAGAGAGTTGCATGAACAGAATATTTAATCATGATAAAATAAATAATGAAAATTTGAACAGTTGGTGTTTCCACAAATGGTTGAGATACACTCTCAGGGTGGCCATCAATAGACATTTTCTCAGGAGAAAATTATACTGGCCAAAAGACAAATATTGAACAATATGGAGGGCAAGCGTGCCAAATTGTTCACGCAACAACATCCTGCAGATAGCACTGTGTTGCTGATGGGATGACAGGCCTGTTGAAAGTGAAAATATGGTCAAATAAAAACTATTTCCTTTGTTTATTCCCAGTTAAAACAGAGAGTCTTCATCATCAGCTTCGCAGCTACCTGCGTAACACAATCCCTCTGTTGACGTCATAGCCACGGGATCAGCATTACAGTGTGTGTGTGTTGGGTTGGTGTTTGTGTGTGTGCGTGTTTTTGGCCATGCGCGTACACGTGAGCGTGCATGTGTGGCCGAATAAAGTGACTATTCCGCACATAATCTGCTGCCATAGTTTTGATCCGCATGCCGCTACAGTAAAAACTGTGGTACAGTATCACTCATCAATGAAAGGCACCTCGCGTGCTCCCTCTCCCCGCAGCCATTCATAACCACCTGGCCCATTCATGTTTTTTTGGGAAAGTGATTCAACAAATCAGACAATCCACCGCATTGCCATCCACGTCTGGGGACATTAAATTCTGGATAGTGCTACACAGCGTGGTAAAAATCTCTTACTGATGTTGTAAAAGCAGGTGGATGAGCCTCCAT
This sequence comes from Naso annulatus, assembly GCA_029783625.1. Classification (NCBI taxonomy): domain Eukaryota; kingdom Metazoa; phylum Chordata; class Actinopteri; order Acanthuriformes; family Acanthuridae; genus Naso; species Naso annulatus. Next base: position 23,442,252 of record JAPZDX010000021.1, read on the forward strand.
CCCAAATGATGCGCTGATAAGTCTTGCGTAATGTGCCAAGCCCATCCACTGCACTATAGCACTGAATCGACACGCTGTAATACCATAACAGCAGTCTGTGCAGCACATGTGGGATTACGAAAAATAACACTTATCCTACACTGTGACATGTCTCCAACTAAAACAATATAATACATGTGGAATATAGGAGCATTTGGGACCATTACAGGGGCATTGTAGGAATATACAAGGAGATTAAAAAACCATTACAGTAAGGTCACCATGATTTGAGTGCAGAGACATAAAGCAGATGATGTAAGAACGTTTAGAATTAAGGATATTACAAGCGTGTGTGGATTGCTTTGTGCACAAGAATTGCATTGGAAGCACGTGACCCAGTATCCCCAGCAGGAGGGGTCCCTACCTTCCGACGGTTCCGGAATTGACCCACATGCCACTCTGCAGGCGGTTCAGCCGGTCACTCAAACCGGACAAAGACGCGCGGAGAAAGAAGAGGCTGTCGCGGTGGTCCCGTTGTTTGTCTAAGAGCACATATAACTGCGGACGTCGCAGAGGACCTCTGCCCTGTCACATCCTCCTCCTATCACTTCCCCTCGCTGCCTCCTTATCCCGCGTCTCACCGTCCCTCAACAAGTAGCGACTCGCTGCTGCAGAGCTGAAATAACGCTGTTGAGAGTTGAGACGGACGCTTGTTGGAACGGAATCTGAACATAACTGGCATGAAGATTTTCCTGGTCTGAGCCACCCCCTTTCTCTGTTGTTGTTTCCCCAGCTGATTTCATCAGAGGCACGCCTCCACGACGCTGCGTCACGACACAAGTCGCCCAGATCATCTTGTGCTGCGTTCAGGCGCTGTCTGAAAAAGAGACATTAGGTGTACAGCGGCACTCTGGAGCTGTCTCCAATGTGCTGCAGGCAGGCTATGCGCAGCTTAATCACCGTAACATATTCGAAAGTGGACCTGAAAACACAAAGGAAAAGTGATATTTAACAACTCTTTGTTATGCATTAATGAAGACATCAGATTCAACCCCTTCGTTTGCAATGTCTTACTTTTAAAGATGTTTAGTGTGTCTCTTTAAATTAGTCTAAAAGCAGCCATTGCATGGCTGTTTATCATAAAGTAAACAACATCCAGCAAAAAGCGGATGTACACTCTAAACAAGTGTATTTAAGCATTTGGATGCCGGATGTGGGAGGTAAAGAGGAGCACGTGAAGGACTCATCCGAGATTAGAACACAAAAGCCAATCACATCCTGTAGGGTTTATAGTAGCCCCGCCCAGAAACGGTGCTCCTTCCGTCCTGTTAACTCAACACATCCCGCAGAGCACGCTGCCTTTTGTGAGATGAGCTCTCACATCCAGGCTGCCTGTAGCCTGTTATTATTACTCTCAGCTGTCATTATTACCCAGACAGGAGGCATAAGGCACGTTTTCGTTTAAAAGCATGCCAAATATTTACCGCAATAAAAATATATATGTGAAAGGTGCAAAATGTAGGTCTGTCTGATTTCTGCTGAATTTTTTCTTGACTTGATCATACAAATAGCCTAAGTTTAAAAAAAAAAAAATCCAGCTAAATGATGCAATAGTAGTTATTACTCATGGGCAATGGAGAGAATCTTTCTTCTATGGTTATTCTGGGAGTTCAGGCATAGCAACTAGCTACCACATAGCAACACTTGTGTACTGCCACAAAAGACAATCCAGGAGCCAAGAAAAAAGGCAGATCATGGACTGCTGTGGAAAATACCCAGCCTTTTACCCTCATATTTTTCCAAGATCTCGATGTCTGGGAATTCATTTCAGGAATGTTAAGCTGTACCAGGGAAGAAAAATGTTGCCATGTTGCCAAAAGGCAAAAATATCTCACTATTCTGCCAGCAAAGCTAATTTATCTAAACTTAAGTTGCTCTGTAAATTTGTTGGCATCCAAAGCAAGACTCTGTCCGGGCATGATTTTTAGACAAGAACCTTATTTTCTGAGTGCATCTGCCTCCGAGTATCACCACGCCTGCAACCGGAGACAAAGGGTTAAAGTGGAACCTGTCATAGATTCCGTTTTATCTAACAATTCATTCGGGGCATTTTGCTGTGTTTGGCCATGTGAGGACCTGCACAGCCTGATTACCCAACTTTGTTTCATGACTGTATGGAAGACTGAAGACTGGCATCTACTGGCAGAATTCGGTACTGACCTCTCTTAACAAAGGAGGTATTAACTCGCCCTGCTACATTATGTCATTGCTGTCGCTCAAGGCCACGGCACAGAGAGCTGTGACAGATCCTGGTGCAGATCAGCAATGCCTGTCAGACTGTCTGTTGAATCATGCAATAGCAAACCACAAATCTATTACTTGACCTCTGCACTTTTCAGTCTGTCCCTGCAGACTCAGAAAAATGACTATTCTGTACACAACATACAAAAGCACACATGCAATTACACAGTGCCAACACCACAATTAGTTGACCAGGAGTTCACTGTGCTTCCAGTGAAGATGTCTCTTTTTTATCCATTTGTCCAAAGTTTTCTTGAAGCCCTGAGAAAACACTGCCCCCTGACCTGGCTGGCATGGTCAGAATAAAACAGCATGAAAGATGGGCTGCAGTGCTGCTGGAGAAAGCAGCGCTTCAACAGCTCCAGCACTGAGAGGGCTTAGAAATGTGGAGAGGCAGCCCCTTTGTTGGAGAGGTGTACTTGTGAGAGAACGCCCCAAGCAGCACAGGCTGAGGTGATGTCTGGCCTTTTCAGCTACAGTACAACAAAACAAAACTGTGCGCCTTTGTTTAGGAGCTTTATCGCTCTTTTATTAAGTGTGTGGGAAGTCTACTCCCCTGGTTTCTTACACTTTGGTGAGATTAAAGCTTGGATAATGAGCTGAGATCAGTCTTTGGCATGACGACTTAAATCAACGAGTGTCCTGCTGCTTGAACAAATAGCTCAGTCTGCATTCAATGCCATCCAATGTTCCTCAAGTTTTATGAAGGGATTGACATGTTCAAGTTCTTTTGTTTAGATGAAAACTTTTGTTAAGGTTCAGTAAATCACAACTTCTCTAAAATTATGACTCAGTCAACAAGTATTAATTCCTAAACTTTATTTAGATACAAGTTGTGATTGTTTAATAAGCTAAGCAATAATAAGATAAGATAAGATAAGATAATACTTTACTAGTACCACAACAGGGACATTAGGGTGTAACAGCAGCAGAAAATGCAAGAGTGAATCAGCAAG
>JAPZDX010000021.1:23494040-23506125 GCA_029783625.1 Naso annulatus
AAATGTTATTACACCTTAGAAAATAGTTCCTTACAAGTGCTGGCTTCCGAGCTTGAATATTAGTGTGTAGAAGGATTTTGACTAACTAGCTTCACACATTTTCAGCCACTTTCTGTAATATTCATGAAATATGGATAAAATGTAAACAAACACAGTATCTCATAGATAAGCTGTTTTGGAAAAAATGGGTGGAGTTTATGTAACCCACACTGATTAAGGACAGTGACATGTAGGAACACTATTATGGTCCTTCAAATATGTCAGTCAAAGCAAAAATAAAATCAGTATCAGCCTACCTCCATTAAATTTCTAAGCGACTTCTGAACTTTCAGCTTGAACTCTGAGATTTGTTCAACATCATTCTCTTTTGGCACAAGGTGGGTCTGAATGAGGCTGAACGTGATTGGATAGATGTTTGAAATGGACACCTCCGTTTCAGCCGATATGACTGTTGTCGCCCATTTCATCGTGGCCAACACAGGTGTGAAATTCTCAATGATTTGCCAGCAGTCATCTCCAATCTCAAGGGTCTGAGCTTCCTGTCTGTTGGTGACTGTGCGATCCGAGAGGACGGCCTTAATCGCCCACCGTTGCTCGAGTAACCGTTCAAACATATCGCAGATCGTGTCCCATCTGGCTTTGCTGGACTGGACGAGTTTGTGCTGTGGCAGGCACATCTGAACCTGCTTCTGCTCCAAGGCCTCTCTTGCCAGCGAGTTGTGATTGAAGTGCTTCACGAGTCTCCCTGCGGCAGCAATGATGCAGAGTAGATCCTCACTCAGCCCATCATTGACTGACACTTTCAATACGGTGGCAAAGCAAGTGGCGTAGTCCCAGTTGACATGAGTGCGCACGAGGGCTGACATGTCCTGTAAGTTGTTGTGAACACACGCAGTCACTTTCCCAGCGATGCCCCACGCCTGCACGGTGCTCAGAAGCCTCTCTGTGACAGTATCCCTGGTGTGGCTTTCAGTCGATAGCTTGTGTGTCTGCAGCACAGCAGACTTCCCCTGCCAGTCGTCTGTTATGAATGAACAGAATACTGAAAGGTATTTCTGAAATGGGAGGGCCGTCCAGAAATCAGCAGTGAGAGCCACTTTCTCCACTTTGCCAAGCTGCCCTGCAAGCTCCTCCATCTTCTCATTGAAATGGCCCTCAATGACACGTGTTATATCTCCAGCAGATGGCATTTTATAATTATGCACAGTGTATGCAAGGAGCTCACGAAAGCCATCCCCACTGACCATGCCAATGGGCAGCATGTCCTTCTCTATCATCCTGGAGATGAGCTCCGTCACCTCTGCGTGTGTTGCCAGTGACACGCCGTCATTAGGCATCGTGTCCGGGTGCTTGTTTCTGATGTGGTACATCATGCTGGTGGTGCTGCTCCTGTACTTCAGCCTCGTGTCGCACATCGTGCAGTGAACCTCGTCGTCCACTTTGACGAAAATGTCCCACACGGAGCTCCGCTTCAGGCGCTTCCTCTCCCCGCAGTCACGCTCGGAGGGGGGAGTAACGTTAACGTTAACGTTACTCATGGTAACGCTGGGTGATTTGATAGCAACTTGCATGATGTCCGAATTAGCGGCATTCTCCTCCTCGATGCACTGCACGGTGCAGATCACCGGTTTTTCGTCTTCGTCCAACGTCAGCGGCGCCGTGGACGGATGGTACCTGCCCATGTGGTTCATCATGGTGCTGGTGGCTCCGCCGCAGTACTTCAGCGTAACGTCACATTTCATGCAGCGGACATAGTTCCCCCTTTGTTCAAAACAGTCCCACACGGAGCTTCGTCTCCTCCCAGTTCGCTTCATGTTTTTAGGGGGGCTAGCTCACGTCTGATCTGTTTTTTAAAACATTAGCAAGCTAACGTTAGCTAATGTTAGCGCCGACTCCCACTGGAAAAACGGGTCTTTGGGGGGGAGGAAAGACCCCCTTCTGACGTGTCTCACTTCGGTATGCCCTTACAACAAAAAGAAAGTGAGGCGAGTGCAGTTACGATTATGTTAAAGCCTCGTTTTTTTATGAAGAAAATCGTGTATTTTGTCCTACAGGCATGCAGATATCCCCGAATCCTGTGTGCGATATGTTGGGGCGATGGTGGATGACGTCATTAAAACGGGAAGTGAGGTAAACGTAAAATCTTTGCGTTTGAATTAGTTTTTTTTGTTGTTAAAAAAAAAAAGAAAAAGAAACAAAATATTTTTTGTTGTTGTTGTTGTTAATGTACAATTATTATTATTAGTAGTAGTAGTAAAGTACTACCATATTATAAGTACTTTAAGAATTCTGATCATTAGTTTGGGTGGTATTACTATTAAATATTTGTATAACTCACCTGGTGCTGTCGGATCACCGCCCACCTTGAGTCTTGGATCTGTTTCGAGGTTTCTGTCTGTTCAAGGGAAGTTTTTACCTGCCACTGTTGCCTAGTCCTTGCTTATGGGGGAATTACTTTCAATTGTTGGGTCCATAAAACTTAATATATTTTAATTATAGAGTGAAGCCTAAACCTACTCTACTGTATATGTAAAATGTCTTGAGACAACTCAGTTGTGATTTGATGCGATATAAACAAAACTGACTTGAGTTGACAAAAAATTCTAAATCATATCATTCCGCTTCGTAGACTAGAATTTTTTAATATGTTTTTTAAGATCTACAAGTTCATTGTTTAACCTCTTACAATATTTTTCTCCATTTTATTCATTAATTCATTTCCTGTATATTTTATTTCTTGGGCATAAATAAGACTTTTTGCCAATAAATTTCTTTCTTTTACTTATTCTAAAAAACGTAGATAACTAGAAGAGACTGTCTGTACAGCTGGTTTATAGCTTAATAAATATGTTCACCTTATAATAAAATGTATGTGCAGCATGTCTTAAGAGTGTATTATGCTCCTCAGGTGCCAAGTACCGGCGAGGAGGAGAGTTTACTGGTCGTTCAGTCCTATGATGACCTGAGCAGAAAACTGTGGAGACTGGAGGGCTTGCCTCTCTCCATCACAGCGGTGCAAGGAGCCCACCCTGCACTCAGATACACACAGGTATAAATTCTTACTCTTACCAGGAACTGCTGCCGTTATTGCAGTTGTATTACTAGTATAAAAACTAAAGCCACTTTGCTGAACCACAGTGCAACTGCAGTTCAATAAGTTTCTGTTGCTTCAAGTTGCCGATAGCTGCGGTTATAGTCAAGTGCATGTTGTAAGTTTAGCTTTATGACAGTTGTAACATTTCAGCTGTGTCTTGCAGGTTTTTCCCCCTCAGCCACTGAAGTTGGACTACACATTCTTTGACAGAGAAAAGATTTCCAAATCGTTGGTGCCAAAGGAAGGCAAACCTTGTCCTGCCTATATCACCCCTATCACAGGTCAGTGTTCCTTTTACTAGTAACAAGACGTTGACTTCTGTTTAGTCCATGGAAAACTACATTCTGACTTAAATAGTTTCTGCACTGTCTGGCATTTAAAAATCTCAATGGATTGTCACTCACTCTGACTGACACATAACTTCACTTGATTTGTCTTTTCCTTCAAGGTCTGCATGTATGTTCTTTGATCTGTTTGTACAGTCTACAGTTTAGAAATATTACAGCCTCTTATCCAAGTCATTTATCAGTGTATTGATATCATTGTTAATGCAGTGATTTGTCACATGGAGGGGAGTGGAAAGTGGCCTCACGATCGTCTCGCCATCCGCCATATCCGAGCAGCCTTCCACATCCAATTGGGAGAGTCACTCAAGAGGCACCATAATTATACGTGTAGGCCCTGCCCCACACACCTGGATGTCTGGAAGGTATGTTTTCAAGTCTGTGCAGCACATGCCACACAGTTGTCTGTAAACATAATTGAGATAAAGGTCATGAATGAAAGTCTTGGAGAAGTTTGTGTTAAGACCAGACTAGGTTTCTTCACAATTGAAAGTACGGTATTATATTATTTGTTTTCCTCTGTTTGTGTATCCAGGATGGCTTGGTGTTCCGTATCCAGGTGGCGTACCATCGTGAGCCTCAGGTGCTGAGGGAGAGTTTGAATGCTGAGGGGCTGCTGGTTGTAAGGGACAACGAGGAGGCTCAGGCTCTGGAGATGGCCACCATTCACAAGCCTCTGCTTACCAGCACATTGCATGGGTAAAGTTAAAACAGTAACGTAAAGTAGTTTGTGTGTTTGTGTTAAGAATTGGGATCGTAGCATTTCTCTGTCTTTACATTTTGCTACAATAATTTGTTATTTTTTGGTTATATGTTTTCTCTTTCACGTTTGTCCTACTTTTCTTGCTTTCTGTCCCCTTTTTGTGGCTCCTTCCTGTTTCTGGTTTGTGTTGCTTGCCCTCCTTGCACCATTTCCTCACTGTCCATCTCCATCTTGTTGGTAGGCTCCAGCAGCAGCACCCATGTTTCGGGGCAGTGTGTCGCCTGGCCAAACGCTGGCTGGGGGCTCAGCTCTTCAGTGAAGACGTGACTGAGGACACAGCAGACCTGCTGGTGGCGTCGCTTTTCCTGCAGCCTGCACCCTTCACTCCTCCTGGGTAACTTATCGCCTTTAATTTTTAATAAAATCAGTCCTCCTCTTCAGTTTCGGGGTATATTTTGTGACTTCCCTTTGTTTTGCTTAGTAGGTCATAGGTATGAATTTCTCCGTTTTCCTCAGTTCCCCGCAGGTCGGCTTCCTTCGCTTCCTTCATCTGCTGGCCTCCTTTGACTGGAGGAACAACCCGCTGATAGTGAACCTCAACAACCAGCTCACAGGCAAGCACTCTCTCTCACACACACACCCACCCCGTTTCCCTCCATGTCACACAAACAAATCTCCCTTGACCTCTTTCTACACACACCCGACACACTTCAACATCCTGCTCATGTGCATCGCTGCCTCGACGCCAAGTTTAACTGTTGTTTTCCTCTGTGTCACGTGTAGCCGCCGACTACACAGAGATCAAGAATGACTTCATGTCCACCAGGGAGTCTCTGCCTGTCATGTTTATAGCTACGCCTAAAGACAAAAAAATGTCTCTGTGGACCAAGAGAGCGCCTAATGTACAGGTCAGTGGACACACAACTACAAGTACACAACAATGCATTTAATAGAAAATGAATATTACAGTTGGTCAGTAAAAAAGAACACAAAGAAAATGAAAAAATCATAAATACACAGCTATTTTTCCCCATAATTTTTGTCAGACTTGTAACAAACAGAGAGAATCACAAACAGCGGTGCAGGAAAGAGTTGCACGTTCTCGGCGGAGAGCAGTCGCATAATTTTCCGATCCTGGAGCCTCTTCTTAGTGCACACTGGTCTCCTGGATCACACTAAAAAGATAGAAAATAAGAGTAATACATAAATTAATGATTTTAGTATTCAGAAGTGACCAGTCAGCGTCTCTGGGAAAATAATAACCACATTCCTTTTGAAATTGAAATGATTCCAGATGGACTGAGATGTTGCGTTACATACCACAGGCAGGTAGCCATGCTTTTTTCTTAGAACTGGAAATTGATTGTTCTGAAGTCTTTCCAGAACTTCATGTAAATCATTGATCTGGAAAAGCAGAATTATTATGCATCACTTAAATGTACATTGAAATACCATAGTAATATCAGTAATAAAAAACATTGTAAATAATTTCCATCACAAAAAATATTTCCACGAATAATAAAATAAAATCAACAACCATTAAAACTTCCAGAAAGCCCTACGTATATTTTTGGAGACCCTCAGTTGTAGCTCACCAGTTGCTTTTCATTGCCGTCTTCTGTCATAGAAAAATAAGGTAAATATTTATTTTTGTATTCCTCTGTTTGGATCTGAGCATAGCTGTAAAAAAGTCCGGTGGCACACAGAAATGTGCAGAAAAGGTAACCACACCAGCTTCCCATGGTGCGCAGCTGACCCAGATAAGCTTCCTGTCTGCACCTCTCTCCAACAACAAGCCCAACACTAACACTGAGCCTCTCCCAGCATCCTGCTTTATATAGTGGTCGAGAGCAGGAACTTCGTGCTTTGTGACGTCCTGACAGAAACGTCACTGAGCTTAATTCACCACGTTTAGGGCCGTTTTCATTTTACTTGATGTGGTTGCTTGAGCTGCATATGTTAGTGTCTTGTTGAATTCAGATTGGTCAAATTTACTGACTGCCAGGACTGCAAAGGTGTTTGAAAACAAACTGCTGAGGTGAGTGAATGATCCTGGTTCAGTGTGTTTATAGTTGACTCAATTCCTATGAATCACCACTAGGGAGCAGCTTGTGATGGAGTTAATCAGTCAACAGAGTGAATATTTTTGATTCCTTCTGATTTCACAAGATGCTTTCTGTCAACAAAATTACAACACAACCACAACCTCAGGAATGTTTATTAGCTTGCACATATCAAAATTTAAAACATGGCCTAACCAAGATTTTCCTGTTGAACAAACAGAGTTTATAATCTGGTTTGTCTGTTCAATAATAATCAGAAAAACAAAGCAAGTATTGCTCTTAAAAGAAAGAGTATCTATCACTGAATCAAGAGACAGACATAAGTAAGTTTGAGTGGCAGCTACTAGTAAAAGCAAAGACACTGCAACAATTAGAGATACTGGTCAAGTTTATGACTTGATGGTAGAGGGAGTTTGTTTGTTTGTTTTACAAAAACCCAGCACATTTATTTTTTGTCACATCCCCCTTTGTTACACACTTCATCCAGTGATCAGAGTGCACAGTGATCCCGTCTTTGTAGGAGTCGTCGTCTTTTACCCCAGTAAAGTGCTCAGCAGCAGCTGACTTGAAATTCCCAACAGAAGAAATGTCGCTTAAGTTATAAACGTCACCTTTCTGCGTAAACACTTGGAATTTAACTTCACCTTCATATCATGAGAGCTGTGTAACTCATCTGTCGGCATTAGGACACAAATTTAACAAACACCCATCATATTGAAGTCCCTTCAACTGAAGCTTTAGAAAACAAAGATTTAGAAGCTCACAGTAGTACAGCTAGAATTATAATGTGATGGAATTTTATAAAGTACTCTTTAAGAACCGTCTCACACATGTATGCAGTTATCATGCTGTGTAAGTGTTAGATAATTTAATGCCTTACAGGAGAAAGTTCCCTAATAAGAAACAAAGACTAATTGTTAGTGCATGCTAATCAGTATTCAGCTTAATTGCTGGCATAATCCATCATACTACCTGTGTTTTGATACAGTTTTATATGCAAATAAGCTTTTGCACTAACGCCAAAAAAAAGGAAAAAAAGCACAAGGGTGTGCATTCATCCAGCGGGTTGGAACGAATACAGAAGGCGGCTCCATGTTTTGTTGGATGTATTGCTCTGTGTTCTTGCCTTGTCGTGTCTACAATTAAGGATAATTTTCAATTTGTTCTGAGAAACTGGTTGTATTCCAGCACTAAGTAATAGCTGCGCAACTACAACAGCCGTCTGCCTTTTACATTACATGTCAGAATATTTTCAGTGAAAATATTTTAAAATGTTCAAAGATAACATGTTTAACCATTAAATGTTGTATATTTGTTTGTGTGTGTGTGTGTGTGTGTGTGTGTGTGTTTTCAGATGCTGCAGCGTGTTGTGATGCTGGCTGCAGAGAGTTTGAAGGTTTTGGAACATCAGCTGATGGACGGCAGCCAGATACAAGATGTCAGGGTTGGTATAAAGCACTTAAATGTTCTTATTCACTCACCACTTAATTGTCTTCATAAATGTTTCACCAGTTGAATGAATTATAGTTTAATCTTTCCACCATGTGACACACTCGTCTGTGTTTGTGTAGGTGGTCATGCGCCCTCCGTTGGATGCCTACGACGTCTTGATTCACCTGAACCCAAAGCAGGTTCCCCTGCTCAGCCAGGCCGTGGACCCTCCCTCTGTCAACTTCAACCGGGGCACTCAGACTGGTCATGTGGCCCAGTCTGGAGGAGTCATTCCTGTCATCGACTACAACCCGGTGTCCCTCTACTTGGCAGAGCTCAGAGTGAGTCTCGTCTGTAAGGGATGTTAAAAGGGAAGGTGTGGTCTTAGCAACGCCTTGTTGACACAGGATGTGAGAAAAGCTGTGAAGCAGGATTTACGTAATTGTCCATCTTGATCTTTTCCATACACTCTGGTGCACGCTTCTTTGTTTTTCATTATGGCTGCATTGTACAGCCAGTACATGTATTTTGGTGCACTGTATAAACAATTCTACAACTGTTCATTACAAGGGGTCAATGCTGTCAATTTAGGAGTTGATTACTAGACTAAGCATGTCACTCAGAAGTGGTTACCTTGAACAACTGATGTTTTAATGTGTAGTTGTGGTTAAAAAAGAATTGAACTGATTATTTTGTATTTATCAGGCTTTGCTTTTGGTCAAGAGTACCGCAACAGAATAGATTGTGTTACCTTGTGTCCTGAACTTCTGTGTAATTTATTTTCAGGAAGCTTTCGGAGACCTCGCCCTCTTCTTCTGTGATCCCTATGGAGGAACAGTGATCGCCATTTTATGGAAGCCAAAGGCCTTCATCCCAGTGCCCTTTAAGGTAAAGCCTACCCACGTCACTCAGGTCCTGTAACAGCTAGAGGTGGGATGCCCACAGGCCAGGCCAGGCCGGGCCGGGCTAATATTTTAGAAGTGACGGTCATAACCGGTTCAGGTTCGGTGATATACTGTCTGTTTTTTCCTCTTTTTATCCGTTCAGAGCTGGGATTTCTGTTTTTCCAATTCATCTGATAGCACTTGAACGCACCACAGCCTTTTTAGAGACATGATTGGTTGGCTGGACTGCCAGAAATCGCACTTCTGTTGTGAGCTTGTGTGGGGCTGTGTGTGTGTAAGGGATTAAACGTTAAGGATGCGTATTTTTCTTGTCAGAAACGACTTGTTTTTTTGAGTTTATGGTCAGTATGGCAGTATTATCTGTTGCTGTATGTTGCGCCTCTGCTTATAAAAGTCAGGCTAACAGTCGGGTAGGTCAGAGTTTTGGAAATAATGGTGGGTCATCGGTCGGGTTCGGTCAGAACCAACTCTGGTGCGGAGGGGTATCCCACCTCGAATAACAGTTTGTTGTGTGTTGATGTCATCTCCCTCACCTCTATCCTCCTCAGTTCACTCACACGTCAACATCCACACGCTGACCGATATTTCTCCTTTATCACACAGACTTCACAGGCGTCTGCCCGCAGCGTCGAGGTGAAAGGAGAGGAAGTAAAGAGTGTTCCCAATGTCGAAGCAATCCTGCAGGACTTCCAGGTCATGGGAAAGGGTTTGGTCAAATCAGTGGAGGCCAGGACTGAAAAATGGTCATTTTAAACAACACAGATTTACATTTTAGATTTTAGCATTCAACATTTTCACTAGAGAAGGCACGTAAATAACTGATTTGTGTTTGACTTGATGGAATATTGATAGTTTATGTAGTAAACAGGATTTTCTGTTAAGAATATCGTTGTTAAAGACCAACCTCATGTTTGTTTTGGCAAAGCTGTATCATGTCTAATAAATTCATACCTACTCCTTTGATTCATATCTCATTCTTTTTCCTGACTGCTTATCAGTCCTCAAGATAAGTCCTTATTGATCTCAAGAGGGGAAATTCTTTAGCTGCAGTACTGGGGAACAAAAGAATAAACGGAGAATGTTTTAAAAAAAAAACATTGGCTCTAACAAAACTATAGTAAGAACACAACTAAAAAACATGAATTGAAAGAAAACTTTATAGCAGCAGAGTCGGTTCAGTGTATGTTAACAGCCTACATGTACATCAGAATGATTTATAATGTGTTTTTGTTATAAAAACTGGTTTTTGCCTGCATTCATGTAAAAAGATATAGTATTTAATGTGCTCAACAATACATTAATTTAACATGCTACAGTTATAATGTATCAAATCTAAGATTTAGAATAAAATAAGAAAAAATGATAATTGGGATCGAGGCCTTATGCTCCACTGGTTCCTTTGGTCTTGCTGATATTGGGCTATAGATGATTGTTGTTAAACCATGTACAAAAATTGTGGGGAGAAAAATTATGAAGTATTTTTATGTGCAATTTTAAAAAAGCAATAAAGTCCTTTGAAATTGTTATAAAATCTGAGATTCAGAACAAGCAACCCTCAGAAACGCCACACTCCTCAGGTTTAACAGTTTTAGTTTCTATGTGGTAGCATGGAGTATTTTGTTTCCTGCTTCCCATTTATGTCTGGACTTGTTGTCTGTTTATGAAACTATCAGGATGGATGTGCACTTTCATAACATCTGACAATCAGCGGCAGGTGATGCAACTATCACCGAAAGCTTTTCCTAGCAGTCTGCAATGTGCAAATAATTGTGTGAACAGAGAATGTAACTTATATTCAATATACAGTAAAACTGCTTTTATTCAGTGGTCATTTGATAGTTAATATAAACTGACGTACAGCTTACTTGCATTATGTTTTACGATAACCTGGATGCTGCAGGAATTCTTCAGTTTTGTGTATTGAAAAGAATACAATGTTCGAGACTGCTTGTTGCGTGACAATCCCCCTCTCGCTCTCTATGCAGTTGGTCTAACATTTCAGCTGATCAGTTTCCACCTCTTACTTAAAGGACAATAAATCTGAGTTGCAGACGTGGGTTGTGATTAGCGCAGTTAAGAAACGTAGTTGAAGAGTGATGAAATACTTTGATGTTATGTTCTGAACAAATAGTCCTCAATGTAATCAAGAGTAAAAAGTCAAAATGTGAAATTTTAATGCAGTTTTGAGTGTGTATTTCAAGGCGTAATTTAGTTATGTTTCATTTTAAATTGGATAGAAATTTGTTTAAAGAAATATGAGAGATTTGGTCATGAAAATGATTTGAAAAGCCAGTTTTTTGTGCACTATTTTGAGGCTAAAGCATCAAATGAGTATATGTACAAACAAAAAGAAGAGTATGATCATCAACTAGATGATCCATGTTATGGTGTGCAGTACAACATGGGTCTGCAGTATGTTTGTCACATCATTACTGTTAGTAAAAATGTGCTGATTGATGATTAATTTCTCATCACAGTTAACAATACAACCTTAAAAAACGCTTCATTGACAATATGACACATTCGTCTGTGTCATGGGATGTGTATGTGCTTTTGTAAAAGCAGCTGTTGACAGAGGAGGTATGTTCTTTGGATGAGAGCCTAACATAATTATAGAGAAAGCGGAGAAAGTGGAAATATACCAGACAAGGGGACTTTACCACACATAGGTATCACATATAGAGAGTGCTGTAAATTATCGTATCAAAACTTAAAGCAATCCATATGCTCCAATGACATTGCGTTGTCATCTGTCACGAATTACTGTCCACATTAGAACAATACTGTCTGTCTCCGAAAGAACTTGCACAAACCCTTCTGTGATTCACTAAACAAACACCAAAGATTTTGTCAGGAAGGTGATTTTGCAAGAAGATAAAGCTGAATTTATAAAACTACAATCTGATGGCAGTATGCGGTGAATTAGTCAGTGATATCAAGACCTGACACGACCGCAGGTTTCTTTTTAATAGTTTCGACCTTCTATCATCTAGTCCTTTTGCCATGCTACACAAGCAATTATCATATGGGGTTCATTTTTATATTCAAAACTATTAAGGGTCCTTGTGTAACATAAGCTTAAAACAATAAAGAGGGGAGAGTTTTTAAAAAATGTAACAGTTCTGCTCTTACGTCAAAGATGTCAGTGTTTTGCATGCTACTGACTTTAGCTTGCTAACAAGCTAGCTTAATTCTGTTCTGTTTTAAATTCAATTCCTTTGTCACCTCGTAGCTACACACTTCATTCATAGTACTAAACAGGGACAAACACACAAAACAACAAAACCATCTTGGTTGGTCATTCTACTGTTCCAACAATTACCAATTTGATGTGGTTGAAGCAAAACCTCAGCTATTCACAGTTGCTAAAACCCAGCCTTTAGTGAGCGGTCTGTCGCTGCCGCTATTTCACACATTTCCTTTTTTTTTTTTTTTTAAGATAGTTTTTGGCCTTTTTGTGCCTTTACTAGGACAGGACAGCTGGAGAGTGGACAGGAAACAGGGGAGAGAGAGGGGGAATGACATGCAGCAAAGGGCCACAGGTG
>JAPZDX010000021.1:23506225-23519167 GCA_029783625.1 Naso annulatus
GGCCGACTAGTTTTGGTGCACACATATCATTTTAGTAATGGGCTTATGAAATGACCAAGAACATTTTCTTATCATGCTGGAAATAAATTAGTAAATGTTTCCACGAATCCCCTGCATTGTGCTCATGTACCCCCGGTTGGGAATCACTGCACTAGTAGACAAAACTGTAAAGAGGAAGGTACTCTTAAATATTGTAATAGCTACTGTTCCTGCAAACTGATACAAAATCTCAGATTGTGTGAGAAAGATTGCTACATATTCACACACGCAAGATGAATTATGCACCACCCTCAGGTAAAACACATTGAGTATCAGCCTATATATTCAGACTTGACAAAGCGATTTCCTGGTAGCCTATGACATGACGTCGTTAGGCTATCAATCACAAGTTACTGTCTGCATTAAAAACAATACTGTCTGCGTCCTAATGACCCTCTTGAAATCCTTCTGGGATGATTCACTAAACAATGACTAAAAGGTGATTTTGCAAGGAGAAAACATTAGCACTAAATCTGTGTCACTGCAACTTGACACAGCTCTACAGAAAGTGATATCAAGACCAGACATGCCTGTAGATTTCTTGGAAACAGTTTTGACAGATATCATCAGTTTTTTGTATATTCATGCCAATCTAAAATCGGTGCAAAATGTGTGTGACAAAAATCCTGATAAGACATCAGAACAGTGATTAAAATAACAGATATGGAGGTAAGGGTGCTCTTTTTTATTATTCTTCCACTCTTGTGCCATGCCACCCATGCAGTTATCATACATGGCTTTTTGTTCTACTGAAATTCAACAGAGAAAACTTTTTTTTTTCAAATGTTTAAAAAAGAAATTACAGTTAAGTCATCTGTCTTTTGTTGTACTTGCAGAACTATCTACAGCAGCTGGCATGCTAACCAGCTAGCTCTCATTGTCAAACACAATTTATTCAAACGCCAGCAAAAGACAGAAAATCTCACTGAACCCATCTTGGCTTGTCTTTCAATTGTTCCAACAACCACCACTTTTTAAATTAACCCTTATTCAACTCCCGAAACAGAGTGCTCTGCAAATGGAGCCAGGCTAACTGAGCCAACAAGCTAACAGCAACTACTAGCAACAAATAACTAAAGCAAAAAGCAGAATTTTTTCAGCTGACGTTTATTCTGGTTCTTACGTGGCTTAATGTGTCTGAATTTGTTTTGAAGTGGTTGGAAAGCCAGATCCGATACTACCCAGATATCTTTTAATCCACAAGATCATCAAAGGGAAATTTTAAGGATATGAAATCAAGAATAGCCTTTAATTCCTTGTGGTAGCACAATGGTGCCAGGGAATGCTGCCCCACCACCACGGGCAGCCTTGACTGTTAACTGCAAGGAAAGGATTGACCCATGCTTTAGGCTATGTTTAAACCATAATGACACTTTTTTTGATGTTAATATAATTAATGTCTTTTTAATTGTAAGAGAATGTTTTTCCAGGGTATTTTTTAGGTGAGCTTGTGCCAATTATGGCTTCATTTCCCTTTTCTTAACTAATAAGGGTGGCAGCCTGTGTTCTCTGCAGCCCAGATCTGCTTCAAGGTTCAACATTTTGTGCATTAAGAGATGCTCCTCTGCATACCGCTGTTGCTATGAATGGCTGTTTGAATTTTTTGACTTTTTATCAGCTTTGCAAGCCTGGCAATTCTATCCAGACCTCTACCATCAACAAATTGTTGTTCTTTGGATACTTTCTCTTCTTCAGGCTGTTCTCAAAACCATGGAGACCACTGTGCATGAAAATTCCAGTTTATAAGCAGTTTCTGAAATCACTCATTAGTCTCAGTTCTTAGTTGTTGCCAATATAATCTCCCTTGAGCCTGAGGCAATGTGCCAGCCTGCGCTGTCTGTCAGTGATATCAATCTGTCTTCACCTGTTCGCACCTGTCCTGTCCTCAAGTTCCTGATGAAAAACAAATGCTACACTGGCACTCCTGCTGGAGCCACATCTGGTAAACACATGTTACATGTGGGAATCAATCTCAAACATCAAAAACAATAATCAGTCCCATTTCCTAAAAACCTCAGGCTTGTGAAAAGAGAAACACACCAAAAAACAGTATGTATTAATTTGCAAAGCTTAATTGTTTGGACTTGTTATTGCAGAAAATGGGCATTGATTCATGTTGGGTTTAAAGCTTTCCCTTTATGTGTGTGGGTACCACCATCCCTTTACCTTCCCCCTTTACTGTCATGTTTCTGTGCCAAACTATTCCAGGAAAAGATGTTTAAAACCATGTGGCCCAAAAATGCAGCTCCTCTGGCCATTTAGATGGGATTCCTTTTGGAAGCCTAACAAGGTGAAATTAAATCAGATTGACAGAAACAAGGTAAGGTACAAACATGTGCAAAAACACTGAAATCTTTGTAAAAGATGCCTAAGATGTTTACAAGAATTATGGTAGTATACGTTTGTCAAATAAGTATTACAGTTTTGGAGCGATCTGCCAAGTATGGGTTGTAAGAATCGAAAATAACCACAAGATAAAGAGATAAAAATCCAATATAACTGCACAAAAGTAATGCTTTTATGAAGTGCCAAACAAACAGAGGATCTTTTCTTCACCTGCTAATCACTGTCCATGGGCGCTGATGTTTATCTTGGCCTCCACTGGGTAGAAAGCTGGGAAACAATTTAACATTGAAAGACACAGCCTTGCACTCACATTCATATCTGTGGGAAATGAGCAGTCTTCAGTCCAGCTGATCTGCAGGTTACTGGACTGTGGGAGAAACTTGCTGGAGGGACACAGATCACACCTGTTAGGCAATATTTCCCACTAAACTGAAAAGCACCTGACGCCTTTACACATCTGACTTTCGTCAAGTTACGTCAAATATGTTTATGGTTTTTCACCCATATTCCAGATAAAATCCTTAGAAAAATCCTCATACCTCTGCAAACCTGTCATCTTCTTCAGTCCCTCCCACACGAGGCTGCACTGAAGTTACTTTGCTGTGAAATGTTGCGCAACATTCATGACGCATGTAGGTTTGACGCCGGCGCTGCGACTGACATGACTCAGATTGCCTCGGGAGCCTTCAGTGACGCCTCTATCATTTGCTGAACAACTGTTTCTGTGTGCCAGAGAAGAGGAATATTTTGAAACATTTATTGTGACACAGCAGTTTATTTCTAAGGTATAACAGTGATATACTTTATATGTAAAATGTGCAAAGCCTGTTAAAGTTCTCTAGAGCCAGAAATCTATACAGATAGGTGCAGAAAATAGTTTTGAAGCTCAATGTTCAGGTGATCCACGTTCATAATGTACTCCACTGTCACCACAAAATAGGCATAGCCTGAACAGAACAAAAGAAATCCAAAGAGTGTAAAGAAATGGTACACCGATTCCTGCTGATAGAGGCATGGCTGAGGGCTTTTAAAACTGGAAATGTTCTCACACCTTTATTGAAACCAGACAAAGAAGGTATAATATGTGGTGATGAAGTTTCAGACAGGGGACAAAAGAACAGGTCAGCAAAATGAGGTGAGGGACAGAGAGGGAAAAGAGAGAGATGTGTGTGAACGGGTGGAAATGAAGCAGTCGGGGCTGCAACCAGGTATGTGTTACAGATATGTGTGTCTGCATGCGTGTGGAGGGGTCGGGGTGTGACTTAGGACACTTTCAGGGACACATTTCAGACTTATGACCAGTTAAGTAGAGAGGGCTGGTGCAGCTGAGGACAAAAGACGTGACCCAAATTAGAAAACAGCTGATTTTTGGGCCTGTGGTTATGACTGGGTTTAGGCAAGTAGTGGTTATGGTTAGAGTAAGTCTCCAAGAATGAATGGAAGTCTATGTGACGTCCCTGAAAGAAACCCAAGTAAATAAATGTTGAATGTTTTTACAAGGATGTGGAATATCCAAAATTGGTACATTTGGCATCTTTAAAGGTTTTTTAAAACAGGGTGTTTGGGTAAGTTTTTAGTTTTTTTGTTGTTGTTTTTTTTTTAAAGTAAGGAATCAAAGGGAAATGTGGGATTTACTTAATATTTAAGGTCCGTAGCAGTGTTGCTACATGTCATTGTCCTTTGTCAACATCAGCCACATTTATTACATAGACCCCACACATTTTTCCCAAGACAGCTTTATCTATGAGATATGGTGTTTGTTTACATTTTGTTCATATTCAGTAAACATTACAGAAAGTGCCTGAAAATGTGTGACAACGTTACTTAAAAAAAACGACTGTGTCAAAATCCTAATTCACACTAATATTCAAGCAAGGAAGGCAGCACTTGTAAGGAACTATTTTCCAGCCGTTCTCTTTAGAAGGGTGAATTCTCTTTAGAACAGTAAATTCCCTTTAGAAGGGTGAATTACCTAAAACTAGCAACTTTCACGTGTCCCACAGTGTTTCTATACCAAGTTTTAATATGAATGACAGTGACTAGGGTTTAAAAATTGCAATCTGTGTAACAACAGCATTTGGAGAAGATAGGTACAATCTCTGCTAACGGTGATAACTCGAAAATAGACTGGTGCGGTCCTTTAAGCACTTAGTCTGTAATGGTAAACATTGAGAGTGGTCAACAGGTAAACAGATTAGATTTTGGGATCAGATTAGGCAACACTGATTAAACTGTAAATCCATATTATCGTATTGTGCACTCAAAATAATACAGCTTTTAGATCCACATTTAATAAATCAAAAGGAAGGATGATGTGTGAAAGACAGCTGCCTGATCTCAAGGTATGTTCCTAAATAACACAGGTAAAGAACTTTTATAAGCTCCAAATAATTCCCATTAAAACTTCAGAAATATGTACCAAAACTCTGAGTTAATGGGATAAATTGATTATATTTAGGTAATATAAATAGGCATGTATTAAAGAGGCTGTAGGGGTGACAGGTAGGCTACTGCATGTATAAAATGAGGTCAAAGGAGGAGCATACAGGTAGAACAATGCAAAGTGTTTACATGTGTTTACGTGAGTAAGAGAGTGTAAGAGAAAGGGAGAGAGTGTGTGGCAGTGAGAAAACCGGACTGTGAATCACACCGTAAAAAGCAGGGGGGGCGTGGTGCAGAGGGTGGGGCCGAGCTCAGGCTTGGCACCAGCCCAGTCTGAGCCCATCCTGGCTCTATAAGAGGAGCATGGTCCTCCCAGCTTCACAGCCACGCAGGAAAACTCATCAAGCCACTGTGCCTGTGCTCTCACAGTCTCATCAGCCTCAGCAAGAAACATGGGCAGACAGAAGGTGTATTTGGAAAAACTGTCCCGCTTCTTCCAGATCCGGAACCTGCTGCTTCGTCAGGCCCTGGCAGAGTGTCTTGGCACTCTCATCCTTGTGGTAAGTACGTGTGTGCGTGTGTGCGTGTGTGTGTGTGTTTTGAATGCTCACGTACTGTAAGTTTATGTAAGCATGTGAATTCCATTGCATCAACTTCTGCATCATTAGATGTTAAAAACTAAAGGCTGCTGAGCTTTAAATGAAAAGATTTAAATGTTCTGATGTAGATAGTAGTGATAGTTGATAGTAGTTGAACTCTGACCCCCTCAGAGTGTTTTCTTTTCTCTGAGTACCTTTACTATTCAGTTTGTCTATTTTCTTTTGCTGGTGCAATATGATCAGTCACTCTTTTTGTGTTCTGTAATTTTTGTGTAGCCATGTTTGAAGAGTGGTCAATGATTGCAACAGAAACTGCATGTAATTTATTTGCCGTGCACAGACTTCAAAGCGAGCGAATGACACTTTGTATCAGAGCCAGTAATTTCTCTTGTGCATACACTGACAAACAAAGATCAGAACAAACAGGTGAGAAACAGGTTGATCAGGAAGGCGTTCACTGTTGACAAACCCATATTTATGATTACAGAACAATATTTGCTGTGAGCTTGGATCCAGGATCCCGGAGCCAAAACTTTATCACATCTAATAATCACATGACAGCAGGTTAAGTTTGTGTATCTGTTTGTGTATTTGTGCTTGTGTATTTGTTACATCATAAGTGATGTAACATATCAGTATCACACGCATTAAACATCATACTGCACATTTAAACATCACTAATACTTAAAGAATGTTAGACACCTTTAGCACAGACTAATGCATTCCAACAGACAGACAGATGTGATTCCATACTAGCTCCTCATCCAACCTCGCCTCCGTCATAAAAGCTGTTTGAGGATGAAATGAATATCAGATTATTACTCAAGAGGAGAAAAAGACACTTCTTTTTTGCTCATTATGCAAATCAGATCTGGACTCAACACCATCCACATTGATACACAAACAAAATAAAAAGCCTTCAAGCTGTAACAGGTGTGGTACGTTGTGATTATATCACAGCTAAGGGTTGCGACTCCGCCAACAATAATCCATCAATCAAGTTTTTTTTGTCACGTGTAATTACGTAAGGTTCGATGGCCTGTGTCCAGTACAGCCGCTATGACAAAACACAGCTTTCCATGCTCCTAAAATGGACTGTGGCCGAAACAAAACAGTCAAAAAAGCAACTGAAAAGTCTCGTCTCTCTTATAGATACACTGCTCAGTCCAAACCTTCATAGTTAGGGCATCGCAGAGGTCGAAGTTGGTCCCATTAAGTAGCAGTAATTTGATAAGAAATTGTGAATTCTTTTGACTTTAACTGTAAACAAGCTGGAGCTGCTCGCATCCTGAGTGATACAGAATTGTGTAGAGGAATAAGACATCAGGTTTTATTATACCAAGCCTAACAACCAATCAGATTGCTTGATTTGAGCTAGCCGTTGTATAAGAAGCATTTTTATTACCATGTTCCTGGCAGAAAATTGGCACATAGGGTAAAATGAGTTTCACAGTAAATGTTTTAAATGCTTGCGCAACAAAAAGCATAGTGGGCAACCTAAAGGCCTCTGTGATGGTTTAACGTTTATGGCGCGGCTGTGAGGAGTTTAGTGTTGCATTTTATTTTTCCCTCAGTGGAGAACAGAGCCAGTTATTAAAGCGTAAAAGCATGAAAAACATAATTCAAGTTAATGGAAAAAACAAAACACTAATATCACTCATAATCTACCTCCAGTGGAGAAACTTTTAGGAGCTTGGACTGAATTTGAAGTAGCTTTGACGTCATATATAAATAAGTGGTAGCCAAGGAGTGAAAATATTTAATGAGTGAGACAATTGAGTATCTGCAATGATTACTGAAGGGACAGAGAAGGTGTGGTACAGTTGTTCAATAGGTGACAAATGTCAATGGCAGGAGACAGATTAGCTGCAGAACAATAGGTACCGCATTACACACATTGTTGACATAATTTACTTCTTCTATCATCGATAAGAAGTCTCTCTCACACTGTGTCACTATGTTTACCATCTTTCCTCTCCAGATAAAAACCTGTTGATACATTTTTTGAAGCAAACTGCTTTTTAGCATCAGTTACAAGTGTTGGCTTATGTGGAGAGATCAGTACCATGTGTGAGGGTGTGTGTGTGTGTGTGTGTGGGTGGGTGTGTTTGTATCTCTTTGTACCTTCTAATTTTCTCATTCTTGGCGTGGCGTCACATGCTCGTGGCAACTCGTTAGGATTGTTTAAGAGGATTTTTCCAAAATCAGTTCATGCTGGAGACATGTACAAACATTTTCATGTAGTAATTAGCTTTTTGGCCAAAGGCTGATTTCAGTACAGTGTGCTTGGATATCTCAGCGCCGGCTTTTTTCTCACATTCTCAGTGGAATGTATAATATCGGGTCAGACATGGTATCCAAAGGGGCTTTGAAAAGATGAAATTGAGGCGCACCTATAGGCAGATAACATCTATGGTCATCTTACTGTAAATGTTTTGTTAACCTCTTGTTGCACTTTCAAAGCGTGCGCTGCATTTTCCACTTCAAACCGCTTTGCCCTGGAGAGTAGCTGCGGGGGGAGGCTCTTCATACTGAATCTGAAAAGATCACACAGGTTCCAGACCAGCAGACTTTTGCCTTCAGCTCCTAAACAATTGCCAAATGTGCGTTTCAGCGGGTTGACTGCTGTGGGTTTCTTTTTAATAAGCTCCCCGACTGCGTTAAAAGCTGGGAGTAGCTGCATGGTTGCATGGCCAGCTGAATCAGCCAATTGCATGTTGGCTACGGAAGTGGTGGGTGCAGTTTAACTAACTGCAACATTATAACGGTGAACACACACAGTCGCTCTTGAGTTAACACTTACACTCACTGTTCCCAGAATCCAGTGAGGAAATTAAACCCTTCAGGTGGAATGTGATATATTTACGGGAAGTTGGCACTTAAAAGCTAATGGCCCATCATTTGCAATCTGATGCCTTTGACATTAAGAAAAACTCTGTGAAGTGAAAAGTTCTGACTTTTTGAATTTTTATTGTCACATCACACGAGCCCATCGGGGCAAAACATCAGGGAGACAGAAGACAAAACAGCGAAGCACAATTCGAACAATGTCCTGATCTACACAGTTTTTGGGGGTTTTTTCCACTAGAAAGAGTTTAGACTGAGCCCAGTGATGAAGAACTCCTCTCAGGCGCCAGTCGCTCTGAATGTGGTTCCCTCAAGCTAACCTCAACATCTGAGTCCTGCCGTCTGACTGAAAAGCATCCTCAACAGGGGGCTTTAAAAGCAGCAGCCTAGCAAGGACCACACATTTCTTTTTCCTAACACGCACAAAAAAGGACATGGCAGCATGCACACACACAAACGCGTACTCACACAGTGTGGCACCTGCTGCTACATCTCAAGGCACAACACAGCCTGCGTGTCCTTCCCCTTTTGACAGACTCAGCCATGTTTTTTCCTCGTTCTCAATGGAAACTGAACTGAACCTGTGGATAAATCAGCAGGGCATTCGCTGAGACACTTTTCCCCCAATCAAGGCCAACACAGTGACCTTTCTGTACATACAGTACAGCTAGCTGTACTTCCCATTATCAACACAATGGAGCTCCTTTAACCTGCAAAAAGCCTATTTAATAGCTCTTTGTTCCACTGGTTTCACTGATAATGATCACGTTGCCTCATTTCCCCCCTTGGCTTGACCTTAAATTGTCCAACAGAGCACTAAATGTGCAGTATTCATGGTATCATAATTTACTGAATACTTTTGCTGTGTGGTGCACAGTGTTAGATGCAAAGAGTGGACATCTCAGGACCTCTTTAGTTTTAAAAAATGCTTTCTAAAAAATGCTCTCTTTCTCTTAGACATCATAAAACAGGCAACTTTGGCAGATTACTTTCTGATATGTGTATATTTTATTGGAACCCAGTGTAAACTCGCCTTCATTTTCTTTCTCCAGATGTTTGGCTGTGGTGCTGTGGCCCAGCTGGTTTTGAGCGGCGGTTCTCATGGCATGTTCCTCACTGTCAACTTTGCCTTCGGCTTCGCTGCCACATTAGGCATCCTGGTCTGTGGCCAGGTATCAGGTAAACAAAGCCTTTTATTAAAAGACATTGTGCAATTAGATATCAATAAATCTTGGGTTTTTAATTATGTTTGCATGGGAACAAAGAATTTCTGAGCGTCACATTCCGTCACAAGTCTTCATCTAGATTTTAAAAGTTTTGTCTATATTTAGTTATATATTTATATTTAGTTAATAATGCTGCAGTAATGTCCATGATATTTAAAATGTACTGACCTACCGTCATCATGTACACTTGCAGGTGGCCATCTGAACCCCACAGTGACCTTGGCCCTGTGTCTGCTTGGAAGAGAGCGCTGGAGAAAGTTCCCCATGTATTTCCTCTTTCAGACAATCGGCGCTTTCTTCGGAGCTGCAATCATCTTTGGCATGTACTACGGTAAGGAATGAGTCCAGATGTGGAGCTAAATTTAAAGAAACCATGTTGTTAGAACCACACATGAACAGATTTATGTTTTAGGTTTCAAAAAGTCCAAAGGCATTGTTTGAAATAACCAGTCTGAAGAGAAAATATGTTTTTGTTGTTTGTATTGTTTAGATGCCCTGTGGGACCATCCTGGAAACTTCAATGTGACTGGGCCGAAGGCCACAGCTGGAATCTTTGCCACCTACCCTGGAAGACATCTCACCATTGTCAATGGCTTCTTTGATCAGGTATTGCAATTTTGAAACAGCTATCATACACTACATTTTGATTTTACAATATAAATCTCACACCCACGGAGTCTAACCTGAGATGTCCTTCCTCCTCTACAGATAATCGGCACCGCAGCGCTCATTGTTTGCATTCTGGCCATTGTGGATCCATACAACAACCCCATCCCCCAAGGGCTCGAGGCCTTCACTGTGGGATTTGTGGTTCTGGTCATTGGATTGTCTATGGGCTTCAACTCTGGCTACGCTGTCAACCCTGCCAGAGACCTTGGACCACGTCTGTTCACTGCTATGGCTGGGTGGGGCAGCGAGGTTTTCACGTAAGTAGATAAACTTTGGTCTAATTTCCTCATTAATGTTTATCTCTCTGTGAAATCTCAAAATGTTATCAAATCTTCTATTAAATTTACTCTTTCTTGTCACTCCTTAGGGCAAGAAACGGCTGGTTCCTGGTGCCCATTTTTGCCCCGTTCCTTGGCACCATCATCGGTGTGATGATCTACCAGCTGATGGTTGGCTTCCATGTCGAGGGCGAAGCGCGCGACCAGAAGATCGCCGAAGAGGAGAGCGTCAGACTCACCAATGTCACTGCTAACGACAACTCAAAAGCAGCTTCCAAAGAAATGCACTGAGTGTGTTCTGCGACACTCAGTGCACACTTACATACATGCACATGCACATTCTGTAAATACTGACACTGACACACACCAGCATTTTTCCTCCCAGCCACAATGGTTTTTTTCAAGCTGTTTATATAGCTGTTTGAAATCTCCAGAGATAGCCATGTGTTTGTGAAAACAGGCCACTCTCTTTCAATATTATGTGATTGTATTATATTGTAGAACGATTGTGTGTAAGTGTAGAGAGGAGAAACACAACTTCAGAAACACAGAATTACATTAATTCTTTTATAAGAAATGGAAAGACCTTTGGATCCTTGTATCTCCAACACTCCAGTTTGAACAGTATTGTATGTTTTATACCAATGTAGTTTTATATATATAGTCTAAAGTAAATGTATATAGATGGATGTGTGTCTTTCCTAACCCACTCCTGTGCACTTGTCAGTCCAAACTTTTCACTGTTTAGTTCTAAAATTTCGGGAAATTTTCAGGAAATTGGTAAATTAAAATTTCATGCTTTAACCTAAAAGTTCAAACATCGGCTTGAGAGGAATATTGTGCATTGGCTACGTCTACGTTGACACTTTTGTTAAAGCTGACAGACGGTGGCAAAGCTACATCTTTCCCACAACATTCTTCCCTTCCCCACGGCCATTTCTGAGCAGCTAAATGAAAGCTGTTGTTTTTTTATACCTGCTCTCTTTGTCCTGTACAAGTCCCGACCGGTTTTTCCTAAATAAACTGACAATTATTGTGATATTTCACCAGCAAACTTGATCATTTACCTTTTGTATAAACTAAATCTTAGAAGCTGTTGTAGCCTTCTAGTTGCATGCTTGAATATCAGATATGTGTTAACAAGTGACAATTATCCTCTATGTACAGCACCACAATGACGTATTAAAATATCTTGAAATTGTGTTGATTTATACCTGTTTATACCTGTTTGTATGTAGGCTGAGGGGAAATGCTTTTGTACTGTTACAATAAAGTTATGTTTTTTATCACTGGATGAGTGTGGATCGTGTTTCCCTTGTTATTGTTCATTCTTGTTTGTCACAAACGCTTCTCATTTCTCCTGTGGGGGAATGTATGAAACATAAAACTATGGGAACTAAGAAGTCAGGAAGGGGAAATATGAAAAATAAAACATACATTTCAGATCATATAAATTCTAGATTAGATCAAAGGTCAGAAAAGAGCAGGAGTATTGTTGAAATCAGTTTTTTTAAAAACAGGCAAATTAAAAATCTGTGGTATATGCAACTCAATCGCCAGGAATTAATTTCTGGTATTGGTTGAGGACTGGTGAGGTTTAGGGGAAAATAACAATTACAAGTATTGGGGAAGGATAATGTTTTGGCCTAACATACCCATTTGTCGTCTGAAACACACAGAGATGCTAAATGTCTCGACATCTAATTGTTTAAAAACACCCAGTTTGCGTCATCAGAAAACAGCTGCAAATCCAATAATGTCTTCATTAAAGTACCTGATTTTGTCGTCAAAGTCATGGTTGGAAAATCTCGGTGTAACTCAAACAAAAGCACCCAACATTGGTCACCTCAAAAATAGCTGCAAAATGCCCTAAGAGTCGATAAAATTACAGTTCAAACTTTCAAACATTGATGTGGCTCAAAGAATAGTCCTCTGCTTCTCAATTATCAAATTCAGCTCTTGCAGACCTACATAAAATGAGAACTATTAAATGAACATCCAAGTTTTACAGTGCTATACTTGTGATGAATCCTAACTGTATCGCCTGGTTTCCACATATTTATGTGACTAGTATGCGTAGATCCATAAATATTTGAATGTCCATAGCGTCCATATCATCAAGTAAGGAAATGCATTTCTTTATAGAAACATGTTTAGCCTGTATTTAATATCAAACCGATACATCTGACTCTTTCATATCAAACCGATAACAACGATCTGACTGGATTTTAAATCAAACTGTAAAAATTGATCTGACTGTATATAATATCTAACTATCTCAGCAAAACAACATTACTGTTCCTGTTCCTGTTCCCAATGTGTTGAAACCATTATAAATTAGTTCTTTTTAATTATACGAACTCCTTTGACAATCAACATAGCAACTGAATTGAAGGAAATAGCCTGTTAGCTAATTAGCAGCTTTTTAGCTAAGCTAGCAAACTGTTATACGGTCTCTGAAATTCACCAAAGTTCAGGTTTTTTTAACATATTCGGGGCAAATTCCGGACCAAAACAACGGATATAACAGAGATTCCCATTGGAATGAATGGACAT
>JAPZDX010000021.1:23524411-23537778 GCA_029783625.1 Naso annulatus
TGAGTTTTTGGTAATTTAAATTGGAGCAAGGGGGATAAAAAAAAAAAAAAAAAAAACACAAACAAAAACTCTGCTTGTTTAAGCAAGTCCTGAGCTTCACAGGAAAAACAAAGTTGTGAAAAGTCGTATTTATCACACCGAGAAGGCACGTAAGCTTCTTACATTACATCTTGAACCAAGCAGCATACCTTGATCCCACAAAAGCCTGGTGTATAAAAAAGAGCACTTTCATGCTAAATCTGATTATAGCCTCAATCTCACATACCAAGTATATTTTTTCACAGAATCTGGTACTGAGTTTGCCTCTTAAATATCAATTTATATCCCTGAGGCCAGTTTGCTCATGCCAGAGTCAAAGAATCAAAGCGTTTGCACATGGCTAGATTTCGACATTGTATAACGGGCCTTCACAGGACAAAACAAGCAGGTGGTTGCATGAAAAACACCACAATGCTTCAAATTGCAAAGAAAGAAAGAAAGAAAGAGAGATTTCTTTCATTAATTATCTTACACACAACTTTCACTCTATGTTTCACATAACAGTGGAATTATTTTCTCACAGTTGTATGACGTCTGTTTCAGACGGCGACACTAATGGTTTGTTTTACATCCACAGTTTAAAACACCTGAGGGGAAAGTCTTGCCATGTGCAGGCCATGTGTGAAAACAGCAGAGTTTACTGTGAAGCTTCAGTGAATCCAAATAAACAACAGCTACATCAACAAGTTAAAGACGCCATCTTTGGGGAACTTGGTGATTCTTATTCAATTACAGTAATCCTTGAAGCTCAAACTCAACAAACTCAACAGAGCGGGACTAACGGGCAGATTTACATGAGCCAAGCTGTAACCTTTGGGGCAGTGAATGAACCCTCAGTAACACCACACAAACTCACACAGATAATTCATTGTTAAATTATCCTACTGCATTAAATTATTTTTTTAATGTATTCTTTGGACTATCAGTTGTGCACCTAAAACACTTTTTCACATTTTATTGCTACATCGGATTATTACTAAACTTGAAACTTGAAAACAGATCCCTAATATTTAGTGTCATAATTGTTAAATGCATTTTGCAGATGCAGCCAAAACAAGATTGCTATTATTTAAATGTTTTTTTTACTGCACTCTACAGGCAAAAAAGTTGCCCTAGTTTTTTTATGCAAATGTAACACGCATCAACACACAAATGTATAATTTTCTCAAATAATTTTGACATCTACAGTAAAAACAGAGATGCTGGTAGTTTGATATACATAGGATTATACTTTCCCTCATGTTGTGAGAGTGAATGAAATGACTGTGACGAGAAATGACAAAAACAATGAACACATGCTCACAAAAGTTAGCATGTTTTGTTTAGTTTTTTTTCTGGAATTTGGAATTAAATTGAACAGCGACCATTGCGCACTTCTGCAAAGGAAATGGAGGACGCTTATAAATCTGAGGTTCTTAGAACACATCTGTTCATCGTTGTTCTTTTTCCTTCTTCTTGTCTCTTTCCCTTTCATCCAAGTCTCATACTAAAATTTCATCCACACCACTTCACAATGCAAAGGTATTTTTACTGCTGCCCGCAGGCTGATTGATATTTTTAAAGAAAACACAGTCCAGTCATCCTAAAGGTCGTAAGAAGGTCGAGGCGGCCTCGTGGATTCTGCTTCATCTGGTGGCCGTCGAATGTGGTAAACTGTGAAGCTCATGGATGAGCAGGAAGTAATTGTGGTTACTCCTAACAAAAATATATAGTGAAGAACCAAAACAAAAATAAACAGGGATATATTGAGACGCTTGGAAGAAAACACTTCATGTATATGGCAAAAAAAGTTTTTTTAAACAAGAAATTGGGAAGTAAATACATTTTTTTCAAGGGCAAAAAGTAAGACCTGCTTTATATTACTTGATGGACATTTAATTTTTAAAGGTTCGTATTTTATGGAGCTAGTCTTTTGATTGTGCTCTGTCTCTTTAAAATTTTCAACTAGGTACAATAAAGTTGCAGATTGCTTCATCAGAACTACAGAACCAAAAACAAGTAGAAACATTTTTAAAACTGCTTTTCAGAGTGATTTCAAAATCACTGATCCGAAGAATCTGTTGTAATGTGACTGCAGAACCAGATATATAATCTTACAGGTAATGAGAGTGTTGAGTCAATCCTCTCTCACACGCCTCTTACTCATACAGGTGTGACTCCCATCCTTCTCTGCCTTACCTGCGAGTAGACACGTCCGTGCACATACGGAGCAGCCCGTCAGTATTTAGACAGTGGCACATTTCCTTTTATATTGTATAATAATGCAGCAAACTTGATTTCAAATGAAATGACGTCAACTCGGTCAAAGTGCTAAACTTTAAGCTTAGAGGGTGTGTGAGTGTGCTGACATGCTGCGTACAGGGAACAACACTGTGTACTCCAGTGCAGTATGGTTTTGATCTCTACACTGTTGATTTAATGTGTACCTAATGCCCCTGAAAGTATAGCAAAGCCCAGTCGTTGGTGTTGTTTTATTTAAATCCTTTGTGCTGGAGTTCAGAGCCAAAACAGAACAGAGCAGGAATCTGTGTGGCAGCTCTACTACAAAAAGTAAGTAAAAAGCAATTTAATTATTAGAAACACATGTCCTGCTGATATATTTTACACAAAGGATCAATGAAACAAGTATTTAGCAATTATTGTTAAAAAAAATGAATTATTCCTTTGCCAAAAGAAAGACAGAAAACAAACTTGTGAGGCATGTTAATGTGTTTCGAAAGGGTGTGGGATGCCATTTTTAATTTTCACAAAGCTATGTGGTAAACTTTGTGCCCTCTCATTAGTATAAACACTACCAGCAGGGAAGATAGAGTGTGTCTCTCCTGGCTCTAGGCTTGGTGTTACTTCCTCTAGAAAAAAGTATAAAAATATCCATTAAAACATAAAACAGATGCAGGAGTTCTGTTTGTAAATGCACTGGTGACAAAGCAAACTTTTTGCTTAGTGTTGTTACAGAGAATGTTTTTTCCTCAAGGCGGTGTTCCGTCAAAACATGGATTTGCTCATTACTGTTAAAATAAAAGAGAGATCAAATGATCCTGCTCAACAACACCCAGGCCTACCTGGAAAACTGTGAAAAAGCCTCTGCTTCCCTGTTGTAAACAGACTCTTCCTGCTGGGAAGTTTCCGTGCCATCGGGTAATGCCACATTCTGTGGTACCGTCATCACCCACATCCACTTCAAGAGAATTTGAATTTCTTTCCTCAGAAATGTGCCTCAGACAGCCAAAAGCTATCGTCAGAGTCTTCAACAATTTGTTCAATGTGCAGTAAAGTTATTAAATTATTGTGATTTGTGGGTTCTTATAACGAGTTTACTGAACCACGTCAATGGCTTATATCGCTGCAAGCTCAGTCAATTTACTTTTACTGTCACCTTATTTGTAACTATTGCAACTTTACACATGAAGAAAAATAAATTTCTATCACACCATCATAAACTTGTCAGTGATTACTGCATGGCTGATTTCATACTAGTATTAACTATACATGGTGCTTTTGCAAGCAGTCACACTCTTTCTCACTCACTCAGGATAACATTTAACTGAGAAAGGGGTAGCCTATGTGTTATAAACACTTTATAAGCTTTACATGACGTACACGTCACGATGGAGTCATTCAAAACAAGGCAAGTCCATTTTATAAACCACATTTTATTAGCTAGTTCACAGTTTAAAAAATATTTTTAGTAGTAAAAATAAAATGTTGACCACAAATTACTGGTCCACCAAATCGGCATTTACAAATGCAAAAAACATGTGCTGGTTCTGGAGCTCTCAACCGTTTCATGTGATCCTCACAGTGAAATCTTCATAATGCAAAAATTAAACAGTGTCATAACAGTGGACGGAACTTTATCTGCTGATGAAGACTGAGAGATAAAATGGTTGAAAGCCCAAAGCTGGTAAGTGGTCCTTCAGCGGAAATCACTGCTGCTTCCAAGTTTGAGAACAAACTCTCAAGCTAAGATAAATTTTCTAAGAACACTCTACTAATATTTTGAATTATGTAGTGTCAGTATCGAAGCAAAGTGCATTAAAAAATCAACAGTACTGAAATATACTCTCACACTATTACTATTTCCCGAGTAAATAAGTTAAAAATGTTCTTTTTAAAATCTTCTACAGTTATTATATTGAGTAAAAGTTAAATAATACCAAATTATGTAATGAAAGTGTTTCTCGTAACACAAGAAAGTTTCATCACACCAGTAATTAGACTTAATTTAATGCCAGTGGAGAGTTTAACAAGACGGTTGTGAATAATCCTAATGTTAAGGGTGTAAGCTTCAGTTACCAAGGCGTGTCTTATGTTTTGTTGCTGTATTGCTGAATGAAAAATCAACGATCAGCTGACTCCACAGCAGTGTCACAGTGTTGAGCATCAAGATAAAAAAAGTTTCACTACAGTACCAGGCAAACAAGGTTAGTTCTCTAAGTATTTATCATCCAACTTGAGGCCTAAGATATTATTTTCTTTGTTGCGCTCTGAAGTGGCACTTATAGTAAGTTACATTAAAAAAAAATGCCTGAAAGCTTAATAAACATTACTTCACAATACCTTCATCCAACAACCAATCCTTCAAATCTCTAACACTCAATTTGTTTTATTCTGGCAGCTTCACAGACGTCTATCTTCCTGTTGCAGCTAAGCCTCGCAGAAACAGTCTAAACAGTTTACTCGTTATCATTTTGAACAAAACAGTCTGAAACAACAGAAAATGTCACTTTCCCCCTCAGACACATTCAGAAGATTACATGCTTGCACAAGAAACCGTGCTTGTTTGCACCCACACGCCCACGTCCAAACCCAGAGAACCAGCGAGGGCTTCAGGCCTCGTACAGAGGAGTAACAGTGCCATCCTTCCACTGAATGAGGATTTCTCCTCGCTGTAAAGAGGGGGAGGAGTGGGGGAGGCGCATGGCGTGCTCTGTCAGCGGGGCTCTTTCACTGGCCACCGGGGATCCAGGAACACTCACCTCTGGCCGAGGAGTGTATGACTTCAGAACACACACCACCTTCTTCCTCCTGGCACAACAACACAGAGAAAGACAGAAAGCAGGTGGACTTACATTTGCTTTGTACCAAAAGCTCTTGAAAATTTGTTGCCCGATACATTTTCCATTATCAACCCTGAGAAGTTTTTGTGATACACTGTAATCTCTTTATTCGTTTGCTTTTTTATTTTTGAAATAAATTTAATAATTTGAATTGATTTTTATTATTGGTGGGTAACAGATGTGGATCTCTAGTATGCAGGGTGTTATTAACCTAAAGGCAGGCCAGCAGCAGATTAGGTGGACTGACCAATATATCTGTTTGCAAATATTATCGGCCAGTGTTGGTCTATCACATATACTGGTATCGGCATATATGTTGCCCATTATGCACCGATATTAAAACTGTTTTTTAAGGTCTGAAAAAATACTTTGACTAATAACTTAATATGCGTCATTACAAAATCTGTCCAGCAGAGGGTGGTCTTTAAAGCGATTGCTTCCTAATATCAGTATGGGCCCCAAAAAATCCTTTATTGGTTGAGCCAGAGTAGACTGTTTTTGTCTTGTCAGCGTGCCCTTCTCTTTAGGTTCGATCTTCTGTTCATACTCTTATGTTTTGATTAATTTATTGGCCTGAAATGCCAAAAATATTGTCCAATGTCTCAAAAATATTGTCCACACTTAAAAAAAACTCAAATATATACAATTTACAGTGACATAAAACAGAAAAAAACACACAAATCCTTATTTTAAAGAAGCTGTTAGCCATCGAACTTTGTCCAGTTTACCATATAAATGCTTAATATGTTCACAAAATTATAATCTTCTTCTGTTATGTTGGTTAATAAGTTATTAAGTCAACTTATCTTTCCAATATTGAATCTATATAAAGAATAAACTGGACTTTCATGTGTGTTGTGTGCTCAGGCACTCACCTGTTGGAGTAAACATTGAGGATAAGAATAACAGTCCCCAGGACCAGAGCCAAAGAGCTCAGTACCAGCATGGTTATCTTCCAGCCCATCCCTGCACACATTTACACATGGATATACGGAGCAAGCAACACATCATTCATTTCATACACATGCTTTATCTCATATTTACTTTTTTATAAGCTTTGATTCTTTTTTGTGCACAATAGTTTGATTTCACTCGAGAGCTAAACCTGCAAACAGACGCCTCTTGAAACCCCTTTAAAAACACTACAACACACCCACCGTGAACTCTGTTTCACGTTCATCCAGCTCCACCTAGTGGTGAAAAAGTAACTACGTTTATATTAAAAAATGAAGACTGTTAGGGCTTTTATTAAAGATTTCCAAACAGTATTTGCAATCAAACATTTCCACAAATACAACTGGAAATATACAGGACACACAATTTTTTTTATTGATTACAGTTTACCAGACTTACCATAGTCCATGCTGAAGAAAATCATAGTGGGGTCTGCAGGAGATTTGGTGCTCAGGGATGAAAGATGCTCATCTATTGCAGGATATGTTTCTGTGACCTCAGTGCCCTGTATACCCTCAACTGGAAGTGGAGAAAAATACACAAGAACAGGTCACCTAGAAGCAATGATCACAACTGAACATCAAGGGTTTGATATTTTCAGCCGAACCAGAAGCTTCAAAAATTAAATTTTCTAACTTCTTACATACTGCAGATTTTGGTGCAGGATTATGGGTGATATTTGTGTTTGTCCATCTCCAGCAGTGAGAAGGAAATCAGTAAATACAGGACTGAAGACTGATGTAAAGACAAGATGAATCAGCATTTCCTTGACTTGACATAGCACAGTGATGCCGTTTCATGGAGCGGCTGGCGGTCTTCCAAGAGAGGAAAATATCGATTGGTCTAAAGTGCACTTAACTTAATTAGATCCACAGCCTGAAAGCAGGCATGTTGTAATGTTATTTGCAGGCCAGAGAAGAATACATCATAGAGCTCACATCAGATACTATACTGTGGCACACAGATTTTTGAAACCCAAAAAATATTTAAATTGCTCGGGTGTGGTTTTGCATGTTTAGACAACAATTACACTTTTCTCCTATTTAATTGTAATACAAATCAAAAAAACGGTTTCAAAATAATGTAAAAATCAACTTACAAAGCTTTTAAAACATTCTTGACTGAGGTAACACATATCAACACACAGGAAAGGGATATCTTGTAAAGGGAATGGTGCATTCAAAGAAACAAAACATCCAAGTTTTGAGGACCAACTGTAAGAAAATTGACAAAATTCTTTTGCCTTTTTATGATGTCCATGTTTACTTATTTATGTTCTGTTTTAGAATTTCCTGACAATTTATTTGTCTTAGTTATGCTTTTTCACATTAGCGCTCGATGCCACTAGGTTCATAAACGCATCACTGAAAAGTTTTGAAAATGCTCCCTGCAGGCGACTGCAGGGCAACAAAACAGTATTATACTGTTTTTTTATATTGTTTCTAAAATGCTACTAACATTGACAAATAAATAAATAACAAAGTCACAACATGATGCATTTCTATGCAATGCATTTCCTCTAAAGCTAGTCCCAATTTTCTACAAATCAACATTTATACTGCACTTGCAGGTTACTGCACTTTAAGTTTCTTACACGGCTGAGCCTGTCCATCCGTATTTGAGTTGGCACTTGGAAAAATTCCTGGTTCCAGCGACTTCCCCAGCTGGTGGAGAGGCTGGTGTTGGTTATGTTTGCTGTCTCTCCCACTGCACAATGTCTGGTTGTCAAGTGACCGCCACCTGCTGCCCTAAAGAAGTAAAGAAGGTGAGTCAAACAACATCCTGATAGCACTGGGCATTTTTCAGACACCCTGTCAGTGGGCAAAAACATTATACAATATACATTTTCATTTATTTCTAGACTTAATTTGCTTATGATGCTAAAGAATGTGACTTAACACCTTGTTTTCCTTCTCCAAAATATTCATACCTGCTTATGTTCCCTTGACAGGAAGACCAAAGTGGATTCTTGTGTGGCACTGAGATGCAGCCCCCTCCCTGTCAAAGTGAGGTGGCCTTTCTTGGAACAGGACCACATCTGGCTGCTCGTCTCTCTGCCCATATCCACAGCTGCCACTTCGACGCAGGGCTTCATGTGGACACCTTCAAACTCCTCTCCTGGCGCGGTCAGACACTCTCTGGTGTGCTGACTGCTGAGCGCGTGGCTCTCTGGGAGCCATCGCCATTCCTGTAAGGCTGAATGTGGGCTGCAGTCAGCCAGAGACACCCGGCCTCCCAAATTCCCTTCATGCACCTGCAAACATTTACCCAGCAGCTTGTTCTGAATCTTGACGCCAGACGCCTCTGTGGAGAGGACACAGAAAAAGACAGCTTGAATTCTAACCAATTAAAAACCTCAAAGTCAAGCTATTGTCGCTGTGGGTGAAGGGAGTTGGTATTAGGATGTGAAATTAATGATATTACTTTGGACAAATCCCTTACAGTCAGGAGATTATAGCCTCATTTTATGAGATACAAACACATTTATGTAACACTGTATTATTCAACAAACCTCATAAGAAAATCCATCTGTGGAAACACATGGTCAACATAGAGGAGAATGTCAAGCCAAACTGCATTAAAAAATACGATTTGATCTTTCTTCGACTCTGCGCAAACAGAAAATCGTTACGTAGTCTAACGTTAAACTTTAAAAAGTTGGTGTCTTGAGATATTTTCCCAAATTCGGCGTACAACTAAGGCAGTAACGGGGAATTATTTTAATGTGTTATCACAGTTTTTACTTTTCAGTTGTTTTACGTAGAGAATTTAGCGTTAACTCCACTTTAAACTAAATTGTTTGGATGAAAAATTCTGGAAAGGAGACGCTGCGCTACGTTAAAAAAAATATATATTTGTTATTACTGAGCCTACGTGCCTACAAATTCAACCGTTACGTTATTGACGTTACTCGGGTAACGTTAGCCTACCTGACTCAACCGTTAGCTTACTTGAAAAGTGTCATTCGGCTAACTTATGACGTACTGTTGGACGCACGGCAAACCAGTGATGCAGGAGTTATTAAAAAATGAATTTTGGGCGTCTTGGCCTTTGAATCGTTCTGTTGTCAAGTTTAACCATCGAAAAATCAGTTGACCAACTCTACTAAAAACTTCGGCTTTATTTGCTAACTGACTTAACGTTAGCAAAGTGGAACAACTTGAGGTTTGTATTTGTCCTACCTCTGAAAAACACGAAAACCAGCAGACAGACACACGGCAGCCTTCCTCCCATGGCGATGGCGGCGAGGGGCGCAGACAGTTTGGGGTCCAGCCTGCATGAAAGTGTATTCAGGAACAGCAGCAAGTGTAAAAGGGGGCGGGAACTAAATGCAACCTCCCTCTGCATCCATCACTTGGAAAGATTGATGGAGCATCCGTGCATTCCTCCTCATAACTCTTCAGAGGGACGTGCATGCTCTCCAGAGAGTAAATTCCATTTGAAATGCGTTGTTATTATCCTTGATAAATGTCATATAAAATCTTTGGTTGTTTTGAAAGCTTTCAGTCTTGTCTATCTTGCCACCTGTTACTTCAGTAGGCTGTTATTAGGCCTTTTAAAATAAGAAAACCCCCTGTGTGCCTCTGTTATTGCTGTGCTCATTTATATACTGTTTTACATATTCTGTTGCTACCTTTTATTACCCAGGAAACTGTGTTTTTTAATAACTAATGTCCACAACAACTTGTTTTCAGCTCTGGCAGGCAGGAAAATGTGTTTACAACTAGTGTGCACCACCTCTGTGGACTACCAATTAGATATAAAGAGCATAAATCTGTTATAAGGAGAAAACAGTGCTCGCAGCTGAATAGGATTGTTCACTCGTTACTGTGAGGAATGGGACAGCTTTTGGGGCCTGCGTGGTCACATGATGTTTTTCTCTGTCATGATGCAGTAACTGTGAAACATCTGAGGTTTCATTTACCACCGAAAACCACATCTGTGTGGCTTTAACCTGGTTAAACTCTGAGCTTGCGTGTAAGACATACAGTTGAGTTAAATGGCATAAAATACTTTACTGTCAGTTGGAGAACTAAGCGATTAAACAAAAACATTATCTTATCATCTGTCTTTCAAGATGTCTTTATTTTAATGGGATGTTTTTAAATATCTCGACACATACAATGCACGACATACAACATCAACAAAGCAAAGACAATCTTAATAAAAAAGCAAAATAAGACAAAAAACCCCAAAAACTTTTACCCCACACAACAAGCTGCAACCTAAGTATCTTCATATTTGATCAACTACCAAACATGCTGAATGAAATAAAGCATATATTTGAAATAAAATAAAAAATTATAACATTTCGTGTATTATAACATATCTTTAAAATACACAAAATTAATGGTTTAAAATTGAATGTCACTCCTAACAGATCTGAGAATCAAAGTTTTATGTTAAACCTCTGTAACACTATTCCTTCATATTGACAGAGTTATGTCCAAGCACTGTGTCTATAATAAAGGGGTTTTTTTTTAAATACATTTTCTTTTATGATACAGCATGATTTAAAACAGCTATAACTGCCTAAAGTACTGTACAATGATTAATAATAAATACACACACAGAGTTTAAACAAATTCATACAAGCAGCCTATTTAGATCAGTCTTTTTATATTTTACTTTGAAAATATTTGTGAAAAAAGTTCTAAGGATAGACTTGTGCAATGTCAGCATGAATCCCTCGTTCCTCTAATGTGCTTTTGGCTTTGTGGTGCATTTAAATGCTTGAGGTATACATATAATTATCCAAAATCTGGGACATTAAACCTCCTTACATCTTTGAAAAATGTATAACCTTTCTTGTTTCTTTTCCCATATAGAGTCTGTAATACATAAACTTCCTATACAGTTAACTATTAGTATACATTTTGGCTAAAGTGTAGTTTAGTATGGTAATTTTCAACCTATAAAACTCAAATCCACATGTTAATAAATAACTATTAAGTGACACATCAAATCAAAAACAGTTTACACTGACTGGAAAAGGTGTAGGCTCATATATGAACCATTTTACATTCATTAATTGTACAGATCCCCTGAGATTTAAACACCAGAAATATGGGTTATATGTATTTTTATGCATGCATATTGTATGTATCAAAAAGTTGCAAACCAAACTGTATATAGAAATGCGTACTTTAGTTTATCGACTTACTTTACTGTCTTTATGATCATACAAACTACTCCTACTTTTTAATAACTCGCAACAACCTCTGGATTCAGCAGTAAAACTTGTGACGAGATAAAGTACCATGACGACCGATTAGAAGCTTAATTTATAATCATATAAATTAGTCACACTCAATTTTTTTTGTTTTGAATGTTAGTGAGCTAATAAAGTTTATAAGAAACATTGAAAAGAACTTGTGTGCAACAACGCCAAAAAATAAATAGGGCTGAGAGAATTTCTCCAGACCTCTCTCTCTGTATCTGCCAGATGATAACTGCTGTGTGCAATATATTAGGTGCCAACATGAATCAAAGCATGCCAATGTCATAGCAGCATTCACGCCTGGTTGCACTGCAAGAAAACAAACAAAAAAATCCTGTAAAGCCTTTGCTATTAAACTTAAGAATCTGAGGGGAATTTTTAAGACCTTTTTAAAATGTCTTAATGTTTTATCTATGCCAGCTTGTGTTCTTGTTGAAGCTCACTTTTTCATCTGACCCAGGTCCACTGAAAGAGACTTGGGGAGGGGGGAAAATTGACGTGTAGGCTGGAGGTTCTTCCTGTTGAGACGGAGGTGGAGCAACAGGGGCTTGATGCTGCACTGTGGATGGTGGGAAAGGTGCAGACGGGGGCCCATATGGAGGGGCCTGCTGGGGCCACTGATTGTTGTCGCCATACACTGGATATCCATATGCACTTGGACCTGCAGGTACAGGGTAAGGTGCAGGAGGAAAGGCAGGAAGAGGAAAGGCAGGAGGAGGGAAGTCGCTGTAACTTGGGCCACCAACAACTCCGGTTGTGTAAGGCCCCAAAGCCTAACCAGGGTGAAGTGCAGCAAAGTTAGAAGGCACAATGACCAGTGGAAGCTTCACCTCTGGGTCAATGGCAAAACTGATGTCCAAATACACCTGGAAAATGGCAATATAATTTAAAAGCAAGCGTCTTTCATTAGAAATGATTTGAATCAAATTTTTCTGAAACTTACATTTACGTTGATTCAACTATGAATGGTGACATAGCATCTTATACGGTAATTTTATAGCTGTTGCGCGGTTACATTGCCTCTCTAATTTTTTTTTAATTGTTGAACTGCACAATGAAAGACAAGGACTTTTCAGTGCTACAATTACCTAACTGTCAATACTAGCAAACAAAAGCAATCATTCATTTCTAAGTTTACATAACATCACTGTTACGTTATTACATACCTTGACATAGTAGTCAACTGTGATGATTTCACAATCACGGAAAGTCGGGACGAGATCAACAGGAATCATCAACTGGCAGGAAACAGTTTCCTCTGACTGTTTGAGATCCTCCCATCCATTTTTGCAGAGTATTTGGTCACTGATCTTAGTGGCGCTGTGAGCGTGATACACTGTTTGCTGCTCTAAACTAATCTTGGCCCTCATGTTTTTGGAGAAGGAGTTGCAGATTTTGGCAAACACAGATAAGGTGTCACCTGTCAGAAAAAAAATCATACGTCGGTGTGCACTGTTTCCTAGAAAAATACTATATTTTACACATACACATAAAAAATATTACAGTGCTTTAAAATTGGTAATCAGTTTGGTACGGTACAGGACGCATTTTTTTGCGTTTCCACTGTCATATGGGTACCAAATAACCAAATAACTGTACCATGGGACACCTATTTTTCTCACCTTTTCGTTGAGGTAACGATTGGATCTTCAAAAACTTAATAAAATACCTTTGAATTTCTATCAGTTTATGTGGGTGAAGTAGACCGATTTTTCACCTGGAGAAAAAAGTGGCATAGCACCCTCACACGCCAGCACAGCGCCACCCACCAAGTAGGCCCAAGTGTACAGTCGGCAGTGGAAATGCAAGCCAGATCGAGGGGTACCTTTCCAAAGCGTAGTGTGCCGTACCAAACCAAATTGTACCGCTCAGTGGAAACAAGGCTTTAGCTGTGTTTCCAGTAATGCAGAGTGACTTTACCTGGGGAGCAAACATTTCGGTTGATGGTAGCAGACATTTGGACCTGTCCGTTCCCAATCTCTTTAACAACTGAACCAGACTGAGGACACTAGAAGAAATCACATAAATATTTACCATCCGTCAGTATCTACCATCTTTTGAATTCTGTCAAGGGCAGAGTCCTTTGTGTAAAG
>JAPZDX010000021.1:23537878-23560614 GCA_029783625.1 Naso annulatus
GTATGTAACACTTGCTAGAAGTTTTTGCTTGCTGGAAGTATTGTTAGCTTTTTACATATTTGGCAGGTCTAAGGTTTGGAAGAGAAAGTTTGTCCTCTCTATAACTCTGCATAGAAAAGAAGAAACTTTTTCTAGCCTATATTTTTCAAGGTTGTTAGGAATGATCTGAGGTAGGCCTATTTGTAAAAATACTGTTTGCAGTCAGAAAAAAAGTCTGACAAATTTTTCTATGTTCTCCAAGGTTTTTAGGAAGGAAATGAAGTAAGTGTAAAATAAAACCAATCAATGAGGCTTAGAGGAGAAGTTTTAACCCTGAACATGGAAAGCACCATCTTTGCAGGAGGGGAATTTCAGGCTCTGGGGGACAAAAAAAACCTGGTTGTTGAAAACTATGCTATATTAAATAAAAGGGAAGTTTCTCCCTGATGGTTAACAACCTTGGTGACCTGGAAAGTAGTGAAAGAACCTTTTGTAGGAGTATTTCTAACAATGTGGGCGGACCTCATTTGAGACTCAGCATAGCAAGCCCAGTGTCTGATGAGGCTAATATGTCTTGTGTTGTGGCACTTGCTTTGAGTTTTTACCTACATATTACAGCCAGGTATAAACAGTATAGTTTCTGGCTCACCTACTTTAACTTCGTCCCAGTCTACACCACATGGTCAACCAAGAATGTAAATTAATTTTAGTTAATTCTCCTCGACATTTACACTGTCCCAGATCTGGAATAAAAAGTCTGGCATCACATACATGCTCAGATGAATCGCAGTAAATCTTGATGGTGTTTCCTGAAAGCATTATGCAACCACCAAGACCATGTGAAACCTTGAACAACTACCAGAGCCCAGCAGACACTGATAAGATCTAACCAACGTACTATCATATGCTGGTGTTTTCCTGCAGCTAATCAAATGATGGTTGGTTACAGGAAAAGCACTTCTGATTAAAACACAGTCGTCCGTGTCAAAAATGCACCTAATTTCCTGTTTTTCTTTGCACCTGCAACAGAATGGTGGATAGTAGCATGCAAAATTGTGAGTGAGCGTGATGTGTAAGTTTAGGTAAAAGAATTGTACAAATGAAATGTGGGTAGTGATGAAACAGCTCTTGGAAGAAACCAAAAACCATTTAATA
The DNA here is from genome assembly GCA_029783625.1 of Naso annulatus. NCBI lineage: Eukaryota > Metazoa > Chordata > Actinopteri > Acanthuriformes > Acanthuridae > Naso > Naso annulatus. Next base: position 23,539,013 of record JAPZDX010000021.1, read on the forward strand.
CATAACTCCTTTAAGCACAGTGGAATGTAAATATGAAGACCCCCGTCATAGGAGAGGAGTTCACAACCTCTTACTGTTGGTGGTTTAAGTTGTAAATTAGATTTAGTAATACTGAAAGTACTCTATAGTGTTGTGTATTTATGTAAAGTGATGCTCTGATATACAGTATGTTGATTTTAAAGTTTGTCCAACTTAGTATATAGTAATCTTAGTCTCATCAGCTGGTGTGCTGTCAACAGAAGGTGCTATGGAGACAGTTACCGTGCCAATGTGATGAGTGCACTGAGGGCCACGAGACAAACAAACACGAAGTGACCATCGACAGAAGAATACAGGGTGATAAGGACAGGTGATTTAAGGAGGGAGTGAAATGAAAAGTTCTGGTCCTTCGACATTGGCCCAGGTCAGTAAACTGTGTGCAACTAAGAGTATTTTGGCCTTTTTCTTGTGTTTGCTGTTGTTTGTACCCGCCGTGTGGTTACAAAGTTATGACCACTTATCTTTACAATCTAAATTTACGCCTTAATTTTGTGGTCATATTTTTAATTGAGTCAGAATTATATATTTGCTTGTCCTTTTAAAATTTTTCATGCCTAAAAGTTCACCTTGAGACAAGCCCTTAATTGCTGGTACTGGCTTTAAGTCTATGGGTGCTTTTGTCTGTCAATTATGTCTAGTAGATTTTTTTGGGGGGGAGGATATTTCCGTTGGATGTTGTTACCAGCTTTATTCAACCTTTTAAAAGTCAACAGTCAGAGGAAAAGGCTCCCTGAGATGAACAGAACAATAAAAACCTTAAAGTCCCTATGAGGAACCTTTAACTGGTGATGAAGCAGTCTAAATTTAACACTGATGCCTCACATCCTACATCGGCAAATGAGACCATTGGTGAGGAGGTTGGAGATTACTATGCCGTCTTCTACGGTGTCTTTGCCTGGTCATGCTCAGTCAGCTGAAACGCTAAGAAATGCTTTACAGCACACAGACCGGAAGAGACGATATCCTGTTTATAAGCATGATTGATCCTCTGTTGTGTTTTTTTTTTTTTTTTTTTAACAATCTATGTTCGGGAGCCTTATATTTTTCTGTAAATAATTTAAATTTTGTTGTGTTTGGGGCTGAACTGGTGGCGTGCAAATAAGTGGCATGTTTCTTTATTCAACTGGTCGTTTCATCGATTAGCTTCACCATTTTACCAAAATACGCATTTGTTTGAGTTGTGCGATCACAGCGATTTCTCTGTGAGTTAGATTTAGATCTAATCTTAAGTTGTCAAGTTGCAGTTAAACCCAGCTGATGCTGATTGGCTGATTAAACACACACACGCAAACAAAAGCACATACACAAACTCTAGCTTTGGTATATTTTTGGGGACACTGATTAAAAACTGATTCTGATACAAGTACTAATACCTGATCTGCTACTAGTACTACGACAACTGCTGCTACTACTAGGACTCCTGCTATCACTCCTTTTCCTACTACTACTACTTACTATGACTGCTACTCTCTTGTCTTCTTTCTTATCCTTCATCCTCATCTCCTCTTCATCCTATTCAGCTGTTTAAAAGTTTGACCTCAGCGGAGCTTTGTCTCTTTCTTCTCTCTCTGTGGCTGTATCCCTACAGTACAGTGTTAGTTCATTATATTTATTGACTAGTGGCGACGTTGGTTTGGCATTCCAGCACAGAACATCACGCACACTCAAAATTTTCTAGTTTATTTTAGAATCCCTGTCAAAATACACAGCTTTTGTAACTTTGCCAGTTGTGACAGACATTAAAGCTTTGAGCGTTTTTTTTTTTCCTTTTCTTTTTTTTTTTTGGTTGCACAGAAATTAGTCAGCAGGTTCCTTTGTTTTCGTTTATGAAAGATTTATTCATATAATAGAGCCATGTTCTAATAATCTTTTACCCATATCCCTGATTAGTGGATATGTAGTCAGCAAGCAAACCGTGGCAGCAGCTTAACTGCCAATCAGTCGTGTGCAGAAAACATATGTGTAAGTGTGGTGGAAATATGAACGTAATTAAAAGTAAGAAAAGTGAGCAAATCAAATCCTGCTTAGGGCCCTCATTAAGCTAAGGACAGCCCTGCGTGCTTTGAAACTCATCTACATAAAACAGAGATGAAGCTGGCTGTGAGGCAGCGCCTGATAACATTTGTCCATTATGGACTGTGGAGGGCCATCTGTAGCTTAACAGCAGATGCGGCTTCATATCACACACAGACCTCATTAGTGCAGCGCTGCTTGTTTTTTTTGAAGTTTCTCTTAAATTTATCAACAAATAACTACGATTGAACAGTCAATAACGATTTAAAATGTTGTGTTGAGCTAAACACGAGGTAAAAGCAAGCAGTATTTTGAAAGACTTGTTCTTTTATAGTTGATCTATTAATGGCAAAGACTTAAATCAGAGCCCTCGGTGGAAGCTCATTAATCTATGCCGTGTATGTGCTCCTAGGTGGATAGGTTGTATCCATGCATTGGGAAAAAGGGTGCCTTGGTAAAGTCCAGTCTTTATTAAGATTAATGAACAGCTTGACATTTTTAGTACTCTGCATGAATCGATAATTTTAATACTCATGAGGGCCAATGGGGATCTAAGCTTGCGGAACACACATTGTGGCCACAGGGCGCATGTTAAATGTCCAAGTGGTAATCAATGCAAAGAAATTAGCTATTGATCTCTTATAGTTTTGTAATAGGTTATCTATTGGTTTGCTCTTTCGGAAAATTCCAATATCAATCGGATGGAATTGTGCTGGTAATATTGCTGTGGGGCGTGTGTACGTCTGTGTGTGCCTGCACACGTACCCAACTGCCATGTGTGTTTGCATGTGTGTGCAGGCCGGGTCACATTCTAATTAGCACAGAGGGCAGACTGTAAATAAACATGTTGAGGAGAGTATTGGTGATCTGCATCAGATCCACAGCTTTTCACAAATAAGGCTGTAATCTTTAAATTAGTTTTATACAGTTCTTTTAAATAATATATTTGACATTTTTTTATCATTCTGTATATGAAAACACATCTTTTGATATACAGATTGTTCAGGATTATGACTCCAATGCTGCCCAACATCTAAAAATACATTTCATGTTTATTGTTGTCTGAAGGGTAAATGTTGTTTCCCTGTTGTTCAGGTCTGGATATCTGGTTTTTAACTTCAGTTCTGAAGTTGAAAAAAGTTCAAAGCAATTTTTTTCATGTCACAAAAACACATTTCTGTCTGTGTTCCCAGAATGTGCAGCGTGAGTTGGATGTGAACCTGCTTTGCTGGGGCAGTGGGGATCTTGGCCAGACTGGACATGGCAGACCGGGGGACATCGGCCCAGAGGAGGCCCATCTGAGAGAGTTCACAGTGGGCAGGCATGGCAGAGTGAAGCTGCTGGCATGTGGAACCAGCCACTCCATTGTGATTACAGGTACAAGTTCCTTTTTATACTCTCTGTTCTCAGTTTTTCTTCGCTGTGGATGTCTACATGATAGAGTGAATGTGCTAGATTTTAATTCAAGCATGATTTGTGTGTGTGTTTTGTTGTTGTCTGGTGCAAGTTTTATGAGGAAAATGCAGGCGTTTTGTCATTTGTAATCTGAAGAGAACATTGTTAAGCAGATCAAATTTTCACATTGATGTTTTTGATTCATAAATATTCACAGCTTGTCATTTAAGTTTATAGTGAATGCCAAAACACAGTTATGTTGTCTTTTGATAAATTTATTGTAATGCCTGTTAAGTCTTCAAGTATTTGGAAATGATACAATAATAACCTGTCCAACATACTGTTAACACACTTACGTTGTTTTGCTATAAGTCAGAGTTGTCCAGTGAGGCTTTAGAATTTTAGCTGGTTCTGCATTATTGATCGAAATGTAATCGAGATTGTAATATGGTCTACCACAATTTTTAAATTGCAGCGAGGTGCAATGTTAAAGGAGAAATTTGTTTACAAAACATCATTTTATTTCAAAAATTGTGCTGCTGCAAAGTTGTTTATCTTCTGCAAACTGAAGAAAACATTTTTGTTTGGCACAAATCTCTGCAACAGTCACATCATATCCATTTTAGTGTTTATCCTTGAAAATGAGAATAATGATATAATAATTACATTTCCCTCTGAAATCAAAATATCGTATCGCAGTTGCATTGTCAGTCCAAATAATCGCAGTTTATTTTTTTCAAAATCGTGCAGTACTAATTTTTACAAAAACAGTTAGCGACGTTGGTTCAAAGGATGTGTGAGCAGCAAAGCCCATTGAATACATAACAACCACCATACATACATGTACGCAAACATGTTTGTCCAGACTAACTTGCAGTACCATGAGCATGTATACAGCACCCAGAAAACAGATAACCTAGTAGTACAAAAATAGGATTTTTCATATAGGTTACAAACACACATAATGTCGTATACGTAGGGTTTACGCACGACACAAAGTGTCTCCTTTCCTGTCCATGAGGTAATACTGGCCTACTTATTTGCCAATTTGATAGAAACCCTGATGGCAGAAAGGGAGGCGGCTCCTTTCGTACTTTAGCTGGCAGTAGTCATAAATCAGTAGCCTAGATAAGTCTTATAGATCACCCCAACACCGGGATCCTATACCTCTACTATCATTACAGGGAAAAAGGTGACATTTTTGATTGATTAAAATGGTGCCGGCTAGCTTTGGCTAAATCATGTTAAGTGATGTGACATTGCAGTTTCACATATCATATTTCTGTCAAGACAATGATGGTGGAAGGCATTGTCAAGGCATGATATCTGACAACAGCAGACATCTGGGGGGACCGGGGGAGATTTATGGGAAGGTTTTAGTGGTCTGAGGGAGATGAGAGAGAGTAAAAAGTGGTGCTTTTTTGTGCATTGTCACTTCCCAAGTGACTGTAAATTTTTCCCCAGCGCTGTTGGGAATGGGAGACATTTACACATCCTGACATACTGCCTGCTGTAAAAGTATTTACTGGTCTTGTCCTCCCTTTATTCTTGACCAGCTCACAAACACATACCCCTCCCCCGTCCCACACACAGACACAGAAATATTTACTCACAGAGAATTTATGTGACACACGTTTATGTGGCGTACCTGAGCTCTACATATGTCTTAATGGTGTCATCTTGAAAGTACTGGTCTCCTGTTAATGTTTTAATAGAGGGGGTCTTGAGTAGGTCATAATGGTTTTATATCAACCATGTTGTCTCAGATCTCTGGCCATTTGGCACAGCCAGCCCAAGGAAAAGAGCTTGTTTATGTGACAATGGTTTGCAAGAGAATTCTGCAAGGTGCACAAAAGGATGAAGAACAGCAATTTTTTCGACACACAGATACCTATAAATACTATTAAGCATACGACAGACAGAGAAAAAACTATTCAAACGATTAAAGGTTGTCACCCCGGCAATTATCACCAACCAGCATTTAACAAGCAAACGCAAACGAGGCTGGCCTACGACTTGTTGTCATGGTAATCTCATACCGTGTGTGAATAGTATATGTTTGGTGTGGGTTTGTATTTGTGTTCAAATTGCAAGTCTGACGATGAATAATTTCTGGTGTCATTTATGACACATTTTGAAATTATAATAATTTGGCTATCGTGGAACTTATTTTCATGAATATGATCCAATTAATTTGTCTTTCATTGCAAATTACAGACTTAAAACTGCCATTTATTTTGTGACACAGGATCTCAGATAAAAGTGGAATGATTAACTTTGAGTGAACTCAGTCTGCTCTGTTGACTTTTTTTGTCCATGTTAAAATATTGCTCCACGCTTTAGAAAAGCATTATGAGTTGCTGCCACTGGGTGGCACTACGAGACTGCCTATAAGGAAGTGTAGCAGAGGAGAGTGGGTGGGGGTTGGTGGGAGAAGGGAGGCCCACACTTACCTCACACTCAGACAGAGCTATAATTTACTAATAGTGCGGGAGCCGCCATTGCTGTTATCTTTTAATAGATTTGTATGGGGGAAAGCAGGTGCCTGTTGTTAATGTGTCCAATTGCCCAAGTTGCCTACAGAATTTAGGGCATCCATCACTGTCGTCGGCAGTGACACCCTGTCGTTCTACTTCACGCGGCGGGCCGGCCGGGCTGGGCTGGTAACAGATGAGGCTTCTCTCTCCTCCAGACGCCCACAGTCACACAGAGACGACCGCCATACGTGCTTGCGCATGCATACACACACAAAAACACACAAAAACACACACACACACACACACACACACACACACACACACACACACACACACAGCTATACCGCATTCTCAGAGGGCAAACTCAACACTCAACTCACACCCATTACAACAGGAAATGCATTATATTCATTGTGTATGCATTAGATAGAAATCAGCTTGTTTAACTCTGGAAAAACTCTATCCAAAAATTAAGTGGAAATGGGTGCAACGTTGCCGTGGGAGCAGTGCTATTAAAAAATAATCTTGGTAAACTTTGCCCCCTGTTGCTTTGAATTCTTGAACTTCCAGTTTCACCCTTGAGCTTAGCCAGGGGCACCACGTTGCTTGCAAGTTTGCCCTTCGCCCTGGAAAACACCCCGTGCAGCTGTGTTTCTTTAGACCCGGGCTGAGAGTCGGAGGGTATACAGAGGTGCCTGCTAATACCTTGTTAGGGCTGTTTCAGTTGCTGGGTCTCTGTGAGGTCACTGTCAGTACTGCTTTAGTTCGAGGCCCTTGATCTGCTGGATGTATGATGAAGCCAAGGACTCATGTGCTGGCCGTTTGTGACCTACTCTAATTTTCTACAGAAGACTTGGCTCTTGTGTTAGAAGTCAGATGTCTTTGCTCAGAAGTGGTTTCTTTGATTCAGAGTGTTGTAAGCAGAGAAATTATATATTCTTTGATACATATATACATGTAAAATGTACAAATTCTTTTTAACGCTTTATTTCATAGGTTGTTTTGAAAGGAGATGTTTGGCAGAAAGTCCGGATGCTAATCCAAAAAGGACTGATGGAGGAATGAGCTAAGGAGTTTGGTTGTTCTTTTTTTATTCCCCTCTCTTTGTTTTTTCTTCACCTCTCTTTTCATATGAGTTATGAACCTCGGTTAGGCCTCGGTGTCAGGTGTTAAACAGCATATGAGGGCTATGACCCAGCTTCCTAACCCTCTCCTCCTCTCTGACATCTCTCTTAACATAAAGCAGAGGCCTCACTCTCACCATAATTGTAACCATCATGTTGCTTTTTGCGCTGTTTTCCAGTCGCATCCTGTTGGTATGCGTTGCACCATTTTTGAGTTAAGCATTCCTCAGATGCTCCACTCATTCCTCAGCTGTGAACACACAGTTCCGTCCTCAACTTAAAACAACTTAAAGAATAAATTGTAGACCTGTCATGACATCATGCACCTGCTAGTGATAAAAAAGCCAGTCTGGAACTTTTCAAAGGGCATAATATTATATTCAGGAGATTCAGTGAAAGGAAGTATTGATACATCCTCTATTCTTTGCCTCGTCATAAAGGGCCCTCTTCAAACTTTAAGAGATATATAGCTCTGTCTATTCAGTTTAATGATGTCCATTAAAATAGATCACGACAGACATAGTTTGCTCTGAATTACTTGGCCTTGAAATCCAATACCTCTTCAGAAAAAAATAAAATCCTCTGAAGTAACAGGAATGGACAATTCACCTGCCATCTACCCGATCCTTATTGGCATTCAGGGTACCGTTACATCTCTGTGGAATCAAAGGGATAGAAAATGATACAGGCAGGGAGAGAGAGAGACAGACAGACACAGTCACAATGGCAGAAAAAATATCCTTAAGGTGCACATATGACTCTTCCTCTTAGAGTTCATGCAGACTCAAGTGGCTACTTCTCTTAATGTATAATTTGCTTCGACTGTCAGAAAACTGTTGTTAATATCGAGACCTATTTTCTCATTTTCTCTTTCTTCCTGTCTTTCTTTCAAGCCATCTCTGACTGTAGGCAAATACACCTTTACCTATGTATTTTATTGTCTTGTTTAATGTTTGTCAAACGGTGCAATACTCAGAATAATTCTGGGAAAGTATTGGCCATCCCCCCGCATGACAACTCCAATATGTCTGCTGTGGACGCAGCTCTGATGGGAGCTTTGGTAATAATTTGCCATTTAACTGGGTGATGTTTTCCTACAATTTCCCAGTTGAGAAAGGTGAATGAGTGGAAAAAGAGGGAAAGAAGGAAAAAAAAAAGCTTGTCCTTGCTTTCCTGCCTTCTCTCTCAGTCTCTGTTCTTTCTCTCTCTCGTCACATCTTGTGCTCTCCCTTGATCTCAGCGCTAATTTAGTTGAGCGTTTAGTTTTGCACTCAGTCGCTTTTTAAGGTTAATCGCAGGACAGAAGTGTTTATGTTGCCGTAATATAGGCTTAAGTCTCTCTCAGCGAAGCATGGAGTGCTTGAAATATGTAGTTCACCATCATCTACCTCCCAAAAAAAAAAGAAAAAAGAGAGAGAGAGAGAGAGAGAGAGAGAAACATTATGAAGAACAAAAGACGGGGGAAAGTCTTGCCAATTAGCAGCTAATGAGACAAGCTTGTGAGGATATCCAAATCCTCAACGTGTTAACGTTTACAACCCCCCCCTCCCATCTCTCGACTCCTTCAACCTGCGCCTCCCCCATCTGCCCTTGCACCCAGCCTCTCGCAAGGCGGTGAGGGCACCTCTGAGGCCCTCTGTGTGATTATTCACACATGGCTGTGGCCCTGGTGCTTTGAGCGCCGAATTGGAGAGGAAGAAAGAAATGCCTTACGTATGGCTAATGTAAAAATGCTCAACTGACACATGGCCAAGGCTCTCTTATTTTTTTTTTTTTTAGATTCCCTCCCAGCTACGCACACATACACCCCACAGCCTCTATAGATAGACACATTGATCCAACGAGGCTCTATATTCCTCGCCATCCGTTCCCAATTTTTCTTAATATAGTAAAGCCAGAAACTGGGTAGGTAGGTTGTGGTTTGGGGGCTGGTGAGGGAAACACATTTGATAAGTGAAAAATAATATGCCAAGAGAAAAACCAGTCATCCCAGTTGCCTCTGACATGCTTTTTATCAGAGATGTCTGTGTTGGACGTGAAAATAAAATCTGCTTTTGTAACAGAAATCTTTTGGACAGCCTTGAATGATTCGCCACTACTCTTTTCCGGCCTCATTTTCTCCAGAGCGTGTATTGGGAGTGTGTTTGGAATCTCAGCGGGGAAAATCAAATGTGAGTTGGCCTGGAAGTGTTGCAGTAAACAGTGAGAAAAAGCAAACATGGGCCAGATCGGGGAATTTCATGCAGAGTAATGTTTGGACTACAAAGAAGAATTGTGTAATGGAACAGCACAAACTCCGCTCTCCAAAGGGACTTCTAATTGATTCTGTGCTTCATTGCTAGTTTTCTCAGGGAGAGACGGACAACTGACTTTATTATGAAAACAGACCAATAGACATTTAAGCTGATGCCACGGTGATTATTGCGATACAATTCTCACAGCATGTGGCTGCAGATGATTGCTTCATAGCTTTAGATTTTTCTTAAATTGTATTATTTTTTTCCACCAAGGTAGTAAAGAGTAGCAGTTTGAATACAACCTTAACCCTGACTGAAACAATTAAATGAAAACCAGAGAACTGAAAGAAAGGGGTTTGCGAGCACAAAATAGTGCCGGGCTCCACTTGATGTGTTATTTGTCAGGGGCAGTACATTGGTGCATGTTAACTAACTGTGCCACTGGACTTGGCCTGCTCGTAATAAGGTTCCAGCGCAAACATTTTCTCTCAGGGATTTCTATTATTAATTCTGTCTGAACACATCCACAAATGAATAATGAAATAAATAATGAAAACGTTATTACTTTTGGCAGCTGGGTCATTTCTCGTTTCCTGCTTTTTCCTCCGCTTGTTTCCTACTAATTAACTTTCCAAGGAGTTGTCCTCCTTTTCACAAAATAAATTTCATTAGTATGGTGGGCCACTGAAAGTGTGGTGAAAAGACAACAAGGAGAGCAGCACATAAGTCCCTCACTGATTGCTTGTCATTTAAAGAAAAAAAGTTAAATATTGTATATTATTGTTTTAATAAAGTGGCTCAGAGTTATTTACCTCTTTTGCACAGGTGGATTTAAACACAGCACTGGTAAAGTTTTAAGGTCTCTTTTAAAGACCAACAGATCTAATCTAAATCCTAGTCGTAGCAAAATAATTTAGGGTGCAACCGATATATTGGTTTTGCCAATATTATCAGCCAATATTGATCTCCGTTTGTAAATCTGTATTTGTTTATATATTCTGTGATGTTAATAATATTAATATTGGAGGAAGTTAATAATAATAATAATAGTACATTAAAACAGTTTTAAGGCCAGAAAAAATGCTTGGACAAATGATTTAAAATAGTTTTACGTAATTTGTCCAGCAGAGGACGGTCCGTTGTTTAATTAAATTTTAGTATTTAATTAATTTAACAGTGTACTGATGTTTGGAATAAAGTTTGTTAAAATGTAAGATATCGTGCCTACATTACATATCTTTAGCACAAATAGTCGATAAACCACGTTCAGCTAATATTAAATACATATAGTATTGGCCAATATATTGAAAATCTGAATTTTCTTGCTCTTTAATATCGCTATAGGCATCTGCCCCAAAAATCCCGTATCGGTTGGGCCATAAAATAATATGTACCTTATGTTCACATTGCTGACCACTGAACCCCAGCATGGCATGTTATGAGCTTGCACCTTACATTTGTATTTAAAACAGGAAATGCTCGCAGCGATATCTTATTTTGCAAAACAGGGTTTTTCGCCTCCCTTACCAGCTCCACAACCACTCGACTCCCTCCTCTCAGATGCTTGCCCTGTGCCCCGCACCATGCTGTTAAAGGCTTGTGTGTTGGGACAGAGGCTCGGCGATAAGTAGCTCTCATTTAATATGGATCTTAAAGAGGGCAGTAAACCTAGAGCCTCAGTAGAAGTCCCCCATCCCTCTGGCATTACTATATAGATGACCCTTCTCTCTCTCTCCTCATTAGAGTTATTGCAAACTCTTTCAAACTGCTCCTTCCTTCTCTCTGCGTTTTACTGTTAATTAGTTTGCTTTGTAAGGTTAGACATGCGGACGGAGCAACTTTGGGAGTGTTTGGCTGCCATCTGTGTGCATACGGCTCTAACTATGTACAGATGGTGTGTGCTTACAGACAGGTTGCTACTTGTGGGGAAAAAAGCGCAAGAGACGGTTTGGCTTATTTTAACAAGATTTATGGCCATTCTCACAGGTAACCATTTGAGCTGTAATGATGATTGTTAGTCAGCTGTCAAAAAAAGATAATTTACGTAAAAAAGCAAGAATAAGGAAAGAATGCATATTTTTCGTTTTCACGTTCACAGGTAGATAGAAAATAATTCAAATTTCCAGGAAAGTTGCTCTGCTAAATTTTTAAGCGTGAAACATATTGAACCAATTGTGTTGCGGCGACATCAGAAAAGCTCTCATAATTTGCCAAGTTAAAATACCATTAGCCACTCAGTGAAGCAGTGAACCAGGTAAGTAGAGAGAAAGGCAGAGATTGCCGAATAATTGCTTGACAAGGTCACAAAATTAGCAAACATAATCAAATAAGGAGCTGACTGAATTATTTATGGTTTTGGTTCCCAGCACAGAAATGTCATATTTATGTCCACACTAAATCTACAAATATTAATTTTACATTCATTAAAACACAAATAACAAAAATGAACACATTAGATGCTCATTGTTTTAAAATTATACAACCAACTTGCACTGAAATGTGGCTTTAAATATTACCCTCGTCTTTCTGTTTTTTCTTCTGCTGAGTTCTTGCCCTGCCTCCAAGGTGCCTCTTGCTGGTGGGAAACCTGCCCTTGTCAGTTGCAGTTCAGTGGCTAATGCTTTCTACTGGGCATTTTGAGTGACCCTCCCACAATTAAAAAAGGGTTAGCAAAATTATTGTTGGCCTCCTGCCACATACTTTGTGTGACTTAGCGCCGGTCAGAGGCAGATTGTGAGCCCAGAGTCCCCAAAACGTGACTTTTTCTCTCTGAAATTACCCTGGTGTAATTAGCAAATTAGAGGAAACCAAGTGAGAAGGAAGTCTTGCTATAGACGATGAAACAGAACGCAGAAGTTTAACTCAAAAAAAGGTGAAAACACTCACGAAGTTAAACCTTTAGCTGGCAGTATTTTCACTGATACTGAGGAAGAAAATATGCGTGTTTTTGATTTTTACAGATTTGCATTGGTTGAAACATGACCTGTTAAGTTTCTGGTTCATATCAACAGTTTTTATAAGTACATTTAAAAAGGATAATTTTTATTCAGGTAATCAACGACATTATGATCATGCTGCAAATTTGTAATACAGTATACATCCTTGAGCTGGACAAGAAGTGCTGGCTATTAAGTATTCACAGAGAGTTAGAGATGAAAGTGTAACTAGACATGAGAAAAAGATGAGCATTTTCACAGGAACGTCGCAGTTTTGTCAAACACCATCAAATAAAGGTTTATTAACGATTGTAATTTGCTGTGCCGACACCTTTTTTCATAATGAAATGGAGTGTTGAGGTTGGGCTGAGTGGTATTGCAGTGCGGCGTCAGCGCTTATGGAGTCAGTTAGAAGAGAATCTGTCATGTCATTAGATTTGCAACACATTATTCATTATCGTGTATTGACGCATGTAACTTGGTGAGACAGGTCACAAATAACACATATAGACATTTATGCCGCTCTGTGCTTTGCATGCAGGATTGTTCAAAATGCTAGAAAAATGAGAACGGTGTGACATTTAAGATTACAAGATGAAGTACATCGCTGCAGATTGGTCTATTTTTTTAATACTCACCTTAAATTAATCCATAAATACAAACTTTCTGTTAGAGTGTGTCATCACGCTGCTTACTAATAACTACAAATGAGCTACAGCAATTTCAATATATAAAAACCCCATTTGCCACAGCTATACAGCGTTGTTTAATGAAAACCCCCCTCTTTTGTCTTTCCTCTTTAAAACCTCAAACCCTCCGCTTGAGTGAAGAGGATCCTCTACAAACGCCCGAGAAAGCAGCCAAAAATACACGGGGAAAAAAAAAAGATTGCTTTGTTCATTTCTTTCCCCCCGCTTTCTCTCTTTCCCACTCTCCCCAAGGTTCTATTAGGAAATAGATCCCAGGTGTTCGATAAGCCTGTAGTGGACATGACAGCAGTGCAATCAAGTGTATAAATTTAATTGCAGGCTCATTTTGTGCCGTTTATTAGCCGTTTAGGGGCACATCGCTCCACTTGAACCCTGTTATTGCCAGACAGAACAGCTGTTTGGTTCCTTTTTAACTGTTTGCCTCATTGCATAGTTTTGAAAAAGTACATACTTAAATGCCAAATGCTGCTTATGAAAAGTAAAAATTATTTGTTGAAATGCATATATATCTAATTAATCATGTATTTCGTAAAAAAATGCACTTTTAGATTAGACAAATTGAGTTTAATTAGGCAACAGAAAAACAGACAGTATTTAATTTGTTGAATTTTGTTATAACTGAAAACCTCAATTGCATACACTAAAAAAAAACCAACGTCTTTTATGAACTAATTTGTCAAAATTTATTATTATTTATTTATCAAAATACATTTTAATGTGAAATTACTTTATGCAGTACTGTTAATTAGAAAAAGTTAGACATTCCTTATAAGGACCTTATAAGAGGCTAAGTCTCTCTCTGCAGCCCGTGTGGCTCTGGGTGAACCGGGTTACTCCGTCCTCCATCTTTGCTGCCTCTCGGTGCCACACACCGAGAGGCCTGCAGATGTACCGGCTTTTGGTTGAAACCTTCTTCTGCCGCGACACCCCATTAATAAAGAGCCTAGAGAAAGCTGTGTTAATTGTTACCATGCATTCGGCCCAGGCATTCCTATAAATCACCCGGCTAATTGCAACAAATTGTGGGCTGACATTAAGCTATGATTCCGAAACGGCAAATATTCATCAACATTGCAACTAGCCCCATAAAACACCGAGCCGGCCGTTTCCCAGGCCAAACATATATCCACCATCTAACTCCCCCATTATTTATGGATCTTTCTTGTCATCAGCGTTTAAGTGCTGCATCGTGAGTGAATGAGACGCCATCTTGTTTATTTATTATGTCCCTGGATGAAGCCCAAGTGGTGGCAGTCATATGACCAGTCACAGACCTTGTTTTCCATGTTACCCTTGGAGCCTGGTATGTTGTGCTCGCTGCCCTATTGATTACTGTGTTGCCTGTCATAACAGAATTACCTTGAAGGGTTTTTTGTAAATGCAAGGCTGCTTAGTTAGATTGCAAAGAATGTGCTGATAAAATGTGCTTTATCAGGTTAAAGCTGACAGTTTCATAGTTTTTAGAATTAATTAGACAGAAATAAACTGCAAAGACAACGCTATTTTTTACTGAAATTCACTGGGTTTTCCAGCTTTATTTACTAAATGATCATTACTGAAGAAGGTACTTACAAAGTGCTTGAAGCAGTCATATGTCGGAGCATTTAACCTCCCATGCAATGTTTATTTCATGCAGACAAAAAGGCTAGTTAAATCTCCCTCCCTACGGTCTGACAGGCACCATAACTGTCACTGCAGATGATCTATTTCACAGCCCAATGCATTACTACCACTAATGTTTCACTATCCTGCCAATTCACCCCGGTACTGTTCAAAACAGCTACAGTATGTGTCAAAACAGTGCTTAATAGGCTGTACCCCAGGTGTGCATCAGCAGCTTAAGATGTCGGAGCCAAAGGTCAAGATCTGATTTGTTATGTGGGAGTTCACAGGGAATTTTGATGTGCACTGATCAATTCTACACCCCAACATGCACATAAATCAATTCTACATCTGGAAAGATGGTTTACATGGGTGCACATGGTGTATGAGTACATGTACACACACATGCACAAGTAGACTTGTGCACACTATAATGCAATTAATCATAAATCTCTTTCAGCATTATGTGAGCGTTTTTTATCCCCTCCCCTTTCTCCTCTTGTCAACCCCTTTGTTTTAAATTGCTGAGATCCAAGCTGGCTTGATGGACCACAATAGCTTGCACCACCATTGGGAGTGTGGGGGGGGGTGATGGGCTGAAGAAGAGAGAGCAAAAAAAAAAAATCCCTCCTTTTGACACTGTTAAACATTGACGGCCTTATTACCGTGTTCTCTGATTCAGCTGGATGTGTTCAAGGATCTTCTCAGCGGTGAAAAAGGTCAGCTGCTCTTAGTTGTGCTCAGCTAGAATACTAATACTGTCCTTATTCAAATGATCTGCTCCAGCGCTTATTAAATTGATGGCCCAGGCGCTCTAATTTAATAGTGTTGCAGTCCAGGAGAGAGACACAGCTGCAGTCACAGGTGAATTAGGTGCTTCTGAGGCAAAGTTCAAGCAGGAGCCCCTTTTGCTTTTGGGATGCATTTTTTCCCAGCAAATTAGCAGTCAGTGGCAGTGCACAATTAATTAGCGCAAACCAGAAAAAGCTTGTCATTTAATAAGGTGCTTTTTTTCCACTCACACCTCTCCCACACACAGAAATATCTCTCCCTATCTTGCCATATCTAATACCCTCCCTTAATCCCTCCCTCCCTCTTGGTATCTCTCTCTCTCTCTTTCTGTCTTTTACTCCCTCCTCTCTTCCACTCCACTTTACATAAACAGAGAGAATTGATCCATTAAGTGGTGTGCTATTAATACCATTTAATGTATGTCTGGCTAAATGAATGCTGTGGGTTGGATATTTTCTGTGGCGTCAGAGTATGAGAGCTCCCTCTGGGTTGGCTAAATAGAGTAAAGATGTGCCATTTGCTGATTATTTCATCCAATCAATAGCTTTGATCGGAGAATAGATTTATCAGAGGTGGAAAGGCCGACTGAAACACATCTTAAAGACATCTTGAAGTGCCTGTGTGTGCACATATGCAGGAGCTTTTGTGTTCTTGCGTATTAGCAAGTGCAACCATGCAATGTTTATTCTGTTTGTGTGCATATGAAACCCATAAAGCTGCACTTTTTTCAGTGTTTAATTGGACTTTAAGAGGTAATAAATTGTATGGCTCATGTTGTAGAATGCAGTGGTTTGCAACCTCAGCCAAACAATTACATTAACTCTACATCATATTACTCTTTACTAAAGTTTGAGTTTGTTAGTGTAGAGAAGAGCAGACAGGTTTGTTGGGGTAACCGCAATTTTCCTTTTCCTCTTGTCTTAGTAAAAGTTTGTTTGACCTTCAGACTAGAATGTATTTTTCACTTTTAATCCTTTAATCTCATCTCTTCACTGATCTTTGTAAGGAGCTGAACTTATTCTATTATAACACTTAAAAAAACTGTAAGGACTCTGTAGTCAGGTGGTGTTTCATATGAGAGCAACTCAAAACTGTCTGCTGGTTTAAGTTGAAATAAAGGTAATTCTTGCGAAAAAGGGAAATGTGGATGTGCATACTAGCTGATTATATAGTCTATTAAACTAGTAACTATATTTCTCATTTATCTAAATAAATTACTCATTTGTTATTTTCTTATCTTATAGTTTTCAATATTAGTTGTCTTAAACTCATGCTGTTTAGCCGTTATCCTCACAGCCATGGTGTGCGTGAATGTAAGACTGAGAAAAAGACAGTTTGCATACATACTTTTACAGACGGCAACAGGTCAAGAACAGATTGAAACATGACTTAAAAATGCCATTTGATCAGCAGTTTTCCTCCTCTGTAAGTTAGAACTTTAACTTTAAAAACTAGAATTCCTTCAAAATTTCCCGCCCTTTTTTTTTTGAGTGTTAAAGATTTATTTTAGTATTACATGCATATTTGAAGCTACTGAGATGGCCACTGCTGAATTGCCAAGAGAATAACAAATATGTAAAAGTTTATTGAAAAGTTAAATTTTAGATTTTAGAATTAGACTTTCTGCATGTTGATAGGGTGCAGTGCAAGAAAAGTTTTTGTAATTTTACGTGTTGAGCAAACGGAATAATGGGGGTTACTGCAACAGTACATGTGTGTATGACGGAGATGTTATAATAAAGAATGCTTAAATATGTAAATAACTAATCAAAAAACATCTAACTAGTAATTTTTCAGCATAAATAAAATCATCGGTTTACAATGTTTGCTTTAAGTCTTGGTTTGTAAGGAAGGCAGTAAAGATACAGCAGGGAGTTAGGATCGCATACACACGCACGGTCAGACCTCTGTGCCATTGTCCTATTTACAGGCTGAAGGCTGAATCATGAACATGGTGTACAGTAGGCCATAAATAAGAGTGGTTGGGCTCTATCAATGCTGACAGATATCTCTTTCCCCTTACATACACACGTACACACACACAGGCACACACACACAGCCTGGCCCAGTGCCTGCTTGTCTCCACCCCCACACACACACACCTAATAGACTGTGGTGAAACCAGTCAGCATTGTTGCTCTCAGATTGATGTGACCTTGATGACGTTTAGCGCAGTGATTTGTTTATTGGCACTTATTTTGATGCATGTGGAAGTGAGTCTTAAAAGCCCGACCACAGGCACACATGCAGTGCGAGGAAGATAAAGATGGGAAAAACAGAGCTGGAAAGATGGAAGGGGAGAAAAAGTGAGGGAGATGGAGTAGAAGAGATATACTCTGGGGGCAGATTACATAATACATCATTCACAAAGCATTGTTGCCAATATGTCTTTTATACTCCTTAAATTGCCGTTGCCATCCCAGGTCCCCCTCTGCGCTTTGACAAACACATCACAACACACACAAACATATTGTATTCTCTCTCTGTACAGTTTGTGTACAGTTAGTGGAGTCTATCACAGCCCTCCTGGGACGCTACTGTGTGAGCAGAGGAGCCGGTGCCGAGGAGTACTGTACAGTATTGATGGAGCTGTGTTTCTGTTAGGCAGTGAAAACAAAGTCTCCCTGATGCACAGTGGAGTGTAGGGGGATCAATAGACGTGGAGTGCTTCATTTCCTCGGGCTTCTACCGAAGAAACACTCACTGATGTGTCAGGGCTGCTGTTGTTGCTTCTGACATGGAGAAGATACCGAACCATCAGGCTGTACTGTATGAGAGCATACACACATTCTCGTACACAGAGGCGCACACGCATCCAATGTGCACGTACACATACAGTGCGATGAGGGAAAAAGAAAATGAGAGGTCAGTGTTGTGTCATACTGTGCAGTGTTAGAATAACAAGAAACAGGCCTGGACTAAGGGGGAAGGGTTTAACTGACACACAGGATATAACAAGGCATGAGCTTGAGTGATGGGGAAGGGTTTGGCCACTGCACAGGATGTAACTAGACATGTGAGTGTGTGCCGGGGAAGGGTTTGGCTGGCGCACAGGATGACACAGGGCCAGAGCCTGGGGCAGCCAGGGAGAGTGGAGAGCCCAGCTGTCACCTCAGTCAGCCCCTTCTCTGGGGGCAACTGTCAATCAGCAGCCTCTCATATCGCTCCGTCATTGAAGCTAATTGCTATTGTCAACCCCAGAGACCTAGAGGATGCTAATGCTAGAGCAATTGCCCTTTTGGAGAGAGAATACTGCCTCCGAACATGAGATAAAAAAACGCAGGAGATGCAGAGAAGCGAATCAAAGGTGGTGCTGGTGAAGCATTAATAAGACATTAGAAAAATTAGAGGCGGGATCACAAAAAAAGTACCTCAAACAGCATAGATCCAGGCCCGCAGAGCAAAGGCTGGACTTTAAGGGAATGTGGCTGAGTGGAATCATTCGACAACACATAAATATGCATGCAGTTACAGTCTCTCACACATGCACATGCACACCCAAGCCGGCACACATATACACGCACCAATAGACCTAATGAAAATAAGATGGATGCTCTCTGAGAGACGGGTGGCTGTGTTATTAATTGCTGTCTGTCCCCTCCTACTGATAATGATGGGCTGTATCCTGGAGAATTTGCAGGGAATAGATTTTATTTGGAAGGATTATTTATTGTCCTTCTCATTGGAGGGGTGGTGTGTTTAGAATTGTGAGGGTTTAAATAATGGCCCGTGTGAGATAAGTCCTCATGTTAATTCCTCTTGCGCCTCCTTCCTTCTCTGGCACCTTCTTAACCACGCCACCTCCATTATATAGATTTATCCACACAGACAGTGAGATTTCAGATGAGATATTTACAGCCTGGCTTTTCACTTCTCAATTTAAAGGCAAATGGCAAAAATGTGTCGTCTGATTTGTTGATGGGCATTATAAACAGTTCTCACAGATATGTAATCTTCCGGCGACGTTATTATTGATACTCTAATCCGTCGTGACTCATTGCCGTTGTGCCGTGCGTCACTGCCCTTTCACAAGTGGACACGCAAATTCGGGAGCAATTATTATAATAAAGATTACCATTCTGTCTGCATGTAGAGCCAGTTGGCTGAAACAAAAGGACCATGTCACAGAGAGAAGACAGGAAAAGAAAAGAAAACACCCACGTGGGTGCAGGGGAGGTTGAGTCGGCTCTCTCCTCTTTTTGCTTCTTGTCTCTCGCTCTCTCTCTCTCCCTTCATTTGTGGGAGTACAGAGGGACAGCATTATCATAAAATAACACTGCACCCCCCCACCCCTCCCTCCACCTCCATCCCATCACCCTCTCACAACCCATAAATCAGGATGCTGGTGTCATGGCGGCTGGAGGCGTGGTACCTCGGTGACATGGAGGATCCTGATGTGGGTGTGAAATCACTTGACCCCCAGCATTAACCTTTTTGGAGTGAATGGCCGCCGCTTTCCTCAGCAGGCTGGGAACAAAAGAGACCTGGTATTGATTAAACTCCGTCGTGCGCACTTGATATTAAACACTGGCTTAGATGCCTGTGTTCCCTAAACTCCTCTTGCTCAACACTGCTACTGTCTCACCTCATCTATGCATGCATTAAAAAACATCTTAAAATACGCGCCTCTAATGTCAGTCATGATGCTCACATGCCCGAGTGGACCAGCACACAGAAACCCTACACAGATACATTGGATAAAAAACTGCAGGGCTGAGCATGGCTTTAGGCTGGGGTGCCAAAGGTCACAAAGAATGATGGAGAAAGAGAGAGCAGGGAAGGTCTGGGTCTCCGGGGTGATCAGTGTTTTGTCATCTGGAGCAGTGTTTACTTTTCTCAGCACCGGTTCTCCTCCCTTCATCTCCTCCCCATCTTCCGGATCGATACTCTGCATCCACAAAGGTCTGTGAGAAGGCATACAAGCATGTGAGTCAGTCAACACTTACTGAGCTAAAGGCAATGGAGTTTGAAATTTCCCAGGCTGCAGTCAGCGTGCTATCACCTTTTCTCCCACTTTTCAGACTTTCTGTTAGCACAGCATGTTGAGTGCATACACTGTAGGTGTTAGGCTGATTCCTACTTAAATTACTTCACAAGAAGCTTCATCAAAATGACACTATCATCTGTTGCAGCTATTAGAATGCTTTAGCATACTTTAAGTAGAGATTTTTTAATTGGTTACACATTTGTCAGATATAAAGCAAAGAGCAGTGGTAGAGTGTACTGTACAAAATTAAAAAATGAATGAAACAAAACATTCAAAGCTCTTTAAATGAGTACAGAGTGCATACGGAACGGTGAGTTCTGCTTGGATAACCTTTCAGAGAGAGCTCTTCATTTGCTCTTTTATTCTTTTAATCAGCTGAAATGCTTTTCATTCAAGTGGCCATTTAATCAAATAAGATTAAAGAGACTAAAAAATTAGACTCTACTTGTGCTACGGGTGTCCTGCCACCTGACAAAAAGAGAAAAAATAACCTAGACATTTGAATAAAATGACTGTTGTCATAATATATTCTTTAGTCATCTATTTTTAGAAGCACAAACACCAACAAATAAAACTAGGACAACACATAACCTGTTAGTCAATAAGTTTGTATTCTACCCTGTAGTTCTGTGGGAATTTGTTTAATGGTTCAAAAATCCCAATAAATTGCTAACAGCAATATTTGGATGACTTTATATGGCATTTTACACTTACTAGGCACAAACTCAAGAGGGTTTTACCTAATATCTGTCACATACAAGCCCCCAAAAACATTTCCCACAATGGTCGGCAGGACTTGAACAATAAAATGCATTCAGCTCCTCAGACAAGCTTCACTGGCCTTACAGGCGTGCTTTTCTCTAAGGCTGCCCTTTGATTATAAATGGTCCATCACAGGGCTGTTAGTTCATTTAGAGGCGATGGTAACTCTGCTACACACACCTTCACCTCAGAGGCAGGACGGGGTCGCTTTTCACAGGGAATGCCAGCATCTGTTCCAGGAAGTGCCCGTCTCGTTCAGGCCTAATTGTCGTTCCTCTATGAGAAGGCTGGTAAGTGAGAGCAGGAGGGGGGCTGTCACGTTCCCGTCACATCCCAATGGTCCGGTAAATAGAGCGTGTGAGTGTACCCCCCCAGTTACTGATGGACGAATAGCACCCCCTCAACCCCTTCCCTCCCCTCCTCTTCGTACTCCCTTTCTCTGGTTCCCACCGCCTCCGTCACACTTCAACTCTAGCTTTATCTCCCCTTATTTATCTCTACTCTGTCATGTTCTTCACACGAGTAGAA